>CM022948.1:37457123-37522149 GCA_012931725.1 Litsea cubeba
TATTCATGAAGGAGAAAATCCCACTTTGCACGTTGAGGATTCTCACTGACACACCTGTCAATGAACATTTAATTTGCGAAAGCATGTACCATATCAATATCAAAGCCATGAGCAGTCCATTAACCAATCCATTACACTACAATTATCTTTAACAAAGCTAATAATTTGAACCATCAAATGCATACTTAAGCTAAGTGAAAGATGAACTATCTAGTCTCAAGCCATAATTACCACTCTTATGCGTACTCCGACGGTCAAAGCTAACATTATCCTTACCGGTTAACTCTCCAATTTGGAGAACTATCAATTATCCTCTCGGTAACCTGGATCCCGTGATACCATGTGTAGCACCATGAATACGACGATTCAATAATATAAACAATTAAGATTAATACATGTTATTTCAAATTTGGATTATGACAAAAGATTAAAAGATGTCAATTAATCGTAAACTAGGCACATTCGTACAGTAAGAATAACTCATGCTTTATCGAATCAACGATTAATTACATACTTTTATTCTAGTTGTCCACTACCTTTGCTAAATCGCCCCTTAATAAAGAGCACTCATGTTGGGGTGTTAGCAGTGACCCGACAAAGGTTCTCCTGGCTACCCGGTTCTGGAGTTTCGGTGCTCCAAACTACACTACCTGCGCAGTGGCATTCACACACACTAAACCAAACTTCAACTCCTTCAGGTATCATACGGTTGAAGCTAAGTAGATTGGAACCATTCGAATCAATCAATAGGACATGAGTAAGACTTTTCACTTCTATTCAACTCATATTGAAAGGAAAATTTCAAAATAGGGCTCAAGTTTCTTTCATATTTCAAATAAGGACAAATCAAAACTCACATTTCAAATTAGGGGTTAAGTTTTCCATTCACATTTCAAATAAGTACATCAGGCCAGGAGATAGACTTTTTCGGAAAACTGTTTCTCTATATTTTCTTAAAATGCCCAAAATCCCTCAGACTTCATTTTCCTCCCTCCCAAACACCATCATCCTCCACCGTGATATGATCAATCTCACCAAAGGAAGAAGTGTGTTTTTTTCTTAATCGAATGCTAAGCATGGTTGGGAACTCGTGAAGCATCTTGGCAATGAAACGATGATAAATTGAAATCAAGGGATGAGGCCAACAGATTGAGAAACGATGAGAAATTGAGAGGCTCGCCTCCGATATTAATTTTGTCTCCTGTTGAACTACCTTGACCCTTGTGTTGCAGTAAAACTCAAACTCAATGGTTGTTGCCTATCGGTGAGTAGTACTAGAAATGGCGATTGGGCATTTCCGCGGATGAATTGCAAAAACCTTAACGAGGAGCTCTATGACTCCTCACGACTGAGGAGAGGGATGAGGCCGAGGACCTCCTCGTCCTCGCTCCATGGGATGGCCTCGAGGAACTGCACGCAGGCTTTGATCCACCATCGAAGAGGTGCTCAAGCACAACGGGGAGGATGGCGATCTCCACGGCGACGATGATGATTGTGGTAGAAAAGTCGCCAAAGTAGAGAATGCAGAGATTTTGAGATGGGGTCCATGGAGCCGAAAGAGGGCGGAAGAGAGATGTGGTAGGAAGAGGAAAGGGCTTTAGGGCATTTTGGGTATTTTGAGATAACATAGTAGAAATAGTTTGCCGAAAAAGTCATCTTCTAGCCAGATGCCCTAATTTGAAATGTGAATGGAAAACTTAACCCCTAATTTGAAATGGGTAAAATTAGCGAAAGGTCCCTATAGTGGATTGTATCCAGCCTCCAGTATAAGGAAAAACTTGTTAAGGCCTTTGGTCCACTCAGCTAGAATTTTTCCAGCCTTAGGTCGTCCTTCCACACGTTCTCATTTTTCTAGACTAAATTGCCCCTGTAATTGTTACAAGGCATAATGAAGTGGTCCCTACACGTGTCACGATTAGTTAGCCTCAAATTTAGATCATTAGTGATCGTTTGTTACTGATATGCCCCTGTATTTCAGCGCAAATCTTATTTTTTGAAATTTCAAACTACAATCGATCTTGATATTGAATCTGGAGCTAGAAAACTTCTGAGGTAAATCATTTCAACTCGGTTTGATTGTGACGAAAGATCTTCTTGCTAGCATATTTCATATCAATCGTCTGTGATCCAGATTGTAGATCCATCATTTTCGTAGAAGATTGCAGTTCTAGTGCGAAGCAGATTGCAGATTCACTACGAAGATCATTTCAACTTGGTCTAATTTTGAAGACAGATCTTCTTGCTAGCAGATTGCAGATTCCATTCATCTGTGAAGTAGATTGCAGATCCCTCTTTTTGGATGCAGATTGCAGGTCTACTGCGAAGCACATTTATAGATCCAAATCTGGTGAGGTAAGCGAGGTCTTCCATTCATAGTAGAAAGTATGGAATCTTTCTTATTTAAATGTTTTAGATATCTATATTTCTGATACTTATGGTCATTGTGATTTGATCAGAGATTTATATTGTATAGGTTTTCTGATCTGTTATGTTGCAGATTTGTTGCTTCTTTTTGTCACTTTTATAGTTTGATTTCCATAGTTTTGTTTTTCATTAAAATTTCGATTTGCATGGAATCAGATGATGTAGATTTCTTTTTTTATTGGGATGTAGGTCTTGATGTATATAGATTAGTTAGAGCATGATGTATCACCAGTCTTATTACTTAGTTTCTTTGTTAACAATTCATTTAAAAGTTAGAATTTCTGTTGAGAGCTGCATTGTGGAAGAAGTCATGTAATCAAAGACATGTGACATTCACATCAAATTTACCTATCTTTCTAACATACATATCTTAGTTTATGCAACATTATCTGAGTTCTATAGAAATTATCTAATTTCTGAATCAAATTTATCTGAGTTCAAGTGAAGAAATCCATTTAATTTTTATAAAAATTCAGATAAACTTGTACAAAAATCAGATAGATTTGTACATAAATCAGATAAATTTGTGTGGATCATCTGAGTATTTTACATTCTTCACACTTTTATTCCATGCTGATTACCCTTTATGTCCCTTGAATTTTGTAGATTTATAGATGGCATAGCCATTAATGCTTCTTTGTAAGTATGGCATGTTTACTGTCGTCATTCATTTGAGTCGGGGCATGAGATATGATGATTTGAATTGCGTCAAGTTTGCAACAAATGGAGATACTGGCAGTAAATATGGTCTGTCTGACTTACGCATTGCTGGACACCCACAGTGCTTGCTGGGGATAGCGACTCAGATTTGTGTGAACTTATCCATGTTGGCGTCTTTAATGGGGTTGGGAACAGTGGACGTCTTTATATCAGATTCTTGCCGGAATCAGAGGATGATGATCAAGAGGAAAACGGTGATGATTTCACTAAAGATGCCCTTGAATTAGTGGGTTATGAGGGCACAGATATGGAGACAGATCTCCTTCCACAGTTCTGCACATACATAGAGAAGATTTTTGCTGTCTTTGAGCTGGCAAGTGGTTTTTAGAGAAGTGGGGCAGAGGTTTAAGGGTGGTGTTTCAGAGTTTAGAAGTGTGCTCTGTAGATACTCGATTGAGGTTGGTTTTTGAGTTTGTATATGTGAAAAATGATAAAGTGAGGGTGACAGCTAAATGCTCTCGTAGTCATTCGATGGGTTGCAGATGGCGTGTTCATGCATCGATGAGAAGTCGATTGGCCATTTTTGTATCAGGACATTAGATAATGAGCATACGTGTGGTGCAGCAATCCGAACATCGAAGAACAGCCTTATGAACTCTAAGACAGTTGCTGATTTAATGATAGAACATATTCGTGAGAAGCCGCTCACTAGACAGATTGATGTTGTGAACCACTTTAAGGGCAAATTATGGACTTACCATTACATACCATCATGCATGGTGGGGCGTGGAAAGGGCTAGAATAAGTTGTATGGTGATTCATCGCTTTCTTTTGAACATCTTCGTTGGTATGTTAGGTGGCGGAGGAGGTGAATTTGGGAAGCCTTTTTGTGCTAGATTATGACCAATCAACCATGTGCTTTAAGCGTCTCTTTGTGTCATTCTATGCTTCAATTGCTGGTTTTAATCATGTTCGTCCTTTGTTATTTTTGCATGGTGCTTTTTTGAAAGGCAGATACAAGGGAAACCTGTTGGCAGTAGCAGGGAAGAATGAAAATCAAGGTAAGGCCACTTCCTTTCGATTCTTATATTATTGACATATTTTTTTTATTAATGATTACCATTTCTTGATATTTTGCTTACTACTTGGAGTATAACACTTTATTTATTGATGCCACAGGTTTGTTTCCTCTTGCTTTCGTTGTTGTAGACTCAGAGA
Organism: Litsea cubeba; assembly: GCA_012931725.1. NCBI lineage: Eukaryota > Viridiplantae > Streptophyta > Magnoliopsida > Laurales > Lauraceae > Litsea > Litsea cubeba. The sequence goes on from CM022948.1 coordinate 37,461,426, forward strand.
CGGAGGGCAATTGGAAATGGTTTTTGCATAATTTAAGGAAAGTACTTGTTTCGGATTGCACTATCACTTTTATTTTCGATAGAAATCCAGGTCTCATAGAGGGTGTTTCAAGTGTATTTCACTATGCCCATCATGCGTTTTGCCTCCAACACTTGAAGGCAAATCTGACGGACAAGTTGTTTGGTGGATACACTAATGAATTTAGAGAGAGAATGGTTATGATGCTTCGGGAATGTGCATATGCCCCGACTATAGCTTCATTCCATGCCAAACTGCAGGCGTTGAGGCGTGAAGGTGGCTGCAATGTAGACAAATTTCTTTATGGATTGTCTCATGAAAGATGGAGTAATGCATATTTTAAGGGTCAGCGGTATGGTGAGATGTGTTCGAGTGCAGCTGAATCTTTCAACGCCTGGATTAGAGAAGCTCGCCATCTTCCAATTACAAAGATGGTGGACACAATAAGGGTTCAAATAATGGAGCAGATGGCTACTAGGAGGGAAGTTTCCAACAGATGGAAGTCATTCATTTGTCCGAATATGGATAAGAGGTTGGATGCTTCGATCCAGCTTGGACGGACGTGGACTGTCAGGCGTTCTAGTGAGACTGTTTACGATGTTCACTCTTACCTATCAGTGATCGTGGACATTTTTAATCATATATGTTCTTATTATCAGTGACAGATCAATGGCTTTCCATGCGCCCACGCTTGTGCTGTGATTCAAAACAGTGGAAAGGACCTGACTCTTTTGTGGATAATTATTTTCACACTCATACATATAGGGCATCATATGACGAGCAAATATTCCCAATTCCAACTGTGAGGATGCCAGAGCCAATAGTTGTTGAAGTTGTTATTCTCCCACCCTTGGTTAAACGCTCAGCTGGCAGGCCCAAAAAAAAAGAGGATATTGTCAAGAGGGGAGATCACACGGCAGATAAAATGCGGGCGATGTGGTCGGATTAACAATCACAATAAAAAGTCTTGCAAGGACCCTATTCTTTGAGTTTAGTTTCTATATAATATTTTGTCCATTATTTAGCATGTATATAGAATACAATATGAGTTCTGATTAGTGAATAAAAAGTCAAATTGACAGACCTTTTAATACAATTTAATGTGTTGTTACTTGTATAAGTAATTACTTACCAATGTTTTTATATCTTGTAAAATGTGTTTTCAAAAATTGATAATAAAATTGCATTAGAACTGAGATTAAATATGTAACTGAACTCAGATAATTTGATTGAGAACTTAGATAACTTGCTTCAGAAGTCAAATAAATTGCTTCTGAACTCAGATAATTTGCTTCAGAATTCTGATAAATTGCCACAGAAATCAGATAAATTTATGTAAAATCAGATAATTTCCTACAGAAATCAAATAAATCTGTGAAGAAATTCAGCTAAAATTATATCAGGACACAGATAAAATCATTGCAGAGTGATCATGTACAAATACATTCACATGAAGTTTTCACAAACATTCATTCACAATTTGATTCATTCATCCATTCAGAAATGTGAAAATTACATTGGCAAAATTGTCTCCTCTACATTCATGTGATCCAAAAAAAACACATCCACAAGTTTGTTGCAATGGAACTTTTCATATACAGAGATTCACTTGAATTTGGCTCATCTTTACTGTGACATAACACTATTTGGAAATAACTTGTTTTTGTCGTGGTTGTAGTATTGCCGTCACTGTTCGAAATCATCATCAGCACCTTGTTTCCTCGCATGGAAGTTTTCAATGGTCTAGTTGCGATGCGTGTCATTTAGGTACTTGCTCACTATCTCTACCCTCAAACCATAAATGACGTTCTGTTGCAGCTTCGAAGCAATTACTTGTTTGTGAGTAATTTGCCTCATAATATAGCAATCAATGACCCCGCAATCAACATTGCAAAAGAAGATGCTGTTGGTACCCTTAAATCAATTTGAATAAGTGTATTGGCACAATGATACTACGATCCCATTTTCTGTTGTGGGGCATCTTCCACGCTTATCAATGGAGCTCCATATGGCTGTGTTTCTTCAACATTTATATAATTGTAGTTCTCCACATACTATTTCTGCAGAATCAAACAAAATCCATAGAGTTAGTGGGTGTGCGTTTACTGTTGTTTATGCAGAATCAAACAAGATCCATAGAGTTAGTGGGTGTGCGTTTACTGTTACGGGTACCATTATGTATTTGATGACTCGGTCAATGAGACAACCGGAACTCGTGCATCCTCAAAGTAATGATTGACTGTTTTAGCTGATCTTGGTCGTAAGGAGTTGTAATGTAGCCAATCCCATTCTTTCTAATCCATCACCAACAGTGTCCAATGGAATGGTTCAGAATTCTTCCCTTTTCCATTTTAATTCATTGGAAAGTGCACGGATCTGTGGTTGACAGTTCTGCTTGGGGAGATTTGATAGTGTAAAATCTTTTCTCTCATTTCTGATGTGGGGGCTGTAATGAATTTCTGCATTAAGACTAGTTTAGTAACTATTTATTATATTCTAAAACAAAGTAAAATGTGACTTGGTTAATTATAATTTATTGTCTTTTACCCAGCATAAAACTGTTACAAAGTATGATTTTTCATGAGGCAAAAGGCCTTCCCGATGGATTGTTGTGAGTTACTGTTCGATTTCTCCCTGTTCTCTGTATAACAACTCAGTGTAGCAGTCAATAACCTGTTCAATTCCGAGCAGATAATGTTCGGCATCTTATGTGAATATGACCATTTTTTGTACATTTCTAAAATGAAGCAATAGTTTGTGAATTTTTTTTGTCGGGATGCTTACGGTGCTAGACAATTCTGCTTTGCTGAGAACTGCAATTATGTCCTCGTAGGATAGAATATGTATCCTCACACCTCCCCAAGCCAGCGCCCTGCAAATACAATTGTACAAAGTGCTCAATTTGTCGACATTTTGATTAATGTTTTTACAACAGCAACTGTGTTACTTAGTTGCATAGGATTGTTACTTATTGCCTTCCGCTTCGTAAATCTGCTTGAGCTTTTTGATGTCGGGCGTAGTCATTTGCTTAGTGACTGTATTTTTGGGGAGGTTGAAGGGGGCAGCTGTCGGGTTCATTTTCCTCGTTGCCCTTCTTTTTTTTTAATTCTTTTTATCATGGAGGATTGTTTCACCTCCTTAGCCGGCTTGAGTGGTACGTCGGAGGACATGATCTATCAAAAATTCAGATAAACAAATATAGATTAAATAAATTGGAATATATATACAAGGTGAGATAAATTCAATCAAACATCAGATAATTTTGATGGAAAGGAAAGTCAGTTGAAATCACACAGAACACAGATAAATTTGATGAGAAATGTTATAAGTTCACCCAGAAGTCAGATAAATTTGTTAGAGAATCAGATAATTGCAAGAGAAACTCATATATTTTGCATACAAAAGCTCAGGTAAAATAGCATTTCAATTCAAAGAAGAATTATCTAAACAAATATGGAAGTGCAACTCAATTACCTCATCAACATTCCCTTCAACTTTTTGATTAGCTGCAGCCCCCTCCGCAGCTTTCTGTGCCATTCTCCAACCTTTTTCTTTTGAATTTGTTTTTTCTGAAGGCTGGAAGATATCATCCAATGTCTTTCCAACCCACTCCAATCATTTCTTTGCATAATCGAGTGTCATTTCCTTCAAGAGCTGCTGTAGTTTCAAGTTGTTTGATTCCAGATTTATTAATTTTTTCTTCAGGCCCTTCACCTCATTTTCTGCCTTTGCAGCTCTTGAGGACTGTACATCTGACACACTCATAGTATGTTTGAGCTGCTCTTTGAAGGAGCTAACCATTCGAAAAGACTCCTCTATAGTATGATCGGTTTTCACATTACATGTTTCAAGGGAAGTCTTCTCCTTTGTCAACTGCTCGACCAATAATAGAGCATGGTCTCTTTCTCTGAGCAAGTTGTCGATCCTTTTTTCAGTTTCAAGCCTTTCCTTTTTGAGGCTGTTGTTTTATGTCGACGTCCTTTCAAGTTCAATGGCCATCCTTTGAATCTATGCTTGTGATTCTGTTTTTTCCTTCGTCAGTTGGTTGGCTAATGAAGTTGCCCTGTCACGCTCTTCAGTGAGACTTGGTAGCTAGCCATTTTTGGTGGGCTGTGCGGGTGTCTAGGACAAGGCACAGTATCTCCAGCTGCCGGTTCCGATCCAGATTTTATTTCAGATGCCATAGTGGCGTTGCCAATTATGTCAGCTAAAATGTCTGCAACCACCAGATATGTCACTAGGGCTATCTGTTCATAATCAGTCATCTCCACACCAAAAAGACAGACTGGGTTGCCACACCAGCGAAATTTATTTCTTCACTATTATTATCTTCTCTATGCTCTTCCAACTCGGATACGACTATTCTCTCTATCATTATGTCTGTATCCGACTGGTTGGCTTCATTCATTTTATTCTCTGCTTCCTCATCTCCTTCTTCCTCTTGTTGTTGTTCTTCTTCATCTCCTTCATTCTCATTGTCTCTTTTTTCCTCTTCTGCTACAACTCCATGATCTCTTTCCTTTTTATCTGTTTCTTCTTCATCCTCTTCATCTTCTTCCAATTTCTCTTCTCCTTGAATTTTTTCTATTTCTTTTTAATTCTTCTTGTCCTTCTATCTCCATTAACCCCCCTCATCAAGACTGCCTCTCTGTCCAACAAAGATAGGAATCGCTGCACTTCAAGCAGCGTGCTATCTAATGTGTCACCATGGACCTGCAGTTGGTAACAGTGTAAGGCTGAACATGTTAGAATAAGAACTTAGATAAAATTAGATAGTGAAAACTAAGATAATAAATTACTGTTATTAAATAGAGTACCTCATTAGCTAGTAGTGTATGAAGGAGCCTTTTCCTAAGTGCCATACTCACAGACCTGAGATTCCACTTTAGTATCATTGGGAAATGCAACGACTCATTCGGGTTGACAATTGTCGTATGCTCACATAGTCAATACATACGTTAATCATTAATTCTTTGTAACTTTGAATTCAGATGTTTTTAGTAGGGAGTTGTCTATCGTACTGGTAATGCAATAAGGCAGCGATGACTTTATCAGAACCACAGCTCCTACTGTATACCGCCTCCATCAAAAATTTTGATATTTCTTCTGCCCAGGCATAGTGCTTCATATCCATGTAGTTTTCAAAATAGCCCACGTACGCCCACCCTATTGTGTTGCTGTGGGTTGCAAAAAAAATTACCACAAGGATATATAGGCACAGTAGCCTGGCAACATCAGCAATGTCAGTTTTTGTTGCTTCATTCAATGCTAGATGGAGCTGTTCCTTTATCTTTGGCGCTGGCACCCTTGCACTACCCTGAAATCTCCTAGATATGAATTCAGATGTTTTCCTCTTTGCATATTTCAGATCAAGTGCTCTTGTACCATTCGGTATGCCGAATATGTGCAATATGTCATTTGCAATGAATGGCACATAGGATTTTCCTAGTATGAACTGCCTCCTCTGGCTGTTGTATGTATCAAGGATCAACATAATGTCCTTGTTATACTTCCCACACATCTTTTCTGAGATTATGCCATCCAACATGCATTCTATGAGGCTCCAGAAAGGGGTCTTCCTTAATTCAACTTTATACGTTTTAGTCACCAAATGCTTTATGCTTTGAACTAGTGTCACAGTTGACACCAAGTTCGATCTGAATTGGTAATGACTTGCACCCTTCTCAACCTTCTTCTTCTTATTCACTAGTTTGTTCTTTGGTGATTTATCCTGTACCTCTTTCTCTTGTTTTGTGTTCTTGCTGCATACAATAAAAGAACTCAGATACATATTATCTAAAATTTAGACAAGTGTATTCAAAGTCAGATAAATTGCACACAAATGCAATTGAATACAGATTTAGATAAATTTTCATATACACACATATACATTTCATAGAAACTTAGATAAATTAAAATAAAAAACATATAAATGTTGTATACAACTGAGATAAATATACTATGAACTGGTTAAAAACTGCAATAAACTTATATATTTGTGTTCTTAACTGACAATCTCAATTAAAATTAAATAAACTTAAGTCAAAGCCAAATAGACTGAGTTAGATTCTAAGATAAATTCATTCAAATTCATTAAGAACAGATAAATTTATCACACACACATAAATACATTATAATTTAAGAGAATTTTCATTCGAAACCTATATTAATTTGCTGCAATCTCAAAACAAGTCAACAAAAATTGATTTAAATTCATCCAGAACTCAGATAGATTCAGTTATATTGAGACAGAAAGACAGATAAGGTTTGCATACAACTCAGATAAAGATATTAGAAAATGGTTACAAACTGCAATAAACGCATTTATTTATGTTATTAAACCACAAAATCATTTAAAATCAAATAAACTTAATGCAAAGCCAAAACATACTCATAGAAATATTGAGATAAATTCAGTCAAATTCGTCAAAAACAGATAAATTCATCCCAGGCAGACATAAATACATTATAATTTCAAGTAATTCTCATTCCAAACTCAGTTGCATTGCAACTATGCAATATTAGATAAAGTCAACTGAAATTGATTTAGATTCATCTAGAACTCAGATAGATTCAGTTACATGGAGACAAATTATATACATTACAAGGATGAATTTTTTTTAAACAAATCAGATAAAGTTATTTCAAATTTGTAAAGGAGCAATGATTGAGCGACATTTGGATAAACATTTCAAAAATCTACAAAAGCATGCTTCAAAAATTACAAACAATAAAAGGGAAAGAGAGAACTGTTTTTATACCTTCTTCTCCCTATTTCTGTTGCTTTTGCTATTTTGAAAGTATGGAAGACTTCGTTCTTGCCATTTCCTAAATAGGTTTTGGTATTTAGAAAAGGAATGAGAGATAACGAGGCAAAAACATTCAAAATGTCGATCAACACAGAGATAGGGTTCTGAAATGATGATGATTTGAAATTGAAGAAATACTCAACTTACAGTGGAAATCAGTTGTTTGAAGTATCGTTTATGCATTTGTAAACACGTTTGCAGTGAAATAACCAGCGCCTGCAATTAGGGGATGGATCTCTTCCTCATTGTAGATCTTTTTTTCGAAGTCAAAGATATCGTCGCTGCAGACTCCCAATAAAAACAGTTAATCTATGGAAAGTTTTCAAAAAACTGAACTAACCAACTCTTCTTCGTTGCATCCAATCTCAGAGCGAAAAGGTGCCTTTATCTTCGGAGGTCTCTTTCTTGTTTGGGAAGAAGATTCCAAGCATTTAGATTTTATCCTTTTCGAAACGTGTTATTCGCTAGCGTTATATGAGCAAGGTGAAAATGATGGAAGGGGCAAATTGGACATTTTAGGTGTGAACAAGTGTGAGAGGGACCTTTGGCTACATGACTTTTTTTGTGGATTGTTTGCAACAAAGTCTTGTTTTGAGGGACCCCCGGCCGAAGCCCCCTTTGAAATGTGAGTTTTATTTGTCCTGATTTGAAATCTGAAAAAAAAATTAAGCCCTATTTTAAAATTCTCCCCATATTGAACTATGCGATTCCACTCTATTCATTCATTTCATTTTGATCATTCCAATCAATCTAGTCATATTTACTTTGTCCGTTATTCACATCAATGTACCATACATTTGTAAGACAATAACAATAATCATTGGGAAGTAATACGAATAATGCATATAACAATTCTTGAGATATTTGAGGACAATAATAAAATCAATAGCAATATGCAAATGCAATTTGATTAATAGAATCAAGGAGATTTACTAGCCAAACCTAATCCAATTATCCGCCGTCTCTAACCGTCCATTTTGATGTAGTTATAGGTAATTGGATGCACGTGCTACATTTTATTGGTGTGCGCGCGGTACACCGAAATCCTAAACCAACACCCATGGTGAAGTGCTAGACGAACGGATATGCACATGAGATGATCTCAGCCCAAGATTTCTCATGTGTTAATAATTTCCAATGGACCCATGTTAATCGGTTATGGTTTCCATGTCTAGGGACCTAAAGGGTCAATCCGGTCAAGCCGTAAGACCTTACTGGCTTAGTGTTTGTGTCATAATCATCTTCAGGGATTTATTATGAAGGGTTTAGTCCATGAGTCCCAATCTAGGGTCCAAACTAGGTTTAAAGTCTATTTTCCCAAAAGAGAAAGGGCCTGAAAGTCCGGGATCCGAATAGTAGTGGGGGCGGGGAGGGGGGGTTGAATAGGGTGAGCTTCTAAACTAGTGACCAATTATGCCAAATTCTAAACTTCTTTAAATCAATTAGTCACAAGTGATGATATAGAACTAAAGTGCGAAAGCAAAAAAAAAAAAAAAAAACAATCATCATAAAGCATTCACCATAACACAATGATTTATAGTGGTTTGGCCTCAATGCCTACATCCACTACCGGCTTGTGATCCTACACCCCACCGGATTTACAACTATCTATGCTTTTCAATAGGCTAATCAATAACCTTTACAAAATGTTTTTCAAGGCTAAGCAATAACCTTACAATATACTTTCCAAGGCTAAGCAATAACCTCTTGGGTTTTATGGTTCACCCCCAACCATACACTTATGCTTTTTTAAGGCTTAGCAATAACCTATCCAACCAAACTATTTTCTCTCTTACTAGTGTCTAGAGTACACTTGATGGAGATACAATTTAAGCTCAATTACAATGCCTCTTAATTAGGCGGATATGAAAGTGTAAATCTAACTCTCTCACACACACACACTATATGGATGCAAAGATAAATGCTCTATGTGTGTGCATTAAAAACTTCAATCAAGTTTAACAAAGATAGCTCAATGAATATAAAAGCTTAAAGCTTTTGAAAGTTTAAATCACAAATGTTTTGATTTGAAGTGACAATGCTAATCACATGCTTTTTAAATAAACAACTTGTAAAGATATGACCAATCAAGTTATGCAAGTTGTATTGAAATTTCAAATCTAAAACATGTGATGCATGAGCATAGTTATTTTCGAAACAAAATTAGTTTGCCTATGTGTTCATGGAATGAAAACAACTAGCTAGAGATCCAACCAAATATGAGATTCATGCTATGAGAGAAATCAAAGTTTTAACAAGGCATGAAACCATTCATATGAAAGTTAAAACAAAACTTGGTTTGAATCTAAATGAAGAATCCAAAACAACAAAGCAATTCAAAGTGAAATATATGTAATGGATTCATCAAATCATAGTTAGCATGCTAAAATAGATTTTTCAAATATTTAAACAAAGCATGAAAATATATGATAAGGAAAACTAAGCTTACTTATACGATTTACTCATGATTCCAAGCTTTAGATTCCCTTTATGACCCCTAGCCTTCCTTAGCTCATTCCCTTTGTTTTGCCTCAAAACACCTCAAGGAGTATCCCTGGATCCACAAATTTCACCTAGGAATCATATGTTTATATAGAAAAAGCTGTCCAATGTCTCTATTATCGGTTAACCGAACTCCCAATGGTAAAAAAAGGCTAGTTTTGACCATTCTGGAACGCGAACTGAAGTGGGTTCGGTTAACCGACATCTTGAGTTCGGTTTGACCGAAATCACCGTTGTAAGACCCCTGTAAGATCCCGACCCCAGTCCTTTTGTTTAGTATTGTTTTAATCGTGGTTTAGCTTTTTAAGTGAGCTTTGATTTAGTTTGACCTTGTTTTTTAGTTTGATGGATTTTTCCATAGCCTTTGAAATTTTGAAGACCGTTGACTTTGGTTTGACCCGGTCTTTATGATATGTATTTTTATGAGAAATTACTTTTCATTTCTAAAAATTCTGGATTTGACGTATTTTGACTCATTTGATGAAGTTTAACAACTTTCATATTTTGACCATTTTGATTTGATGATCAGAAAATGCGTTTTTCGAGGAAAAAGGGGCAAAACTGACCTTTTACACTAAATCTGTCCATGAATTTCGAAAATTCAGAATTTGGGGAAAATATACTTTTTGGAAAGTAGAAATTCGCTGATCATTTTTGTCTTCTTCGTCATTTTCGTTCGGGGCCCGCAAATGTGAGTTTCAGCCTTGTGAAGATTGGGGCCACAAGACCCACCTTATAAGAGGGGGAACCCATCTCTTCTCCTTCATTTTTGTTTCCAGCAACTTTGGCTGAGGGAGAGGGCTCCTTCTTTCCCCTTTCCAGCCATCTCTCTCCTTTTGCAAGCTTCCTTCTTGTGTGCTAAGGGAAGGTTTGATCTTACCTTCTTCTTCCTCATCTCTCAAGCATCCCAAAGATATCTTTTTCAAGGATTTTGAGCTAGGAGAGATCCCTCATCCAAGCTTCTCTTCTTCGTTTGGGCCTTTTCAAGGTTTGCAATGGCTTTCCAAACTTTAGATCTTGGTTCTCCTCTTCATTTTGAGTGTTTTCATCTTTTATGCAATGGGTTTTCATGGAGTTTGGAAAATGGTTGTTTCCTAGGGCTTCTTTTGAGCTATTTGGGGGTTTTGTAATTTTGGAGCTTGGGGCTTTAAGAGCACCATCTTGAAGTGATTTGCATCTTCTCTTGATCAAGGCAAGTGGATTTTCAATTAATATGATGTTTTTATGTTTCTTGTTTGGTTTCATGGTTTTTCCTCATATGTTTCTAATCCTTTATGATTTATGGATTTACTTTGAATGAATGAAGCAATGTTATGTTGATTTCCACTTATGTTGCTATTGTACAATGAGTTGGGAGTTTGGTTTTCACTTTGGTCATCTTGAAAAATTAGTCTTCTTTGTGTTAAGTATGGTGTTCAATGAAAGGGAGAAACACTTTGCTTAAAAGTGTTGTGTTTGGGCCAATTAGAATGATTTATGGATGGTTTTGATGAGTTGAAGAGGTCAAGAAAGGGCCTAACTTGATCTTAGAAATTTGCTTGAAAGAATAGAATGAAAAAGATTCAAGAAAAATGCAAACAAACTGGGGAAAACCTGCACTGCCGGGCTGGAACTGGGCAGGCCCAGTCCGCTCGAGCGACCCAGCTACTGTCTGGGCTCCGCTCGAGCGGACCTGGGTTCGCTCGAGCGAGCCCAGCCCAGCCTGGGGGGCTCGGGTCAGCCTGTTCTTGGCCCATTTTAAAAATCAGTTTTGTGGGCCTGTTCAGGTTGGTTTTGGGCTGTCTTAAAATCAGTTTTGTGGGCCACTAAAGGTCTAGTTTGGGTCGTTTTAAAAATCAGTTTTGTGGGCCTGTTCAGGTTAGTCTTGGGTTGTGTTTAAAAATCTGCTTTGTGGGCCATTTCAGGTTTAAGTTTTGGGCTGTTTTGAAAATTGTTTTGTGGGCCTGGTTCAGGTCTAGTTTTGGGCTGATTTAAAAACCTGTCTTGTAGGCCATTCAAAGATTAGTTTTGGGCTGATTTTAAGGCTGTTTTGTGGGCCTGGTTAAGATTTGTTTTGGGCTGTTTTAAGACCTGTTTTGTAGGTCATTCAAAGATTAGTTTTGGGTTGATTTTTAAGAATTTGTTTGTGGGCTATTCAAGGATTAGTTTTGGACCGTTTTAAAACTTGCCTTGTAGGCTTGATTAAGGTTGGTTTTTGGATTGTTATTAAGGATTATTTTGACTTGGATTAGGGCCAGCTATGGGCCTGTTTTTAAGAGTTTTGACATTACTTTTGATACTTGGAAATTTGTGAAATGGGAATGATGTGAGAATGAGTGTATGTAAAATTATCCGGGAATCGTTTGAGTCTCAATGCGCACTTTATCATTTAAATGTTGGGGATTTTCATTGGCATCAAACTCACTCCTTAATGATCAATGTTTAAAGGATAGTTGTGCATTAAGATGGTTCCTTGGTAAGTCATTAAGTCATTCTACATAATTTCCATTCCATTTCAAGTTAGAGAATGTATTTGTACTTGTATTTGTATCCTTTGGTAAACTAATTTAAATAGCATCGGTGATTTGTTATAAAATCATGTGTTTTCCCATGTTCGAAAAGGTTGGTCGTATGATTTTATACAAATCACTTTGATGTGTATTTGAGCGGTTTACCATGGATATTCGTATGTTTTCTCCGAATTGATTTGAAAGGAGATTGGAGTGGTTTATCACATTCGGGATGTCTTCGATGAGATTACTATTTTGATAAGACTAGTATTTGGGAATAAAAACCTCGAGGCAAGACTGGGCAGAGCTTTGTAGTGCGAGCCCATGAGCCAAAGAGGCTATAATTTCGAAAATAAAACCTCGAGGCAAGACGGGGCCAGAGCTATGTAGTGTGAGCCCCTGAGCCAAAGGGATTAGTATTGTGGTTTTTGATTCGTATCGGTTTGAGTTTTGAAAACTAAAGGCACCACTAGGCTTAGGTCACCTTGTCGGGCTATCACCCAGACTTGGGATCTTTAACTTGTTCGCCAGCGTGCAGCTTGGATTCTGTCTGTACCGACCATGGCACGGTTTTATCTGCCGGTCCCATTTGTATGGCTACGGTTCTGATTTTTGATCTGTCGGTCCCATTGTATGGCTACGGTTCTGATCCTATTCTCGTAATACGTTCAGTGGCTACGTTTCTGTCTGCTCTTATTACTTCGGCAATAGGAGGATTTAGCTATTTGTGGGTCGCCAAGGTTTTATCTGCATAGTACTTTAGTTTATGATTCTTGTTGGTTATACTTTTTATGCCTTGATTTGTCTAATGTTTACGATATCGATCTTTATTGTATTGTCCCTACTATTCAGTTTTAAATGTACTTCCAATTATTAAATGTTTGCTTAGGTTGGTTATCTTTTCGAGATATTTATGCTTTAGAGACTGTTCGTTTATTTGTCTTGATATTTATGTTCGGACTTTCGATCGTTTTAGCATGTTTTATTGTCATTATTGTTTAGGAACTATTGTATGTTCGGGTTTTACGATGATTTCATCAGGTTTTATGTATGTTCTTTTGTTCATATTACTTGATCATTTGCTTGCCAGACCGTCGTGTCTGACCCTGTTTGTTTGGTGCCAGTCTCTTCTTTTCTGTTTTTAGGTGTTTGATCGGCAGGAGGTGGTGGGACCGTCGGTCTGACGTGAAGAGGCTGCCCATTGATATCATCTAGATGTCAAGTTTGGCACCGGAGTTCGTATCAAACCTTTGGGGGTTAGTTATTTTCTGTCTAGTTGGATATTTTTTATGGCTATGTTAGCCTTTTTAATTGGGTTTTGTAATGAAGACACTTGTTAATTGTAATTTGAACATGGGGAATTAATTAGTCTTGTTACTACCAGCTCAGTGTGCTCTGATGTATGATTTATGCCAGTCTGCCTATTTGATGGCTTTTTGATAATTGGTTGCGTGCGACACGGAACCCGATGGCCACGGATTCCGAGTCGTAACACCATGTGTAGCTTCCGCGAAAATATACTCTGATTGTGATGGAATTTGTTTTATCCTCATTCGCGCGGATCTTGGGAACTATGACAAAAAGTTTCAAAATTATCCCAAAAGTTCGCACTCCGGGATCGGTTCACTGCAGGGCCCGGTTTCGGGTTTGTGACAGGTTTGGTATCAAAGCTGGGTTAGTTTCTAGGAAATAAAATACTCTAGAGACATTAAGACGTGTGGTGAGGATCGTTAGATTGTGTCGATTTGTTTTCTCTCGTGTCCTTGTTTCTTTGGATTTGAGTCGGCTTTTCTTTCAGTTCGGGTGACTTTGTTTGTCTTTTCTTGTAGTTTTGTTGTTAGGAGATTTGGATGACCAAATTTCCTCCTTAGTGGTGGAGAATTTAAAATCTCCATACTCTTGTCTAGTGTCTTTTATCTGTGTTTGTGTCGGAGACTGAGAACCCTCGTGGACTTAGTATGTTGTTTTCGGAGAACATCGGCAGACTTTCAGCCTTCAGCATCTCCGTTGTGGTTAATGGAGAGAAGACATGTGCATTTGCCTGCCAAAGTAGGACTTGAGCAGCTTTCGAAGATCCCCTCTCAGTTAATCAAAGATCGTCATGCAGCGCACCAAGGTAAGTAAATGTGGATTTTTGGGTGAACTTGGACTATCTTTCCAAGATGAAGGACTGCAAGAGGCATGGTAGCTGTGGATCTTCTGAAGGGAGAGGTGATCCTTAGTTAGTAAGGTTGGAAGCTAGTGCCAGAAACTCAGGATTTCCCGGATCGACGAGCCTTGTCATGGTTTTGGTTGAGAATTTCGGTAACTTGTGGTGTAGCCAGTGTAGTTTTCAGAGGCAATACCAAGGGATGGTTCGTTTGTGGTCAGATAATTTTTGGCAGCAGAAGAAACCGTGTGGATTTTACCGACTTAAGATATTGGATGGACAACATGCAGATGCAAGGGAATACCTCAGTTGTTTGGATGTCCCTTTTCTTAATAAGAATGATTTTCGTGATGTTTTCATCTTTTGTTTCTTTTTTTTCCTTAATGTCTGATTTATCCTTGTAGTGTTTAAACAATGGATCTATGTTTCTTCCTTAAGGCTTATTTTGAATCATAAACTATATTATCATACTCTTCCCAGGAGTCGCATGATTTCGTTTCATAAGGATTGGTGTTTCAAATTTTTTGTTTAATCTCCTTAAGATATTGTTTTACAATGACCTTAGGATTTTGCTCTTGTTTTAATTCTCTTAAATGTTGACATCTACATTTCAAAACCTTGATGCTTTCAAAAATTTTGTATGTGTTTGGCTGGAAATGGATTTTCAACAAAATTTAATGTATGGTCATACTACATGAATTTGATTTATCTTTGAAACCCTAATTTGAGATTGTGTGAGTATTTCAATGATTTGCTGGGTTATGAAAATATGAATTCAAAACGAATAATGTTGTTTCATATTCAACTTTGATAAACTTTACTTATTAAACTTTATTTGACAATTTAGAGGTTCGGTTTTACTATGTTTTAAAATGATGAAAATTTAGCTAAAGTAATTATTTTGGTCATTATGTTTTAAAATTTTAAGGGTTTGTTGGCATCGAATGGAATGAGTTGTATTAGCCTATGGTTGGAGTTTGGAGGTGTATGGATTGAAGGGTGGATGGATGTCAGGATGTGTACCGGGTTCAGTTGGAAACAAAGTTGGATTTTCTAAAATCAGTTATGCTTGTCAAAGTAGAAGACTTGAATAGTGAAATCTGAAGAAGCAAGCTATGAGAAGTTTTGACACGGAACAACTCAGCAGGTTATGGCAGTTTAACCTTTGGTGTATAGCAGTGTGACATCTGGGTTGTAGCAGACCAAGTCAAAGACAGGAGACCTATAGAATTTGGAGTTGTGATTTCAGAACGAAGAAGGATTGACGGTATACTTGGAGGCCAGAAACTGATGATGCATTTGAGGAACACAGTAAGAGCAAACGTATGGAATTTCAGAATTTTTGGGGCGAATTTTTCAGTGAAAACATGTCTACGATCACACCTTCATGCAAGCATCGGAAGCACCGTGTACAGCTTTGAAGGATTTAAGGCACATGATTCCAAAGTATTAGAAAGAGGCAGAACTTACAGTTCTTTGGACCGACAGGCTGATGAGATAAGCAAAGGAATGATCCAGTGCAGGAACTACAGATGACACCAGGGATGACTAGAAGGATTATTGAACTCTAGTTTGGTCAGAGGAGTATGTCTTGAACAAATATGTGGAATAGTGTGAAGCCTTCACCGAATCAGAATGTTGTTGACTGTGCATCTCAACGTCAGGGTTTGAATAAGAGGGTATCTCAGTTGCCGAGGTCTAGCAAAGGTGTCAGTGTTTTCGTTTGTCTGTGGGTTTTTGATTTTGAGGTGGTTTAGACCATTTTAGAGGACCAAATGGGTTCTAAGGGGGGAGGATGTAAGATCCCGACCCCAGTCCTTTTGTTTAGTATTGTTTTAATCGTGGTTTAGCTTTTTAAGTGAGCTTTGATTTAGTTTGACCTTGTTTTTGAGTTTGATTGGATTTTTCCATAGCCTTTGAAATTTTGAAGACCGTTGACTTTTGGTTTGACCCGGTCTTTATGATATGTATTTTTATGAGAAATTACTTTTCATTTCTAAAATTCTGGATTTGACGTATTTTGACTCATTTGATGAAGTTTAACAACTTTCATATTTTGACCATTTTGATTTGATGATCATAAAATGCGTTTTTCGAGGGAAAAAGGGGCAAAACTGACCTTTTACACATAAATCTGTCCATGAATTCGAAAATTTCAGAATTTGGGGAAAATATACTTTTTGGAAAGTAGAAATTTCGCTGATCATTTTTGTCTTCTTCGTTGTTTCGTTCGGGGGGCCCGCAAATGTGAGTTTCAGTCTTGTGAAGATTGGGGCCCACAAGACCCACCTTATAAGAGGGGGAACCCATCTCTTCTCCTTCATTTTCGTTTCCAGCAACTTTGGCTGAGGGGAGAGGGCTCCTTCTTTCCCCTTTCCAGCCATCTCTCTCCTTTTTGCAAGCTTCCTTCTTGTGTGCTAAGGGAAGGTTGATCTTACCTTCTTCTTCCTCATCTCTCAAGCATCCCAAAGATATCTTTTTCAAGGATTTTGAGCTAGGAGAGATCCCTCATCCAAGCTTCTCTTCTTCGTTTGGGCTTTTCAAGGTTTGCAAATGGCTTTCCAAACTTTAGATCTTGGTTTCTCCTCTTCATTTTGAGTGTTTTCATCTTTTATTGCAATGGTTTTCATGGAGTTTGGAAAATGGTTGTTTCCTAGGGCTTCTTTTGAGCTATTTTGGGGGTTTTGTAATTTTGGAGCTTGGGGCTTTAAGAGCACCATCTTGGAGTGATTTGCATCTTCTCTTGATCAAGGCAAGTGAGATTTTCAATTAATATGATGTTTTTATGTTTCTCGTTTGGTTTCATGGTTTTTCCTCATTATGTTCTAATCCTTTATGATTTATGGATTTACTTTGAATGAATGAAGCAATGTTATGTTGATTTCCACTTATGTTGCTATTGTACAATGAGTTGGGAGTTTGGTTTTCACTTTGGTCATCTTGAAAAATTAGTCTTCTTTGTGTTAAGTATGGTGTTCAATGAAAGGGAAGAAAACTTTACTTTAAAAAGTGTTGTGTTTGGGCCAATTAGAATGATTTATGGATGGTTTTGATGAGTTGAAGAGGTCAAGAAAAGGGCCTAATTGATCTTAGAAATTTGCTTGAAAGAATAGAATGAAAAAGATTCAAGAAAAATGCAAAAAAAATGGGAAAACCTGCACTGCCGGGCTGGACTGGGCAGGCCCAGTCCGCTCGAGCGACCCACTGGGCCGCTCGAGCGACCCAGCTACTGTCTGGGCTCCGCTCGAGCGGACCTGGGTTCGCTCAAGCGAGCCCAGCCCAGCCTGGGGGCTCGGGTCAGCCTGTTCTTGGCTGGGGGCCAGCTATGGGCCTGTTTTTAAGAGTTTTGACATTACTTTTGATACTTGGAAATTTGTGAAATGGGAATGATGTGAGAATGAGTGTATGTAAAATTATCCGGGAATCGTTTGAGTCTCAATGCGCACTTTATCATTTAAATGTTGGGATTTCATTGGCATCAAACTCACTCCTTAATGATCAATGTTTAAAGGATAGTTGTGCATTAAGATGGTTCCTTGGTAAGTCATTAAGTCATTCTACATAATTTCCATTCCATTTCAAGTTAGAGAATGTATTGTACTTGTATTTGTATCCTTGGTAAACTAATTTAAATAGCATCGGTGATTTGTTATAAAATCATGTGTTTTCCCATGTTCGAAAGGGTTGGTCGTATGATTTTATACAAATCACTTTGATGTGTATTTGAGCGGTTTACCATGGATATTCGTATGTTTTCTCCGAATTGATTTGAAAGGAGATTGGAGTGGTTTATCACATTCGGGATTTCTTCGATGAGAGTACTTATTTTGATAAGACTAGTATTTTGGGAATAAAACTTCGAGGCAAGACTGGGCCAGAGCGTTGTAGTGCGAGCCCATGAGCCAAAGAGGCTATGATTTCGAAAATAAAACCTCGAGGCAAGACGGGGCCAGAGCTATGTAGTGTGAGCCCTGAGCCAAAGGAATTAGTATTATGGTTTGATTCGTATCGGTTTGAGTTTTGAAAACTAAAGGCACCACTAGGCTTAGGTCACCTTGTCAGGCTGATCACCCAGCTTGGGATCTTTAATTTGTTCGCCAGCTGCAGAACTTGGATTCTGTCTGTACCAACCATGGCAACGGTTTTATCTGCCGGTCCCATTTGTATGGCTACGGTTCTGATTTTTGATCTGCCGGTCCCATTTGTATGGCTACGGTTCTGATCCTATTTCTAGTACCACGTTCAGTGGCTACGTTTCTGTCTGCTCTTATTACTTCGGCAATAGGAGGATTTAGCTATTTGTGGTCGCCAAGGTTTTATCTGCATATTACTTTAGTTTATGATTCTTGTTGGTTATACTTTTTTATGCTTTGATTTGTCTAATGTTTACGATATCGATCTTTATTGTATTGTCCCTACTATTCAGTTTTAAATGTATTTCCAATTATTAAATGTTTTGCTTATTGTGGTTATCTTTTCGAGATATTTATGCTTTAGAGACTGTTCGTTTATTTGTCTTGATATTTATGTTCGGACTTTCGATCGTTTTAGCATGTTTTATTGTCATTATTGTTTAGACTATTTGTTCGGTTTTACGATGATTTCATCAGGTTTTATGTATGTTCTTTTGTTTCATATTACTTGATCATTTGCTTGCCAGACCGTCGTGTCTGACCCTGTTTGTTTGGTGCCAGTCTCTTCTTTTCTGTTTTTAGGTGTTTGATCGGAGGAGGCGGTGGGACCGTCGGTCTGACGTGAGAGGCTGCCCATTGATATCATCTAGATGTCAAGTTTGGCACCGGGAGTTCGTATCAAACCTTTGGGGGTAGTAATTCTGTCTAGTTGGATATTTTTTATGGCTATGTTAGCCTTTTTATTGGGTTTGTAATGAAGACACTTGTTAATTGTAATTTGAACATGGGGAATTAATTAGTCTTGTTACTACCAGCTCAGTGTGCTCTGATGTATGATTTATGCCAGTCTGCCTATTTGATGGCTTTTGTGATATTGGTTGCGTGCGACACGGAACCCGATGGCCACGGATTCCGAGTCGTAACACCATGTGTAGCTTCCGCGAAAATATACTCTGATTGTGATGGAATGTGTTTATCCTCATTCACGCGGATCTTGGGAACTATGACAAAAAGTTTCAAATTATCCCAAAATTTCGCACTCCGGGATCGGTTCACTGCAGGGCCCGGTTTCGGGGTGTGACAACCCCGACCCCTAATTCTTTTGTTTAGCATTATTTTAATTATGATTTAACTTTTTAAGCGAGATTAGAGTTGGTTTGACTAGACTTTTCATAACCTTGGAGAGTTTTGAGGACCGTTGACTTTAGTTTGACCCGGCCTTTGTAAAATGTGTTTTTGAGAGAAATTACTCTTGATTTCTAAAAATCCCATATTTTATTTATTTTGATTCATTTTATTGTTATAAACAACTTTCATGTTTTGACCGTTTTGATTTAATGCTCAGAAATCGCGTTTTTCGAGAAAAAGGGGCAAAAATGACATTTTCACTAAATCTGTCCATAAATTTTGAAAATTTCAGAAATTGGCAAAAATATACTTTTTAGAAAATAGATTTTTCGACGAGCAATTTTGTCTTCTTCGTCGTCTTCGTTTGGGACCCACAAATGTCAGTTTTAACCACTTGAACCTTGGGGCCCATTGGGACCCACTTGCCCACTTTATAAAAAGGCAATAGTCTTCTTCTCTCTTTCATTTCCCATTTTCCTGCAACATGAGGGAGCCTAGGGTTTATTCTTCCATCTCTCTCTCTCTCTCTCTCTCTCTCTCTCTCTCTCTCTCTCTCTCTCTCTCTCTCTCTCTCTCTCTCTTCTTGTATGCTCTCTTCTTGAAGACTATTTGAATATTTGATCTCAAAATCTCTTTCCTCATCCTCCAAGCTTTCCAAAGATACCCTTTTCAAAGGATTTGAGCAAAGGCAAGCCCCATCTTCAAGCCCTTCTTCTTGGTTTGAACTTCTCAAGGTTAGCAATGGCTTTTCTATTTTGAAATCTTTGTTTTACAAACCATTTGTAATGTTTTTATCAATCATGCAAGAGATTTCATGGAGCTTTGCAAGTGTTTGATTTTTAGGGCTTTTTCTTAGGTTTATTTTGGGGGTTTTGTAGAATTAGAGCTAGGGTCTCCTTGAAGTCCATTTTGGAGTGATTTGTACCCCTTCTTGACCAGAGGCAAGTGAATATTCAGTTAATTTAATGATTTTATGCAATAAGAGAAATTTCTTAGCATTTTCACTTTTAATGTCTTATTATGATTCATCTTGAAATGATTTAATATGGGTTTATGCTTTCTCTCTTTGAGTCATTGTTTTTACCATATATATCTGTTTTTGCTTTTGAAATGATTTATCTTGAAGCTCTTATGTTTAAGGAACTTTATGTCTTGATGAATGAAAGAAATTTATGTTTATGTCCGATTTCTTTGATGGAAATGAAATGGAATTAGTGTATCAATGATTTGAAGGAATTTTGTTGAGGCTAAGAGAGGGCCATTTTATGTAAAAATACATATGGAAGAGAAAGGAGGGAAAGAAAATCAAAGAAGAAGAGAGTGCAGATCTGCACTCATTTTCGGACCCAGCCAGAACTGGGTCCGCTCGAGCGGGCCCTGGGTCGCTCGAGCAGACCCCAGCCCTGTTCTGGGCCCTTTTCATGGCCTGGTTTGGGACTTTTTGAGGTCCATTTTTTTTTGGGCTTGTTCTTAGATGTTTTACGGGTCTTTTCTAGATCCACTTTAGCCCTTTTTAGCCCATTCCTTCTCTTCGTTTGAAGTCCATTAACCTCCTCTTAAATGCCAAAAAGCCCATGAATGGATTTGAATACATAGTAACTCTTGGAATTTGACAATTGAATGAGAAAAATGAGAGAAAGTTTGATGTGTGATTTTACCTGGGAATTTTATAAGTCTTAAAGCACACTTTATAACTTAAATAGTTTTGGATTTTCATTGGTACCAAACATATGTTTATAAATCAATATTTTGGGATTTAAGTGTGCATTGAGATATCCCTTGGTAAACCATTGACTCAGATACACTATTCCATTCCATTTCAAGTTGGAAAACGTATATGTATTCTTTGGTAATTTAATTTGAAAGGATTTAATTGATTCATCACGTTTGAAAGCATCGGTGATTTGAAATAGAATCAAGTGGTTTTCCACGTTCGAAAGGATTTGATTGTATGATTTTTATACAAATTGCCTGATGTGTATTTGAGTGGTTTACCACGGAGATTCATATGTTTTTATATGAATTGATTTGAAAGAGATTTGAGTGTTTCGCCACGTTCGGAAATACATCGATAAGGCTATTCATCAAATTTGTTCAGATTTGTCAGTATACTCAGTATGTATCTTTAGGAGTAGTCTTTTTTTATCGATTTCAGAAATGAATTATTATGTTTGGATTTGTATAGGTTCAAGTTTTAAAAATTCAAAGGGCACCACTAAGCTAAGGTTACCTTGTCGGGCTGATCACCCAGCTTGGGATCTTTAATTTGTCTGCCAACTACAGTTTGGATTCTGTCTGTACCGACCATGGCAACAGTTCTAATCTGCTGGTCCCATTTGTATGGCTACGGTTCTGATTCTGATATGCCGGTCCCACGTGTAGTAGCTACGGTCTAATTCTGTTCTGTCGGTCCCACTTGTAGTGGCTACAGTTATGATTATTCTGGTCCCACGAGTAGTGGCAACGGTTTTCTATTCTGCTCTTGTTACTTCGGTAATAGGAGAATATAGCTATATGTGGTTGTCAATGTTTTAATCAGTCTGTTAATTCTTTTAAGATAGTTATGTTTCGGTTATTGTTCAGATATTTCTCATGATATTTATGTTCAGTCTTTTAATCATTTTATCATGATTTACCACTATCATTGTTTAGAATCTTAAATGGATTTACAATTATTTCATAGTATTTTATAAATGCCCATCATCATATTATCTGAATATTTACTTGCTAGACCGTTGTGTCTGACCCCCTTTGTTTGGTGCCGGGTCTCTTTCTCTTTCCATTTTTTAGGTGTTTGTTTGGAGGAGGCTGTTGAGTCGTCGGTCTTGTTGGATACCGCGATCACTGAGAGGGGGGGTGAATCAGTGATTTCTAAAAATAGGTCCAATTCAACAACAAAACAAGTCAAACCACACAATGACACCAGATTTAACGTGGTTCACCGAAAGGCTACGTCCACGGTTTCAAAGACTGTCCGAACACCAATCCGGGACAGATCTGAATCTTATTTAGTCGCTACAACGACAAAGAGCACCAACCCTTAGTTTCAGATAGCACCAACTATCTAGGAAGCACCTACTCCCTTGAGTTTCAGATAGCACCAACTATCTAGGAAGCACCGACTCCCTTTACAATTTATCTGCACCCACAGATAGGATCACCAAACCCCAAACACCAAGCACCAACTTGATGTTAAAAACAGAATAGAAATAACCTCTGTCTACAGCCCTTCCCCTCTACAATTCTCTCTCTCTCAATCCCTTACAAATTGAAATCTAAAGCATAAAAGAGAGAGACACTTAACTCATGGACGAATCACCATCTTCTAGAGCATAATCTCGTCCACAATTGCTGTAGATAGATGCAGCACAACAGCAACACAGCAACAGCACCAGCACACAGCACACTCTTCTCTCTTCTCTTCTCTCTTTTCTCTTCTCTTCTGATGTGTTTATGAACGACCCAAGCATGCCTTTATATAGGTTTTAATAACCCTTAATTGTATTCAAAACGGGATACAATTCGTTTAGAAAGATTCCCAAACGAAATAGATAACTGTGCTGAATTTTCGTGCAAAACTTCTAATTCTGCGCAACTCTGGTTCCCGTGCTCGGTCGACATCCTAGCTTGCCCGGTCGACCGAAGACACTGACTGGAAAACAGACAATTTCGAGCTCGGTCGACATCCTAGAGTCCCGGTCGACCGAAGACACACTGTGTCACTAAAATAACTGAGAGGTGCCTTTTTCTGTTTTCTGCAGGTTTCTTCTTGCTCGGTCGACCGCATGAAGAGCCCGGTCGACCGCGTGCTCTGCTTCAGGAATTCTGAATTCCTGACTGTTTCACTTCTGATTCTTCTTTTCAGCTTTATCAACACTAGCCTTTTAACATCTCGTTTGTGACAATGTGTTGACAAGAATTCCAACTCAAAACAATACTTGAGATGCTAATTTCTTCAATTCTTCAAAGACTAATCATGTCATCTCAAATTCCAACAATCTCCCCCTTTGGAATTGTTGGCAACACTATTGGAACTTCAACACTTTCAACTCCAGCTTGCAGCTCTTCCAAGTTCTTTTCAATACTAACTTGGAACCAATTCTGAAATTCGGAAATATCAACCATGCACTGTCAACATTCTCCCCTAGCTTTCATAGCATAACATTTCTCCTTGCTATCATAGCATAACATCTCTCCCCCTTTGACAACAAGTCCAAAGGGACCAAACCGAGGAGCGAATAGGATATTCAATGAATGCATTGCTCCCCCTTTCAAGCACAACTCCTACGGTTTAGGAGAGTGAGTAACTCCTAACTTTTTCCGGAGATACTCGAAGACTTCCTTTGGCAGAGGTTTCGTGAAAAATATCAGCCACTTGCTCAGTTGTTGGAACATATTCCAACTTGACCTCTCCATCAGCAACTTTATCTTTAAGAAAATGATAACGAATTGCTACATGCTTTGTTCGAGAGTGCTGAACAGGATTCTTAGATATATGAATTGCACTCGTGTTGTCACATAGGATCGGCGTAGGATCCGTTGTAGGAACTCCTAGATCAGAGAGCATTTGCCGCATCCATAACACTTGCGTACAACAAGTTGCCGCTGCAATATATTCCGCTTCCGCTGTCGAAAGGGATACTGAGTCTTGCTTCTTACTATGCCAAGCAACTAATCTTTCTCCAAGATAAAATGCGCCGCCGCTAGTACTCTTGCGATCATCTACGCATCCAGCCCAATCGGCATCAGAATATGCAACAAGAGTGAAGGATTTTCCTTTGGGATACCAGATACCAAGCTCCATAGTACCTTTCAGATATCGAAAGATTCTTTTCACTGCTGTAAGGTGCGTTTCAGTTGGTGCTGCTTGAAAACGTGCAACCATACATACTGCTTGTAGAAGATCTGGTCTTGTAGCAGTCAAGTAAAGCAAGCTTCCTATCATAGAGCGATAGGTGGTATGATCAACGGACGAGGCCTTATCATCTTTGCTAAGCTTCGTGTTCGTTGACATTGGTGTGCTCACTGGCTTGCTGTCTTCCATATTGAACCGTTTCAGCATTTCCTTAATGTACTTCAATTGTGATATGAAGATGCCATGTTTCAGCTGCTGAACTTGTAAACCAAGAAAGAACTTTAATTCTCCAAGCATCGACATCTCAAATTCTTTCTTCATCTCTTCTGCAAAATTCCTGCACATCTCCTCATCATTGCCACCAAAGATTATGTCATCAACATAAACAATGACAACCAGCTGTTTGCTTAACTCAGTTTTGACATATAGATTGCTATCAACAAGTCCTTTTCCAAAACCGATCTTGCGGAGATATAGGTCCAGCCTTGCATACCACGCCCTTGGCGCTTGTTTCAGTCCATAAAGAGCCTTTTTCAACTTGCATACTAGATCTGAATTTTTGCTGATGAGAAAACCATCAGGTTGCTCAATGTAGACTTCTTCTTCAAGTAAACCATTCAAGAAAGCTGACTTTACGTCCATCTGAAATACCTTGAAGGTTTTGTATGCTGCCAATGCAAGAAACATTCGAATAGCTTCCAGACGAGCCACCGGTGCAAAGGTCTCTTCAAAATCTATGCCTTCAACTTGAGCATAGCCTTTACAAACCAACCTTGCTTTGTTTCTAATGACTTGACCATCTTCATTCAGCTTATTCCTAAAGACCCATTTAGTACCAATAACATTCTTATCAGTAGGTCTAGGAACAAGTTCCCATGTGGAGTTCTTCTCAATTTGCTCCAACTCCTCATGCATAGCTTTCAACCAACTATCATCGAGACTGGCTTCAGCCACAGTCTTGGGTTCAATGGTGGACACAAGTGAGTAATTGCTAACTACACTTTGTCTAGTTTGAACGCCTGCCTTAGGATCTCCAATGATTTGATCCTTAGGGTGTTGCTCTACCCAAGTGCTGTGCTTCTTAGATGAAGTATCTTCTGAGTCATCCTTTGATTTCTCAGAATCATTAGATTCAGCCATCTCATCATCAATCTCACTCGAGTCCTCATAAACGGGACTGTCATTATGAGTTGCATTCTTTGGTTCAATATTTTCATCTATTCTCACATCAGCACTTTCTATGATTTTTCTGGTTCTTTTGTTAAGACACCTATATGCCTTGCTAGTAGAGGAGTAACCCAGAAATATACCTTCGTCAGCTCTTTCTTCAAATTTGCCCGGATTTTGTTCGAGCCGCTTGATGTAACACTTGCTGCCGAAGACTTTGAAGTGCTTGACGGTTGCTTTTCTTCCAAACCATAGCTCATAGGGAGTTTTGACTTCATGTGGCCTGATCAAGCATCGATTTTGAATGTATACAGCCGTATGAATTGCCTCTTTCCAATACTTGTCAGCCATCTTGCTTTCACTTAGCATCGTACGAGCCATCTCTTGTACGGTGCGATTCTTCCGTTCCACAACTCCATTTTGCTGTGGAGTTCTAGGGGCTGAGTACTGTCTTTGAATGCCATGATGTTCACAATATTTAGTGAACTCTTCAGATGTGAACTCGCCTCCACGATCAGACCTTAAAATCTTGATACGTTTTTCCAATTGATTTTCAACCTGTGCTTTAAACACTTTAAAACGATCAAGTGCTTGATGCTTATGCTTAAGAAACAATACCCATGTCATACGAGTATAATCATCAATGCATAACATGAAATACTTATCTCCATTGGTGCTTTGAGTTCGCATCGGTCCACAGAGATCAGTGTGCACTAGCTCAAGAGGTTTCTTGGAATGATGCTCCTTTGACTTGAACATAACCCTCGTTTGCTTTCCCTTTTGGCAAGAGTCGCAAATAGGATTGGAAGGCTTTTCAACTTTAGACATTCCTCTTACAGCCTTTGAATTGCAAATCTTTGACATGTTATCAAAGCTTAAATGCCCAAGGCGTTTGTGCCACAACCAACTTTCCTCTGTCCGACTCATCAAGCAGGTCTTTTCAGCTCCATCTGACAATGTATAGAGATTTCCAGCAGTTCTTGTTCCAGTTGCCACTGTATTGCCGTTGCTACTCTTCTTGATGGCAAACCCATTCTTTGTGAAGATAACTTCATGACCCTTGTCACAGATCTGGCTCACACTAAGCAGGTTGTGTCTCAATCCAGACACATATAAGACTTCTTCAGATCTGATCTTGTTTGCCATAAGCTGAATAACACCTTTTCCGCAGATTTTGGCACCATCATTGTTGCCAAACTTCACTGAACCGCCTTCATAGTGCTGTAATTTGATGAATTTCTCTTTATCACCAGTCATATGGCTTGAACAACCACTATCAAGGACCCATGGTGCTGTCTTCTTTTGTGCATTGAATGCCGTTTGCACAATGAGAGATTCTTTGAGACTTTCTGCACTTTTCTTTGCCCTCCATGCCTTAACTAACTTGGGTTTCTTTTCAACCTGAAATTTGTTAGCAATATGCAACCTACAATCCCTAGCCAAGTGTCCATAATTATGACATATATAACACTCAATTTTGTGGCTACTTAGGATTGAAAAAGGATTCCTAGTCACAAATGGACTGTTTCTTACATAGAATTTGCAATCAGCTCTTTTATGTCCAAACATATTACAATGAAAGCAATAACCATAGAATTTGTATCTTCTTTGTGGCTGGTTAGTCTTCATTACCTTTCTAACAGGAATGGACTCCTTTCTAGGTTGAGTGGGCTTCATGGAGTTAGAGGGTGCAGTGACTTGCTTCACAAACTCTTTCCTTTTAGGAGGTGCAATCTTAGAGGATTCACCTTTCTCAAATCCTAGACCAAATCTGAAGTGGGCTGGTCTTTGAACTTTCAGTAGTTCATTGAGTTTCATAGTCCCTTCAATCGCTTGGAGCGCTTTGAGTTTTTTACTATTTTCCAAATTTTCAGCCTTTGCTCTAGCGATCTCAGTTTCAAGTTTCATAGCCTCTTCCTTTTTGATACTTATTTGGTTTTCAAGGACTTCTACCATTCTTTTATATTCTTCTACTTGAGTTTTCAAAGAAATAATAGAACTTTCAGATTCATGGAGAAGTTTCAGATTTTTCTTACTTGATTTGCGTTCCATGCTTAGCTCCTCAAGTGCGGCTATGAGTTCCTCTTCAAGATTGACTTCAGCCTCCTCATCCTCTTCCGGATCTAGCTCTTCTTCTTCTTCAACAGTGACCATGAAGAGAGCTTCGGTTGATTCATCATCGTCTGAAGTTTCAGACGTGCTGTCATCTTGTTGACATAGAAAGTTTTTAGCTTTGCCCCTTTTTCTGAAATTTCTCTTTCCTTTACTCTTTTCAGCATAAGAGTCACTTTCATTGTCTTCTTTTAGCGGACACTTCGCAGCAAAGTGACCAATACCTCCACAATTGAAGCATTTAAAGGGTAGCTTCCCTTTGTACTTGCCAATGCTTCCTTTCTTCAACTTTCTAACAAATTGAGCCTCAAGCTCATCATCATCAGAATCAACATCATGACCAGCAGTCTCTTTTGCCTTTTTCTGAACTTTGAAGGCGGCTTCTTTATCAGATGAAGACGTCTTTCCTATGCGCATCTCATAGGCAGTTAGAGAACCATGTAATTCATCCATGGAAAATGCATTCAGATCTTTGGCTTCTTCAATGGCTGAGACTTTTGAATCAAACCGAGGAAGAAGAGATCTTAGAACCTTTTTGACGATGACCGGCTCTTTAATCTCCTCCCCTAGTCCACGAATGTCATTCGTGACTTCATTCACTCGTTGCAAATATGAGTCAACATTCTCGCTTTCCTCCATGCGAAGAGATTCAAATTGAGAGCGATGAGTTTGCAATTTGGCTTCTTTAATCTTCTCATCACCTTCATGTATGCTTTGCAACTTGTCCCAAATTTCCTTGGCTGTTTTGCATGCAATTACTTTGACAAGCTCGCTGTCCACAAGGCCACTAAAGAGTGCATTCTGCGCCTTGGAGTCGTTGTCTGCCAACTTCTTCGATGCAGTATCATTGGGTACGTTGGCAGCATTGTAACCGACTCTGACAGCCTCCCAAACATCATAGCCAAGTGATTTGATGAAGGCTTGCATCCTAATCTTCCAGAAAGAGTAATTAGAACCATCAAACAGAGGTGCTTTCATATTCCCTGTATTGACTGCCATGTGATTTGACAAGAGATCACCCTTAGCGTATTAAACTGATCAAGGGAACCTCGCTCTGATACCAATTGTTGGATACCGCGATCACTGAGAGGGGGGGGGGGTGAATCAGTGATTTCTAAAAATAGGTCCAATTCAACAACAAAACAAGTCAAACCACACAATGACACCAGATTTAACGTGGTTCACCGAAAGGCTACGTCCACGGTTTCAAAGACTGTCCGAACACCAATCCGGGACAGATCTGAATCTTATTTAGTCGCTACAACGACAAAGAGCACCAACCCTTAGTTTCAGATAGCACCAACTATCTAGGAAGCACCTACTCCCTTGAGTTTCAGATAGCACCAACTATCTAGGAAGCACCGACTCCCTTTACAATTTATCTGCACCCACAGATAGGATCACCAAACCCCAAACACCAAGCACCAACTTGATGTTAAAAACAGAATAGAAATAACCTCTGTCTACAGCCCTTCCCCTCTACAATTCTCTCTCTCTCAATCCCTTACAAATTGAAATCTAAAGCATAAAAGAGAGAGACACTTAACTCATGGACGAATCACCATCTTCTAGAGCATAATCTCGTCCACAATTGCTGTAGATAGATGCAGCACAACAGCAACACAGCAACAGCACCAGCACACAGCACACTCTTCTCTCTTCTCTTCTCTCTTTTCTCTTCTCTTCTGATGTGTTTATGAACGACCCAAGCATGCCTTTATATAGGTTTTAATAACCCTTAATTGTATTCAAAACGGGATACAATTCGTTTAGAAAGATTCCCAAACGAAATAGATAACTGTGCTGAATTTTCGTGCAAAACTTCTAATTCTGCGCAACTCTGGTTCCCGTGCTCGGTCGACATCCTAGCTTGCCCGGTCGACCGAAGACACTGACTGGAAAACAGACAATTTCGAGCTCGGTCGACATCCTGGAGTCCCGGTCGACCGAAGACACACTGTGTCACTAAAATAACTGAGAGGTGCCTTTTTCTGTTTTCTGCAGGTTTCTTCTTGCTCGGTCGACCGCATGAAGAGCCCGGTCGACCGCGTGCTCTGCTTCAGGAATTCTGAATTCCTGACTGTTTCACTTCTGATTCTTCTTTTCAGCTTTATCAACACTAGCCTTTTAACATCTCGTTTGTGACAATGTGTTGACAAGAATTCCAACTCAAAACAATACTTGAGATGCTAATTTCTTCAATTCTTCAAAGACTAATCATGTCATCTCAAATTCCAACAGGTCTTACGCGAGAGGTTGCCATTAATGTCACATAGATGTCAAGCTTGGCGCCAGAGTTCGTAACGCAAGTTTGGGTAGTGTTTTGTTTAGTTGTATTTTGTTTGGATGGTTTTTATTAGCCTTTTTCTTTGGGATTTCTAATGAAAATACTTTGTTATCATAACTTGAACATAATTGGGAAATGAAATGTCCTGTTACTGTCAGCTCAATGCTTTATGTTTCTTTATTTATACCAGTCTGCTTTATTGACGACTTTATGTTATTGGTTGAGTGCGATACGGATTCTGATGGCCATGGGCTCCAGGTTGCAACGCCACACAAGCTTCCGCGATATTTTCATGTGGTGATGGGATTTTTGTTATCCTCACACACGCGGATCTTGGGTAAAGTAAAAAGTTTTAATAAATTCCAAAATTTCGCATCCCGAGATCGAATCACTGCAGGGCCCGGTTTCGGGATATGACAGATTGGTATCAGAGCTGGTCAGTTTCTAGAAAATAAAACACTCTAGAGACATTAGGACGTGTGGTGAGGACTCGTTAGACTATGTAGATTTGTTTTCTCTTATTTTTGTTTCTTTGAATTTGAGTTCGCTTTTCTTTTAGTCAAGGAGATTTTTGGTTGTCCTTTCTTTTCGTTCTTGTTGTTAGGGAATTTGGATGACCAAATTTTCTTTTTCGTGGGGGAGAATTTAAAATCTCCATACCCACATTTAGTGTCTTTTACCTGTGTTCGCGTCGGAGACTGAGAACCCCGTGGACTTAGTGTGTTGTTTCCGAAGAACATCAGCAAACTTTCAGCCTTTCAGCAGCACCAACGTGGCTAGTGAGAGAAGATGTATGGATTTGTTTACTAGAGGAGAACATGAGTAATACATGAAGACCCCCTTTCAGCTAATCGAAGATCGTCATGCAGCATGCCAAGGTAAGTAAGTGTGGAATTTTGGGAGAACTTGGACCGACTTCCTGAGACGAAGGGTTCCAGAAAACATTTTGGTTGATTGATTTTATGAAGAGAGAAGTGATTTTTAGTTTGTAAGACTAGAAGTTGGTGCCAGAGACTTAGGGATTTCCCGAATTCAAAGAGCTTTGTCATAGTTTTGGTTAAGAATTTTCGTAACTTACAGCCATATCGGTGCAGTTGACTCAATAAAGATGCCAAGTGGGTAATTAGGTGTATGCAAGGTCAATTTTCAGCAGCGAAAGAAAAAGTATTATGTAGAAAAGAGACAGACTTGATCACATGATAAGGGAGATTTTGTGGATTTTATCACCTTATAAATTATTGGATTAGGCGGCAATTAGATGCAAGCTGAAGAAGTGTCACAGATTAGTTGTACTTTTACCTACTCTATGGATGGAGATGCATCGACTGCGGAAAAGAAAGTCGAAAACAAACTTGGATTATTGAGACAGTGAATATAATTCGCGGTGGGACACTCAGATGTGGAGGAAATAACCGTTCTAGCAGGAAAGGTAGAGCATGAGGCAGAGGCAGGCGTTTGAGCAGACTCCGGATTGTCAAGAAATTTCTAGTCAAACACTCAAGGATTTAGTTGTTTTGGTGAGCCTTGGTGAACAAACGAGAAGCAGTAGAGTTGTCGCAAGGCTTGGATCGAAAATTCCAGCTTTTCATGGGATGACACTAGATTGACAGATATATTTTTTTTGTTGATAACAAATTATCAGGTAAGAGATCAAGAGAAACAAGCAGATAAAATCAGAATGAACATGGATTTCGGAGTACGGCGGAGAAAGACTTGGACTTTAGGATTTTAAACACATATTGGACTTCAAAGATTGGTCGTACATATCAAGGGTAAAAGACTTAGAGAGTAGAAATTTGAAGAGTGAAATATGAAAGAGGCAAACCATACGAGGTGTTGACACTCATAACAACTCAGCAGGTTATGGCAGTTTAGCATCTGGTTTATAGCAGTGTAGTATCTGAGTTATAGCAGACCAAATCAGAGGCAAGATACTTAAAGAATTTTTGGAGTCTGTAATTTCAGAACAAGGCTGGATTGGTGATGTGTTAGGAAGACCGCACAACCATTTGACTCGATCAGTCTATTACTCACGAGAGGAGACAAATGATACATGCGAGAAACCACCGGATTGCTGAGACACTCACTTAGAAAATAGTGTTTGTTTTAAGGGTTTTAACAGAGGTGATAGTTTTGTTTCAAGATTTTGAATGACATTGCTGGAAGAGACTAACACATGATGGAATTTCAGTTTCGACGATTCCTCGAAGACAAGACCGAACGGAAGGGTTGAACCAGAATCCGAGTAGCATAGTAAGAGCAGGCATATGGAATTCTAGAATTTTTCCGGGGATGTGAAAGCATGTTTACGACCACATCTTCATGCAAGTGTCAGAATCATGGTGTACAATTCGGTATAACTTAAGGCACAAAATTTCAGAGTAACAGAAGAAGACAGAACTTGTAGTTTCCTGAACCGACAGTGATTGACAATGTAAGTAAAAGAAATGATCATGTGCAAGGACGCCAGATGATCACCAAGGGATGACTAGAGGAGATTTTGAACACCAGATTTTCTCAGAGGAGCTTGTATTTTACTAGATGTGTGTGACAGTGTGAAGCCTTCAACATAATCAGATATATTGTTTACAGATGCATCTCACCGTCAGGTTTGATCAGGGGACATCTCAATTGCCGAGGTTCAGCGTAGGGTGTCAGTGTTTTCATTAGTCTTTTGGGTTTTTTTATTTTTATTTGGTTTAGACCATTTGGAGGATCAAATGGGTTCTAAGGGGGGGGGGAGGATGTAAGACCCCGACCCCAATTCTTTTGTTTAGCATTGTTTTAATTGTGGTTTAACTTTTAAGTGAGATTAGAGTTGGTTTGACTTTGTTTCTGAGTTTGACTAGACTTTTCATAACCTTGGAGAGTTTTGAGGACCGTTGACATTAGTTTGACCCGGCCTTTGTAAAATGTGTTTTTGAGAGAAATTACTCTTGATTTCTAAAAATCCCAAATCTTATTTATTTTGATTCATTTTATTGTTATAAACAACTTTCATGTTTTGACCATTTTGATTTAATGCTCAGAAATCGCGTTTTTCGAGAAAAAGGGGCAAAAATGACATTTTCACTAAATCTGTCCATAAATTTTGAAAATTTCAGAAATTGGCAAAAATATACTTTATAGAAAATAGAATTTTCGACGAGCAATTTTGTCTTCTTCGTCGTCTTCGTTCGGGACCCACAAATGTCAGTTTTAACCACTTGAACCTTGGGACCCATTGGGACCCACTTGCCCACTTTATAAAAAGGCAATAGTCTTCTTCTCTCTTTTATTTCCCATTTTCCTGCAACATGAGGGAGCCTAGGGTTTATTCTTCCATCTCTCTCTCTCTCTCTCTCTCTCTCTCTCTTCTTGTATGCTCTCTTGAAGACAATTTGAAGATTTGATCTCAAAATCTCTTTCCTCGTCCTCCAAGCTTTCCAAAGATACCCTTTTCAAAGGATTTATGCAAAGGCAAGCCCCATCTTTAAGCCCTTCTTCTTGGTTTGAACTCCTCAATGTTAGCAATGGCTTTTCTATCTTGAAATCTTTGTTTTACAAACCATTTGTAATGTTTTTATCATTCATGCAAGAGATTTCATGGAGCTTTGCAAGTGTTTGATTTTTAGGGCTTTTTCTTGGGTTATTTTTGGGGTTTTGTAGGATTGGAGCTAGGGTCTCCTTGAAGACCATTTTGGAGTGATTTGTACTCCTTCTTGACCAGAGGCAAGTGAATATTCAATTAATTTGATGATTTTATGCAATATGAGGAATTTCTTAGCATTTTCACTTTGAATATGTCTTATAATGATTCATCTTGAAATGATTTGGTATGGGTTTATGCTTTCTCTCTTTGAGACATTGTTTTACCATAATATATATGTTTTGCTTTTGAAATGATTTATCTTGAATCAGCTCAAATGTTTAAGTAACTTTATGTCTTGATGAATGAAAGGAATTTATGTTTATGTTTGATTTCTTTGATGGAAATGAAATGGAATTAGTGTGTCAATGATTTGAAGGAATTTTGTTGAGGCTAAGAGAGGTCCATTTTATGTAAAAATATATCTGGAAGAGAAAGGAGGGAAAAAAATCAAAGAAGAAGAAGAGAGTGCAGACCTGCACTCATTTTCGGACCCAGCCAGAACTGGGTCCACTCAAGCGACCAGATGGGCTGCACGAGCGGCCCAGGTTCTAGAAAGGGTCCGGTCGAGCAGGCCCTGGGTCGCTCGAGCGGACCCCAGCCCAGTTCTGGGCCCTTTTCATGGCCTGGTTTGAGACTTTTTGAGGTCCATTTTTTTTTGGGCTTGTTCTTAGATGTTTTATGGGTCTTTTCTAGTTCCATTTTAGCCCTTTTTAGCCCATTCCTTCTCTTCGTTTGAAGTCCACTAACCTCCTCTTAAATGCCAAAAAGCCCATGAATGGAGTTGAATACATAGTAACTCTTGGAATTTGACAATTGAATGAGAAAAATGAG
The DNA here is from genome assembly GCA_012931725.1 of Litsea cubeba. Classification (NCBI taxonomy): domain Eukaryota; kingdom Viridiplantae; phylum Streptophyta; class Magnoliopsida; order Laurales; family Lauraceae; genus Litsea; species Litsea cubeba. Next base: position 37,495,537 of record CM022948.1, read on the forward strand.
AGAAAGTTTGATGTGTGATTTTACCCGGGAATTTTATAAGTCTTAATGCACACTTTAGAACTTAAATAGTTGTGGATTTCATTGGTACCAAACATATGTTTATAAATCAACATTTGGGGATTTAAGTGTGCATTGAGATATCCTTGGTAAACCATTGAGTCACATACACTATTCCATTCCATTTCAAGTTGGAAAATGTATATGTATTCTTCAGTAAATTAATTTGAAAGGATTTAAGTGATTCTTCATGTTTGAAAGCATCGGTGATTTGAAATAGAATCAAGTGGTTTTCCACGTTCGAATGGATTGATTGTATGATTTTTAAACAAATTGCCTTGATGTGTATTTGAGTGGTCTGCCACGAAAATTACTATGTTTTCTATTAATTGATTTGAAATAGATTTGAATGGTTTGCCACGTTCGAAAATACATCGATAAGGCTACTCATCAGATTTGTTCAGATTTGTCAGTATACTCAGTATGTATCTGTTTAGGAGTAGTCTTTTTATCGATTTCAGAAATGAGTTATTATGTTTGGATTTGTATCGGTTCAAGTTTAAAAAATTTAAAGGGCACCACTAAGCTTAGGTTTCCTTGTCGGGCTGATCACCCGTCTTGGGATCTTTAATTTGTCTGCCAACTGCAGTTTGGATTCTGTCTGGACCGACCATGGCAACGGTTCTAAACTGCCGGTTCCATTTGTATGGCTACGGTTCTGATTCTAATCTGCCGGTCCCACATGTAATGGCTACGGTCTGATTCTGTTTTGCCGGTCCCACGTGTAGTGGCTACGGTTCTAATTATTCCGGTCCCACGAGTAGTGGGAATGGTTTTTTGTTCTGCTCTTATTACGTCAGTAATAGGAGAATATAGCTATATGTGGTTGCCAATGTTTTAATCAGTCTGTTAATTCTTTTAAGATAGTTATGTTTCAGTTATTGTTCAGATATTTCTCATGATATTTATGTTCAGTCTTTTAATCATTTTATCATGATTTACCACTATCATTGTTTAGAATCTTAAATGGATTTACAATTATTTCATAGTATTTTATAAATGCCCATCATCATATTATCTGAATATTTGCTTGCCAGACCGTTGTGTCTGACCCCCTTTTTATTTGGTGCCAGGTCTCTTTCTCTTTCCTTTTTTTTTAGGTGTTTGTTTGGAGGAGGTTGTTGAGTCGTCGGTCTTACGCGAGAGGTTGTCATTGATGTCACACAGATGTCAAGCTTGGCGCCAGAGTTCGTAACACAAGTTTGGGTTGTGTTTTGTTTAGTTGTATTTTGTTTGGATGGCTTTTATAAGCCTTTTTCTTTGGGATTTCTAATGAAAATACTTTGTTATCGTAACTTGAACATAATTGGGAAATGAAATGTCCTGTTACTGTCAGCTCAATGCTTTATGGTTCTTTATTTATACCAGTCAGCTTTATTGACGACTTTATGTTATTGGTTGAGTGCGACACGGATTCTGATGGCCACGGGCTCCGGGTCGCAACGCCACACAAGCTTCCGCGATATTTTCATGTGGTGATGGGATTTTTGTTATCCTCACACACACGGATCTTGGGTGAAGTAAAAAGTTTTAACTAATTCCAAAATTTTGCATCCCGAGATCGAATCACTGCAGGGCCCGGTTTCGGGGTGTGACAAATGTAGCAAAACATTGTAGCAAAGTGCTGTAGCACCAAAAAAGTTTTGCCTTCTTAAAAGATTAAGCAAAAAGCTACTCCAAAGTATTTTTCTAGTGGAAGTTCTGGGCCATAGAAATCATGCTTAGACTAACGTTTAAATCAATCTAAAAGTGTTTTCCAAAAAATGAACCAATCAATGCCTAAGATGATTTAAAAATCTAGATCCAAAGGCTTGCATGATTCGAAAATCTTATTTCCAAAACTTAATGCATCCAAGTTTCAAATCCAAAACATGCATGTAACATGATTTTGAAAAGTCTTAAAAAAAATGCATGTGAAAATCAAGATTTCGAGTTTTTTTCAAAATCAATGCTCATGTGAAAATTCAAATGATGCTAAAATGATAATGTATCCATCAAATTGCAATACACAAAACCCCTAACAAGGCCCGGTTCAATGATCCACATATCAACTTTCTATCCCAATATCTGGTCGTTAAGATGTGTGAACTATTGGTTTTTATGTTCCAAGAGCTTTCCAACGACATATGGAACTCCAAAATCCAACTTACGGATTGAAAGTTATGGCCGTTCAAAGTTAACACTATTGGGCCCAATGATCCGCTGAGCGAATAGCATTCTGTGACCAATTTTCTGGGTAGAAACTGACCTGCTTGAGCTGCCACTTGGCCCGGCTCAAGCGGGCAGCATTCTGTGCTCATTCTGAACATAGAAATTGGGCTGCATTGCTCAGTTTTATGGTGTCAATTTCCATACTAAGAAAAACAACCTTTACAAGGCTACCCAACAAGCAAAACCTGCATAAAATGGGCCTACTTGCTTCCCATTCACCCATTCACTCACAATCTTCATACTTGAAGCATTATCACTTCTAAATCCAAGAAACCCATTTCAAATTCATATAAGATTATGCAAATTGGGCTGAATTAACATTCAATGGAATAACATTGCTGAATCAATGAATCAATTAACATGCATAAATCTAATTTGCTCATACTTGTCTTTAATTGATGCTTTTCCACTCTAATCTTTCCTCTTGGTTCATTGGTAAGGAGCCTCCTATCCTTGTGCACAAAAGTGATGGTATCATGCCCAATTGTTTGCTATCGGTGGACACAGGTGACTCAGAGCCAATAAAACCCATAGGAAATAAGAAGTTGCTCTATTAATTTTTATAATCGCACATTCAATGGTTAATAATGTATTTTCAATGGGATTATTGGCAATACCTGGACGAAGTGATTTTGATTCACAAAGCCAATTGAAATCTCCCACAGAGCCAAGATAGGAAGGGACACTGATTTGAGAGGAAAAAGTGTGAGACACTATTCAACGGACGATGGTATAGGACAACATTGTAGTGCGATGAGATAAGATGTCCCATATCCGGCTTCGTCTTCCATCAATCATAAGGGGTTGGTCCTAATGGTATGATAGGATATGAACGACCTTTTATTTTTGTATTCGGTTTTTGCATGAAGGATGTTCCACGACTAATGACAATTCCAGCCGCTACAGGGGAGAGTAACTGTCCTGACCACTTTGTACCAGCTCAAAAGCAAATGGATCACGTTTGGTGGATATGTCGATCTTCTAAGGTGAATGATCTCGAATCTGTCTTCATTTCTGGCGCCATCAATGAGGTACTCTTTAGCAATGCGAACTCCCTTAACTTGTTTAGAAGTTGCAACTGCCTGCTTGAATCAATCGCTTTGAACTGCTAGACTATTAACTCTATCTCAGGTATGCAGTCCAAATCCATGCTATAGCTCTTTGGATTCGGATTCGAATTTGGATTTACCAACATGTCAAGCTTGCATCAATGAGGGTCAACGCAACCTAATGGGATTGGTCTCCCTACCCTCAGGTAGTCTGCAATCTCTTGTGCACATGGCAAGCCATGTGTATATCTAATCACACAACCACATGCATCTCGGTCAACTCCAACTGAATTGGCTCGTTCTGTCTCTGCTAGTATCTTCACCAGAGTGTTGATGTTAGATTATATGGTCTCAATCCAGTGGATGATGTAATAAATTGATTTATTTCAATATAATCATGTTTACTTTTCATGAGATGAATGTTTTTGTTTCCTGCTTGCATATAACCAATACGAATGATATGATGGTCCATGAGGTGAACCCGAGTCCGCAAGTATACTAGATGTAATACATGTGTATGGATGAAATCCATATACAGGAGACATGTGTCACAAATCTTATACTTAAATAGCTTCACAACCAGTGATAAGATTGGGCATCTCATCTGACAAGGTTGCAGTATTATAATCACTATGTGATAGTGTGATTTGTCTCAATCATCAGAGTGTAAGACTCTGGATCATCATGCTAGTACATTGGATGTATTGAATGACCATGAGAAGCACCTTATGAAACACCGTCTTTACTTTAAGGTCTGCTCTTATAATTCCCTGGCAATAGGCTCTTAATCCTGAGACATTAATGAACTCAAGTTTCTGTCTATTCATTTGCTTTGTGTCACCAATGAGTGAGGCCAACTGTAGGTCAACACCTTGGTTCTTGGGTACGTGGTAGTAGGACTGTGGGAACATTCAATGGTCTAGATGGAATCTATCCTCTTTATCCCATTGTGCCAATTAATGGATTTATTATTAGTAAGTGCGCACCCATTTCAATTAATAGTTAATTGGATGGTACTGATGATCATTATAATTGATTGGGTCTCAAGGATAATAAGATATGGATCTAATTTGGATGGATAAGTTTAATCCATTTGATCCATGGTTATAGATGGAGGGACCTACTTGTGATGATAGAGAAGTTTAGGGTCTTTATGTAATTTATTCCTAAGATTGGAGTTCAGTTGCATTATATAGTGGAGTTATTTACAATTAACTGTGGGCCTAGATTGCACATGAGATGTGGGGTCAGGGTGTCCCAGTTGGAGCCATCTTTCTATGGAATCCCTAGTGGTCCCCACGCTAGCCCGATAATTAGATAGTTACTAATTCTATTTGAACTCAAAAGGAAAGGAAATAGAAAGTTACTAATTCTATTGGAAGTGAGATTTCTAATTGTGACAAAAGAAAGAAGAGAAAGTTACTGAGACTTCTAATTGTGGCAAAAAAAAGAAGAGAAAGTTACTAATTATTATGGAAGTGACTTCTAATTTTAATTAGTAAGTGGAGGTTGCTTGGAGCTATAAGTAAGAGAGAGAGGATGTTGGAAGTCCAATGCATAATTCCTCATTGGGATTCATGCCCAAGTCATCTCTCGTCCTCCCTCTTCTAGTTCTCTTCTGGTTTCTCTTCCGATTTACCTTTGAGGTTCTAGTTGATTTCTTTTGGAGATCCCACCTGCCTCCTTGAGAATAGAAATCTGATATGGGTCATAGCATGGAAGACTACGAGGTCTTGGAGATTCTAATTTGTCAGAAAGAAAGAGTTCTTCATCAAACAAGTTGCCAACATCTCCATTAGAGAACTACTAAGCTCCCAAGGTAAGATCTACTCCTTGTATGTTGTAGATTTATTTTGGATGCATGGTGATGCTATTTTCTATCTTAGAGATAGTTTTCTTACTGATCATGGTTGATGATATTGAGGTCTTGGATCCTGTATTGGGTTTGTAGCCTTATGGATAATTGATCCCTGCATCAAGTGGGTCAAAAGTTTTTGAAACTTATCCTCGAGGCCAACCTACTTCCAACACCCCTGGGCCCAGCCTGTCTAATCCACTTAGGCACCACCCTTGGGCGACTAGCTTGCCAATTCCCTTAGCAATCTTAATTAAAGATTAAACCCAATGAATTAAGATCTGATTCATTCCCAACTGAATACGAAGAAATTTTCCACATCAAAATACATCAATTCCCATAAAAATTCAATCTTGAATTAACCTAAAAAACACAAAACCAATCCAAACCTCATGACAGTCAACCTGGGCACCACCCCCTGGGCGCCCAGCCTGTCTAATCCACTTAGGCACCACCACTTAGGCGCCTAGCCTACCAATTCCCTTGGAAACCTTAATTAAAGACTCCACTATATAAATGCAATTGAACTCGTCTTAGGAATAAATTACAAGAAGACCCTAATCTTCCCAATTACTACAAGTAGGACCCACCATCAATTATATCCATGGACCAATTGGATTAAATTTGTCCAACCAAATTATATCAATATCTTATTATCCTTGTGACCCAATTAATCACAGTTATCATCAGTACCATCCAATTATCTCTTAATTGAGATAGGTGTGCACTTACCAATGATAATCCATTAATTGGCACATGAGGATAATAGGGATAGATTCCATCTTGATAATAGGGATATATGTTCCCACGATCTCACTACCATTTATCCAAGACACCGAGGTGTTGACCTACAGTTGGCGTCACTCATTGATGACTCAAAGTAAAATGTATAGCAAGAACTTGAGTTCATTAATCTCTCAGGGTTAAGAGCCTATTGCTTGGGAATTATGAGAGCAGTCCTTAAATCAAAGACAAATCTGCATAAGGTGCATCTCATGGTCCTTCAATACATACAATATACCACCAGAATGACCCGAAATCTTACATTATGATGATTGAGACAAATCACATTATCTCATAGTAATCATAATGCTGCAACCTTGTCAGATGAGATGCCCAATCTCATCACCCGTTGTGAATCACTTTAAGTATAAGATTTAAGATCTATGTCTATTGTATGTGGATCTCATCCACTCTGTAAGACCCCGACCCCTAATCCTCGTGTTTTGTGTTGTCTTAGATGTATTTTAGCTTTTTGACAGAGATCAGCGGTGATTTGGCTTCGTTTGCGGGTTTGATTAGATCTTTCATAGCTTTGGAGAATTTTGAGAGTCTTTGAGTTTGGTTTGACCCGGCCCAGAGTGGTTCGTGTGATTAGTGCTTGTGTGGGAATTTATTCTTGATTTTGAAAAATTTTGATTTTTACTTCTTTTGACTTGTTTTATTAATCTCATTAACTTTCATGTTTTGTCCAATTGAATTTGAAAATCATAAATTCCGTTTTTCGAGAGAAAGGGAAAAAATGACTTTTCACACTAAATCTGTGCATAGATCTTGAAATTTGCAAATCATGAGGAAAATGTACTTTTTGGAAACTAGATATTTCGATGATCGATTTTGTCTTCTTCGTCGTTTTCATTCGAGACCCACAAGTCTGTGATCCAGCCACTTGAAGTTTTGAGGCCCATGGGACCCACTTTCCACTTAGCTTAAAACCTCCCCCATTCTTCTTCTTTCCCATTTTCGTTTCCTGCAACAATATTCACCTGAGAGAGCTTTTCTTCCCCATTTTTCCAGCCAACTTCTCTCCTCTACATGCCATTGATTTTCAGTCCAAAAAGGGATTTGATTTCACTACTCCTCTCCTAATCTTCCAAGCTTTTCAAAGATATCATTCTTGAGAGATTTCAGCTTGGTTCTTCTCCTTCTTCCAGTTCTTCTTCTTGTTTAGACTATCTTGAGGTAAGCAATGGCTTCCTCCTTTTACCATTAGGTTTGTTTGATCCTTTAGAGGCTCTTTATCATGCATGCAAGGAGTTTTCTTGGAGAACTCCTTTGTTTTCCAATTTTTTTGGATTTTGATCGAGTTGGTTTTCCATGGGGTTTTTTTGTTGTAGATTTGGAGGTTGGCTGTGTAGAACAGTGTTTAGAGTGTGATTGGTACCCATTTCAGCTAAGGCAAGTGAATAAACTGATCTTGGAATGCATGCAACTGAACTTGTATTTCTTTTTCAAAGTTTGATGTGAAATTTCTATTTCATTGAGTCATTTTCTTTGGCTATGCAAGGTGGGTTTCCTAAAGGTTTTTGTGTTCAGATTATGTGCAGATTTCTGCACTGTTATAATGATCAAGTTCAGATTTCTGCAGGATATTTGTGTTCAAACATGTTCAGATTCCTGCAATTTTTGTGTTAAATCATGTTCAGATTTCTGCAATTTTTGCGTTCAATTATGTTCAGATTTCTGCAGGATTTTTTTGTTCAAACATGTTCGGATTTCTGCAGTTTTTGTGTTCAATCATGTTCAGATTTTATTCAACCTTCTGCACGGTTTTGTGCTCATCATAACATTGAAAAGTTCTGGCCACTGGTTATTTTACAAAGCTAGATTTCAGATTTTGAATCCCTGCATTTACCTCACTTAATATCTGATTTCTCCTTATCATTTGTGTAGGTGCAGAAAATAATGACCCACAATAACGGGGGAGCCTTAGAGGACTTATCCAAACTGGTGATGACTGGGTACCGTCCGAAAGCCTGAAAGAGAATAGCAAACGGTCAGAGGACCCTGGCCTGGGCGGCGCAAGGCTCTCCGATGCCAAAGTCAGTGAGTGAACTGGAACAATGGAAGGAGAGGAAGAAGAGAGGCAGAGTAACAGCTCTGTGGGTTTAATTGTGCGTACCTTGCTTGTGGTATGAAGCTCTATTTATAGAGGCTTGGGTCGTATCTTTGGAGGATATCTTGGTGTGGGTCCCATGATTCGACTGGGAAGTCATGATCAGCCCACAAAGTAATAAATGCGGTCCAATCCAGCCCACTTTGCATTTAATGCTAGTCGGATCAGCCCACATTGCATTAAATGCGCATCTTGTTGGGCCAGATCGTGTTGGGCGCCTTTGGCGGTAGGAGTATCATCGGATCTGCCCTCGGGCCTCGCCCTGATGTGGCCTCAGCCGCTGGATGCCACCCTATCAGGGATCTGGCGAAGATTGTGGACGGCTGGATGTCGCATCTGTCTCACTGGCTCGCGCCCTCGTTCCTCCACGTGCCTGATGACGTGGGGGATGAGGGGCGCGATTGGAGGCTCTTTCCTGCTTCGGCTTCCGTCCCGGATCCTTCAGCCGAGGTGGAGCTCTCAGCCGAGATGGGCACATGGGGTGGCCGAGCTCGGCGCTAGCGGCCTGGAGCTGTTTGACTTCGGCTGAGGCCTCTGCCCTGTTAGCCGAGGTGAGTTTGGTGCCACGTGGATGGCACGTGAGAGTGCTTAGTCTCATCTGATGGCTGTGATTAGCGTAATCCTGTAGTTCTGGAAATCTCCCCACACAATTGCACCCTAGCTTTTGACCTCTTAAGCGTCCTAGCCTTTAGTGGTCGAAAGCTAGCAAAATCCGTCTGGGGATGCGGCGATCATTGCCTGGTGTCGTTTCAACTTTTCTGAAGCAATAAATGCTCTGCCCTATCTGTCCTGGGAAGCGAGTCGACGGCTACACGCGTAGCCTCTTCACTGACTGCGCTGTCTTATTGAAGGAACGGGCGCGGATCGCAAAATCCGTCCTTTCGAATTTCGAAAGTAGTGCGCGCCGAGGTTTCCCTTTCCATAAATAGGGTCGTCTTCTTCCTTTTTTATTTCTGGTTTCTTTTCACTTTCGCCTTCATCTTTGATTTCTGCTCTGCTGCTCGAGATTTCTCTAGCGAGGACGACCATAGGACGTGCCCGGATCTACTCTTGAGTCGCCCCATTTGTCTCTGTAAGTTGCTTCGTGCCTCTGTGTAGCTTTTTCTTGGGGTTTCGCGACTTCTAGGTTTAACTTTGCTGTCACCCTTCTTAGACATGGGCACCCCTAGGTTTGATTTAGATACTGAAGAGGGCATAGCCAGATTTAGGGCCGCTTTCAATATTCCGGAGGGAGTCCTCCTCAAGCCGGCGGACTCCGTCGACTATGCCACGATGCGCTGGTCCTGCGGCTGGATGCCGTTCCCTCTGATCTCCGTGATCGAGGGCGGAGTCAGATTTCCTCTGCACCCCTTGCTTAGGGCCTGCCTTAGTACCTGGTCCATTACCCCGTGCCAACTGATGCCCAATGGCTATAAGGTCATCATGGGCACGGCGAAGCTGAATGAGATTTTGGGGACCGACCTAGGTGTCCACGATATCGAGGATACCTACGATATCCGCAAGGCTGGGGAAGGGAAATACTATCTCCGGGTGAAGCCGCAGCGAAGAGGCTTCGTCCTGGCCCTGGAAGATTCGAGTAAGAATGCCGAAGAAGCTTTCTTCTGTGTGTCGGGGGACTGGGAGTTCGGCGCTGGCGAGAGCAGGAGGCTGATGGTCCCACGTCGCCCCGGGACTGTCCCAAGTAAACACCGCTTCTTTTCTCTTACCTGCTTTGCTTGATTTTGATGATGCCGAGCTGACACTCTTATTGTCTGTTATGCAGAGGCAGGTGCGAGGCGACGCCGAGCTGCGAGTGAAGGCTGGAGGAGGAACGTTGAGGACGTCAATAAGGTAGAGAGATATAAGGGGCACGAGACCAGGTCGGCTTGGAAGCTGCTCGGGTATACGCCGAGGTACCGTGGTCACTACCTGAGGACCGGAGTAGCCGAGGTGGACGAGGCGCACCCTGATCGTCCAACCGTCTCCGTTGCCGTGCCTGCCGGGATCCCTTTGACCGATCCTGCTGCGAGCCGAGCTGCGTCTGGTGCCAAGGCGTCCACCTCTAGTTTGGAGCCACCGAACCTGACGCAGATAGTGGACGCTTATTCTTCCGATCGAGAAGAAGGCATGGAGGGAAGCTCAAGGGAGCCAGTTGTTAAGGACCTGGCGGCCAAGTTCAGGCAGAGGTCATCATCTTCTGGGGCGCCATCATCTGCCAGTACCCATGCAGCTTCGGGCTCGGGGGGTGCTGGCACTTCTTCTGCTCCTGCCCCCGCTCCGAGCGAGGGAGTTCGGCGACGCTCGCCGGATCACTCGAAGGAGGGGTCCCCGCCCAGGAAGAAGTCCAAGGCGGGGGAGAAGGACTCGGGGGCTGAACAGCCTCCGAAGGGTAAAACTCCGGCGCGGGCCCCGGGAGTCAAGACTCCAACTGAGAAGAGTGCGCCGGCCAGTAAGTCGACCGGCGGGGCGACCCGCGGGCTGACCATCTCGGTAGGGCAAGGTTCTGGATCGGCTTCGGGACCTCGAACTGCCCCAGCGCCATGGAAACCGAGGATGGAGACGCAACCCGGTAAGCCTCTGAACGTCGAGGACCGGCTGATGGGGAACGCCGACGTCATCGGAGCTCTCGCCAAGGTCTGCGCTCTGCCGCGAGACATGGAGACGCACGAGAGGTTCGACAACGAGAGCCTGATGGTCTCGGCGATCCAGGCTAACCTTCTAGTAAGTGTTTTCAGTGCTCTTCTTCAAGTAATTTAGCTCGACTGCCCCAGTTTGACCCACTTTTTTCATTTGCAGAACGTGCAGAAGCTCCTGACCGTGGTGGGGAGGAGCGATAGGAACACTGCGAGGGTCACTCAGCTGGAGTCCGAGAGGTTTAAGTTGAAGAATGAGCTGGAAGAGCTGCGGAAGGGAATGGAGGGGCTGAAGAAGGCCAGCACTGAAGAGGCTGCTCGGCTGGCGTCGGCTCTGGCTGATGTTGCCGAACTCATGTCGAGGGCTAATCATTTGAAAGGCGAGGTCTGGGCGAGGAACAAGAGGACCGCCGAGCTAGAGTCGGAGCTGGCCAGATCGAAGTCTGAATCGACGGCCGAGGGGACGAGGTTGCGCCGGGAGGTGCTAGCCGGGCGCGCTGAAAGAGAGAAGCTGAAGATGGCGAACGCCAAGCTGGCAAAGGAGAAGGCCTCTCTTCTGTCCGAGGCCCAATCCGCTTTCCAGAAGGGGGTGGACCATGCCGCTGTATGATTAGCAGGTGGAGGAGATCACCTCCATTCTGTTCGAGGAAAGATGCCTGGCCGCACTGAGACGTGCGGGGGTCCCTGAAGACCACCCTGTCTATCGGGACCTGCCGAAGTACTCGGACCCGGCTCCTGATCCGAGCTCCGCTCCTGCAGCTGAAAGTGCCCCGGTCGAAGATCTTGCAGTCGTTCCTGCTCCAGACGACGCTCCAGTTGCCCCGGCCCCGAGCGATGCTTCGGCCGCGCCTCAAGGCGAAGCCTCTTCTGCCCCTGCTTCGGGTGAGGTACCGGTCAAAGCCCCTTCTGCCGGCGACGCTCCAAGCAAGGTCACGGTCGTGGCCGATGCTACTGGTCCAGCAGATACGGTGATCGACCTGGTGGAGTCGCCGAAGCCACAGTAGCCTTGCTCCTTTTTCTTCTCTTGGCCTTTTATATGTAATGTTTTCCTTTTCAGCCTTGTAATACTCTCTGCTATTAATGAAAGACGAGCTTCTTTACTTGTGCATTTTTTCTCTGCATTTTTCTCTCCTTCACTTCTGGATGTGCTATTGAATGGTATTGAATGTGAATGTCTTCACTGTGACGCGTGATCCTCGAGGTAGAGTGAGTCAAATGGTCTTCATAGCTGTCTGTGCCGATTCTCCGTATTCTGGAGACCATAAATAGCAATAAGCACGGTGATACGGCCGATGAGGGAAACGGGCGGACGTCTCCACGTGGCGCCATAGGAATCGCTGGTCAACAGACAGGAAGACGTGCGTCCCATGTAACGCGTGGGAGACTTCGCCCCTTAACTTCCTTCGGAGACTGAGCCCTTCTTCTTCCTATAAGTAGAGGTGGTAGGCTCGCCATGGGAGAAGAAAAGAAAAGAACTTAGGATAGTTTAATTCACATAGACGTAGGAGCCATGTCCGGTGGATGTTTAGAAGCATTTGATCCGGGGGGAACCCCTGCGCCTGTGGACGGCTTTCTCCAAGGGGGGAAGCCCATCGTGGTCTGCGCGCTCTCTGAAGGAATTCCCCGTGGACCACGCGCTCTCTGAACGCGGGTTCACGGCCAACCGTCCCCGGTCCGGTTGCAGGGGAGTCTTCTGCAACTGTGGGATGGTGGCGCCCTCTGCGTCTGGCACGGTCTTGCGCGACCACCGGACGGAGGGTGGGATTGAGGCCCCGCTGGACCTGGGGGTTCTTCAAACTTCGGTTGGTCTTACCGACCGGAGGGTGTTGAAGAGCTCAGCGAGGTCCAGGGCCTCCGAACTGGAGGGGATCCTGAATGCTTTGGTCTGACCAACCAAAGCGTATTATAAAGCTCTGTGAAATTCAGGATCCCTCAGAACCTCCAGGCGACGATCCGGCGTCTTCGAGCCTGCAGCCTGAAGAGTCGGTGAAGATCAGAGTCTCCCAGCTTTCACTTTATTTTCTGTTTTTAGAGGACTGCGATCCTCCTTTCTGTATTTTGTTTTCTGTTCTGTAACTCCTGTAATGAAGCAGTTTGTAATGAATAAAAAGGAAGAGCTTTGTGATTACTCAACCTATGTGCTTTTTTTACTTTCCTTGCACTGTTTTGGAACACTTGTGTTTTTGTGCTGCTTTCTTGCGCTTCAGTGCTTGTACAACTCTTTCTTTCTTAAAAACTGTCTTTGGCCGAAATGGCTAGCTTTGGCCGAGACGAACTGCTTTGCGCCGAAGTGGATCCAGAATACCGCTGGTCTCGGCTATGTGAGCATGAGTTCGGCAATGGTCTCTGAGGGGTGTATAAACCCGGACTTTAGGAAACGACCGAGTGTTCGAACTCGAGGCCTTTTCTAGGGCGGTAGACCCTTGAGTGGGGTAAAACCCGGACTTTAGGAAGCGGCCGAGTGTTCGAACTCGAGGCCTTTTCCAGGGCGGTAGACCCTTGAGTGGGGTAAAACCCGGACTTTAGGAATCGGCCGAGTGTTCGAACTCGAGGCCTTTTCCAGGGCGGTAGACCTTGAGTGGGGTAAAACCCGGACTTTAGGAATCGGCCGAGTGTTCGAACTCGAGGCCTTTTCCAGGGCGGTAGACCCAGAGCTGCCGGAGTCAGTCAAAGAGAGATGACAGATTGATGACATGGCGAAAGCTGCTTTCATTGATTCTGGGATTCATACATCTTTAGAAATAGAATTTCTTTAAGTGGGATGCATTCCACGGTCTCGGCAGTGGCTTGCCTTCTAAGTCTTCGAGCTTGTAGGCTGATTTCCCTGCCAGTGAGACCACCCTGAACGGGCCATGCCAGTTCGGAGCCAGCTTCCCCTCGTTTGGTTCTTTGTCAGCTGGCAGGGTCTTCTTTAGAACTTAGCTCTCCCACGGAGAATCTTCTTTCTCTGACATTTTGATTGTATGCCCTGGCTAACCGCTGCTGATAGTCGGTCAGTTGCAGGGCTGCTGCTTCTCGGCGCTCGTCTGCCAGCTCCAGCTCCATTGCCAGGTTCGTCTCATTTCAGCCTTGGTCGACCAGCTCTGTCCTTAGGGTAGGAAGGCCGATTTCTAAAGGAATGACCGCCTCCATCCCATAGGCCAGAGAGAAAGGTGTTGCCGAGGTGGACCTCCTTGGAGTTGTTCTGTATGCCCATAGCACGCTTGGAAGCTCCTCTGTCCATCTTCCCTTTGCCTTGTCCAGTCGCTTCTTCAGGCCGTCCAGGATCACTTTGTTAGAGATTTCTGCCTGGCCATTACTTGCGGATATGCCGGAGTGGAGTAATGGTTTCTGATACCGTGTTCTTGGCAGAAGTCTCTGAAGGACTTGGAGTCGAACTAAGTCCCGTTGTCCGAAATCAGGGTTCTGGGGATGCCGAACCTTGTTAGGATGTTTTTCCAAACGAAGTTCCTGGAGTCCCTGTCCGTGATTGAGGACAACGGTTCAGCTTCTATCCATTTTGTGAAGTAGTTTGTAGCGATTATCAGCCATCTCTTGTTCCCTGGAGCTCGGTGAAGAGGCCCCACAATGTCCAGGCCCCATTGAGCGAAGGGCCATGGGCTAGAGAGGGGACTCATATCTTGTGCTGGCTGATGGAGAGAGTGGGAGAACTTCTGGCACTTCTCGCATTTCCTGGCGTACACCTGCGCGTCCTTCTGCATGTAGGGTCACCAGTAACCCTGGCTTATTGCTCTGTAGGCCAGTGATCGTCCTCCTATGTGACTGCCGCAGATTCCTTCGTGGATCTCATACAGGAAGTCGTCCACCTTGCTCGGGTGGACGCATTGGAGGTACGGGCCTGTGAAGGATTTCCTGTAGAGTTTGCCTTCGGGAGAGAGCCAGAATCGAGCTGCCTTGAGTCTGATCCGGTGGGCTTCAGTCTTGTCCTCAAGGAGCCGGTCGTCCTTCAAGTAGGCGATGATTGGATCCATCCAGCTTGGGCCGAGGTCAGCACAGAGGACAAGCCGAGATGAATGGAGTTCTAAGCTTGACCTTGATATTGACCCAACCTCGACGGTCCTTTTCTTCCCTGCTTCGACGGCGGAGGCCAGGTTTGCAAGCGCATCTGCGTGCGTGTTGGTATCTCGGGATATTTGCCTGACCTCGGCTTTCTGGAAATGAGACAGCAGTTTTTTCGCAAGGGCTAAGTAGGCCGCCATCCTGTCGTCCCTAGCCTGGTAGTCTCCAGCGAGCTGGCTAGTCACCAGTTGAGAATCGCTGAAGATCACCAGGTGCTGGGCTCCGAGGATTTGGGCGCTGTTCAACCATGCTATCAGTGCTTCATACTCTGCCTCATTATTCGTCGCTTTGAAGTCCAGGGTGAAAGCCTGCTCTATGACCAAACCCTCTGGCGATTGGAGGACTATGCCGGCACCAGCTCTCTTGGAGGTGGACGATCCGTCGACAAAGATCTTCCATGCCTGGGCGGGAGACTGTTCGACCTCAGTCACCTCTGGCTCGTGCCCTGTGCCCCCCAGTGCCGTGCCGAGCTGGGTCGGAGCCGGGTTGGGGGAGACGAATTCGACGATGAAGTCTGCCAGAATCTGGGCTTTGATCGCAGTTCGGGGACGGTACTGAATATCATACTGCCCCAGCTCAACTGCCCACTTTGATATTCGCCCTGAAAAGTCAGCCTTCTTGAATATTGAGCGGAGTGGATGCTCCGTGATCACCACAATGGTGTGGGATTGGAAATAATGGGAGAGCTTACGGGAGGCACTGACGAGAGCCAACGCAAGCTTCTCCAATAGAAGGTACCTGGTCTCGGCATCGAGCAGGGTCTTGCTCGTATAATAAATTGGTTTTTGAACTCCCTCGTCCTCCCTGATGAGGACGGAGCTCACTGCGTGATCCGAGACCGCAAGATATAAATACAAAATCTCCCCCGGAGTTGGGGTGGAGAGTAAGGTTGGTGACATCAAATAGGTTTTGAGCACGGCCAATGCCTGGTCGCACTCAGGGGTCCACTGGAATTTCAAATTTTTCTTTAGAAGCTGAAAGAAAGGCCTGCACTTATCTGATGACCGGCTGATGAAGCGATTGAGTGCTGCAGCCATTCCCGTGAGCTTCTGGACTTCTTTCGTGGTAGAGGGGCTCTGAATGCCCTGGATCGCGGTAATCTGGTCTGGATTAGCCTCTATCCCCCTCCGCGTTACCAAGCTGCCGAGGAACTTGCCGGAGGCTACGCCGAAGGCGCACTTGGAAGTGAGGAGGCTGGGCTGCCCTGCTGGGGGCGTCCCTCCTCTTTCCCTGAGGATCAGAGACCTGCCTCAACGAGGCAGTTCGCGCTGCTCTCAGCTGCTGCTGGAGGTCGCGGATTAACCGCTCCTGCTTCCGGAGGAGAGCATTTTGAGCTGCGACATCTCCTCCAACGGCAGGAGGTTGAACTCGACGCGCTTCTTCCACGGCAACGGCTTTATCTTTGCGAGGACGCTCATGCCGACGCTCGTCGCGTTGGGGCGGCGTAACTTCGTCTGCTGAGGACGAGGCCTCGAGTCCTTCTTGGAGGGGGATCTCGACGTAAAGCTGCGAGCCTAAGCGGCCCTCGCCTGCAGGTGTGCCATGCACCGTTCGGGAACGCCCTTGAGGAGGGACGTCTGCCGATGGTGATGGCTGCTCGAGCGCTGCTCTCGAGGACTCTCCGCCTTTCCTAGCTTTCGGAGGCATGACTTCTGGGAGATTGAGGTTGAGAAGGTTGGGAAGGTTGGGATATTACCTTCCCACAGACGGCGCCAATTGTAGGTGCAGAAAATAATGACCCACAATAACGGGGGAGCCTTAGAGGACTTATCCAAACTGGTGATGACTGGGTACCATCCGAAAGCCTGAAAGAGAAGAGCAAACGGTCAGAGGACCCTGGCCTGGGCGGCGCAAGGCTCTCCGATGCCAAAGTCAGTGAGTGAACTGGAACAATGGAAGGAGAGGAAGAAGAGAGGCAGAGTAACAGCTCTGTGGGTTTAATTGTGCGTACCTTGCTTGTGGTATGAAGCTCTATTTATAGAGGCTTGGGTCGTATCTTTGGAGGATATCTTGGTGTGGGTCCCATGATTCGACTGGGAAGTCATGATCAGCCCACAAAGTAATAAATGCGGTCCAATCCAGCCCACATTGCAATCTTGTTGGGCCAGATCGTGTTGGGCGCCTTTGGCGGTAGGAGTATCATCGGACCTGCCCTCGGGCCTCGCCCTGATGTGGCCTCAGCCGCTGGATGCCGCCCTGTCAGGGATCTGGCGAAGATTGTGGACGGCTGGATGTCGCATCTGTCTCACTGGCTCGCGCCCTCGTTCCTCCACGTGCCTGATGACGTGGGGGATGAGGGGCGCGATTGGAGGCTCTTTCCCTGTTTCGGCTTCCATCCCGGATCCTTCAGCCGAGGTGGAGCTCTCAGCCGAGATGGGCACATGGGGTGGCCGAGCTCGGCGCTAGCGGCCTGGAGCTGTTTGACTTCGGCTGAGGCCTCTGCCCTGTTAGCCGAGGTGATTTTGGTGCCACGTGGATGGCACGCGGTGGCACGTGAGAGTGCTTAGTCTCATCTGATGGCTGTGATTAGCGTAATCCTGTAGTTCTGGAAATCTCCCCACACAATTTGTGCATGGAATGAGACATTTTTAGTGTTGAATGGATGATTGATTGAGGCTTGAAAGAACTCAGATTTGATGTTGAAGTTTGGTTGGAAAAGAGTGGAAGAAGAGATCCAAAACAGTGTAGAAAACAGCCCCAGCGAGACCAGCCAGCAAGCTTGCTCGCTAGAGCGAGCCTGGGCCCGCTCTAGTGAGCCCACTTGCTGGGAGGGTCCGCTCGAGCTGACCCAAGCCCGCTCAAGCGGGCCCAGCCCCTGCCCCACTTAAATTTCTAGGCCTATTTGATGCTTTCTCTTAATTGGTTGGGCTTGTTTGCTGCCCCATTTGTTTGGATGGGCTGAATCCTCCCCTTCTCACTAATGGATACATTGTTAAATCCAAAAACTTGCTTGGAAGAAATAAGGAGAAATTTGAAACACATTTGATTATGAAACTTAAGAATGAAATAAGGTGAGGTTTTAACTTGATATTGTGCATTAGAAACCTAAATTGTAGTTTAACTTCAGGAGCACCAATCCGCTTTTAATTCCAACATTTGGGTTTTCATTACACAAGTATCAAAGGAAGGGTCTTATCATATACTTGAGAGTTCGTTTTGAAAACTTAGTTTGGACACAAAAAATATCATTTTGCACTTGTTTTGAAATCTCGGTTTCACACGAAAGATGTCATTCTCGCCATGTTTTGATTTATAAGTACAAGTTTTGTTTTGGATTTGTTTCAAGAACGAAAATGGGGATCACCTCTAAATTTTGATATGTACATAGCTTATGCTACTACTATTCTGTCCTACTCAGTTTGTTTTTGATACGTGATTTCCCCCTACTTTCGATCTATCTCACATATGTTTAGTTTTGTTTTGTTTTGTTCATTCATGACTTTAGGTGAATACCACTGAGCTTGGACTGATCCACTAGTTGGGGGGGGGGGGGGTCCTTAAACATAAGGACTATCTGCAGATTAGTCGTGTATTTTATACACATCTCTGTTCTATTCCAGTTCCGCAGCCGGCCCCCACCCACCTCGTGTGGCATGGGATTTTGTTCTGTTCTGCTTACTCTTATCATCATGTATGATAGAGAAAGGATGAGCTCTATGTGGATTTACCCATCATGATATTATTATATACTCATGCAAGTTTTTGTTTCGTATATCTTTCGT
This sequence comes from Litsea cubeba, assembly GCA_012931725.1. Classification (NCBI taxonomy): domain Eukaryota; kingdom Viridiplantae; phylum Streptophyta; class Magnoliopsida; order Laurales; family Lauraceae; genus Litsea; species Litsea cubeba. The sequence goes on from CM022948.1 coordinate 37,513,998, forward strand.
GAACTTGTATTTTCTTGACAAGAATATTACTCCTGCTTTGTTTTAAACTCTGTAAGTCTATTTCAAGTTCAGTAAATTGTCTTAAACATTGTTTCTTTTAAACTTTAACTTTATATATATATATGCCTAAATTGATCACTTGCAGAAATGTTGAGCCTGTTCGAGTTGGGATTTAGGCCATCGTTTCTCTTTGATGACTTCATTAGAGATCTAAAAAAAATTTAAGAAAAAAAACAAAAAAAATAAAAATCAGATTTCTCAGTTTGGATTCAAAATTGAGAAACTTTGATCCTCTCCTATTGTTCATCGTGCTTGCAGAAATGTTGAGCCTGTTCGAGTTAGGATTTTGGCCATCGTTTCTCTTCGATGAGTCTATTTGGGATATAAAAAAAAAGACATAGACCACTAAGGTTAAACTAATTGCGTTCTTTGATCACGGTTGATTCAAGAAAAGCCTTGGCAGACATCTTGACTGTTCTAGGCAAGGGTCTTCCAAACGGGTTCATTAAGTAATCCTACCCTTACCTGGAGGCAATTCTATCAATCGAGATTTCATAAGACCGGGTTAGGAGGCCTATGTGTACTCTCTCGTCTTTTAAATAAAAAATATTTAAAATAAAAAATATCATTAACATAAAAATTTTAAATAAAAAAAAATTAAAAAAAATATGAAAAAAAAATATTTAAAAAAAACTAAAAATAAAAAATAAAAAATTTATTTTTCAAAAAAAATATAAAAGAATTTTCCAAAAAAAATCTTAAAAAAATAAAATAAAATATAAAAAAAATCTTAAATAAAAAATATAAAATTTTAAAAAAATCTTCAAAAAAACACTTCCGTCATTTTCGGGTTCAGATCTGAGAAATTTTGGTCTCTTCCCTTCTAGGCACTGGTGCTCGCGAAAATCATTGAGCCCGTGTTTAGATTGGAATGCCTTTTTCTTTCTTTGATGATACTGATCTTGGCCTTTCAAAAAAAAAAAAAACTCTTGTCATTTTTGGGTTCAGATCCGAGAAATTATGGTTCCTTCCCTTTTGGGTACTGGCGCTCGCGGAAATCGTTGAGCCCGTGTTTGGAACGGAATACCATCTGCTCTCTTTGACGAATCCAATCTCGACCTTTCAAAATAGAGAATCTCATCTCATGGATGCGGTCTCCAAACATTTGTGCCTAGCGGTACTGGTACGCCCTTTCAGGGTCTACTGTATTTGCGACCGGCACATTTGTAACTCCAACCTTATATTCTTCTTACCTCAAGCAAGCTCTGTTCCTCGATAAGTCGAATTTAGGTTCACAATTGCTTCTAGCAGTCACTGGGATGCTCATTCTGGGCTCACCATACTTGCGATCAGAACAATTATACCATCTGTGGCCTTTTGCCTTCTTCATGTCGCTTGGGTTATGTCCCTCGAGTGATTTGAAAAGACAAAACCATAGAATTTCCCATTTATGATCATTATATTCTTGTGATTACTAATGGATGTCTTGTTTCTGAAGTTTTAAGAACTAACAATGGCAGCTTCCTTGACCATGACTTTTGATGAGAACAAGCACCAACTCATGCTTCAACAGAAGCAAACCATGCGCACTTACAAGCGCCCTGCCAGCTGCCGAAGCGTTAGCTCCCTCAGCAACTCTCTGAACTCCGGGTTGACCTCGACTCCCCGGACTATCGTCTTTGGGACGCTAGGACCATTCCCACTTCCCGAAGAACAAACTATTCCTTCCAAGAAGCAGAAGGTCGCCTCTCAACGTGTCACTACCGTGACACCAAAGGGAACACCAAAAAGCCCGAAGCCCGCGGTACCCCCGCGAAGCCTCGACCCACAAACGACCAGGTTTATCCCAAGACTTGGTCCCCAAGACCTTCACCAAAACAAAGATGGTCCCAAACATCCACCAAGCCAGCATACCTAGCCCCACTCAAAGAGAACCAGTTCTACCCTCTTGCTTACATGAAAGAGGAGAGACTCGTCTCCGACTTGACAACCAAGTCAACCTTGCATGAACCGGCTTGTTCCTACAAGCCCAAAATCAAGTCATGCATCACTAGGCCTCTACAAGCACCTGCTAAGGCCTACAATCCTTCAGTTTGACCCTTCATCTCTACAGGGGCCAAACTCTAAAAATTCAAAGCCTCGCTGCAACAAGCGAAGGACCGGGTTCACATCCTGTCCTTGCCCAGCTATAAAGAAGATAGGCTTGGCTGCTGCGCTCGAGGGAGCACATCCTTCATTGTCAAAGCCCAGCCAGAGCTGACCGAAGCTCAAATTGCTCGTCGTATACGCCGTCGCGCCTTGTATCAGCAAAAGAGACTAGAGAAGCAAAGGACCCTCCTCCTACACTTCAAGTCTCTCACAAATGGGTCGAAAAAGAAAGACCCAACCAAATTGTTGTTGTCCATATGGTTGGAAAAACCAGAAGACGCCAAAAGTCAACAACAAAAATCCATGTCCGATGTTCGGTGACCCGCAGCGTCTCTAGGACAAGAAGACATTCAGAACAATCCCCTGCTCCTTCAAGCAAAGTACAGCAGAGTGATCCTTCCTTAAGCTCTTCATCAAAAAGAATGAGCCCTAGCTTAGTCACCAGGACAGTTTCATCGTTCGAATCCCGAGGGATGAACGTCCTGGCTACAAATTCTGACCCACCACCTCGCAATCCACCTCAAGATGATGCGCTCACACGCATCCAGCAGTTGGAACAAGGCCAGCCGAGGATTGAAGCTCTGATGGAAAACCTTATCCTCGCCTTCCAAAATCAGGCGAACAATGAACCTCCTCCGAATCTTCAAGACGATGAGGTAAATGGAGAAGAAAATGAGTCACGCGCCCTCACCAAAAAGGACATAGACAGTATCCTCGCCAAAGCAAAAGAAGAGGATCTACTAAGGAGCATATGACTTCATTCACAAGTGGAAACCAATGGCGTACAAATGCTCAGATATACTACCACAAGCGTCGCTAGTCAACATCTGCCGAAACAACATGAGAGCTAGAATCCGCTCCATGATCATCGGCAACAAATCAAAGAACCTGGGAGAACTCCTAGAAGCTTCCATGGAGGCTGAAACGGTGATTAAAGACCTCAACAGTCAGAAATCATCAAGAAAAGAGCCAACCGCCATTGCAACCTCAAAGCCAAAGAAACAAGAGGTCCTCAATGTGCAAACCAAGTCGACTCCTCAGCCACCAAAGAAAGCTGAAAACAAAGCTGCAGGTAAAAGACCTGAACTCTCAGATGCCTTCAAAGAGCGAGTAGAAAAGAAATACTTGTTCGATGAAGATGTTAATGAAATCTTCAGGGCCCTCATGGCAAATGGCAAGCTCACCTTGCCTGAACCGAAAAGACCAGGAGATGTTGGCAAAACCAATGATCCTCAGTACTGTCCATACCACCAGATGATCTTGCATCCTCCCAATCAATGCTTCGTTGTGAGAGAGAAGATAAACGAGATGTGGAAAAACGGAGTCATCACCTTTGACAAAAACTATGGGTCTACCTCCGTCAACATGGTGTCATGTGGACAAACATCAAAATCACCGAAGAAAAAGATCACTACTTCCTTCAAGGTGATAAACAGAATTCAAATGTCCGAAGAGCTGGTTCCCTACCTGACACCAAACGGATAACCCATATGGGTACATCCCGATCTCCTGGAAGATGAAAACTAGGAGGTCATGAAAACAAAGCCGACAGCTCTACAGCGAAGGCTGGCTAGGAAACATCTCCTCAAGCTCAAACGACAAGAGAAGACCCAGCCAAAATAAGAAGTCCAAGAAAAAGCAGAGTCCTCCTCTACCGCTTCACTTGGGGCAACAAAAACGTCATTTCCAGAGACTTCAAAGGGGGTAAGAAAATTCACTCTCAGTGATTTCATGCCACCTCAATTCAAAGAAGCCACGGGGGGGGGGGGGGGGGGGGGCATCACACTCTTGCAATTCGGTAGTTGGATTCTTCATTGATGGATACGAGTCCAGCGACACCGATGATGGATTCGAATCCAAATACACCGATAAGTGGGAGGAATCCCTTGAAACTGGAGAATATCTCTTCGATGAAGAATGGGTTCCTGAAACTCACCTTATGCCAGTAATCTGGTATAACCCCTTACAGCCACAAGGATCCTGGTCTGATGACAAAGAAGACCAAGAGACTGTACAAGAGAATGTTGTTGAACCAACACCCGTCATTGCTCCAGTGAAGCCCAACCATGTTGAACCACAAAGAGCAGACGAAGAAGAAGATTCAGCTCCCATGCCCGATCTTGAAGAATACGCAAGGATCTTGCAGCATCTCGCTCTAGAACAAGAGCAAGACCGCGTCAGCGAGCTTCCTCGCAATCCAGAGCTGAAAGTCCCTGAAGACCATCAGGTACCTCCTCCCTTAACTCCTGAAAATGGAGAGAATTGTTGGATAGACGATCCTCTTACATCCGAGGATGAGTCTGACTCCGAACAGGCAACATCTCCTATCAGAGTTACATGTAATGTGATAAATCAGGATTATAGCTCTTCCGAAGCCTCGTCTGATGAGATCACTTACACTCCAACGACACCTAGCACCATATCTTCTGGAGCTACCTCATCTCACGTGACTTTCATAGAGATGGCACCCTCTCAGGTTTCTTCTCCAGAGATTGTGACTTCAGAGCTCACACCCTTCTTGACTGAAAAAACCCCAGCTATCAATGCTTGGGACGATGAATTGGTCAACAAAGAATAAAAGTTGTTGGATGCTATTCAGGACTTGTTCCCGGAAAATGCTCCGTACAACACAATCACTGAGGATGGCAACTCTACTGCAGATACATCCTCAGTAAATGAAAAACGACAGCCTCTTGAACCTGAAGACAATCTTCCAAACGAAGACCCTTCTCAAGAAGCTCTCGAAGCTGGTAGAGGCACCCGCTCTGGCCGGGACTACCACAAAAATTACAACCAATCTTCCTTTACTTATGTAAATCCTTCGGGAGAAGATGTTGTAAGCGCCCCTAGTGGCGACAATGATGAACATGCAGGCCCCAAGGAGGCTTTCAACTATGACTTGATTGAACATTTCAAGCACATACCTGCACGTCTGCACATCCTAGACTTATTGCGAATGTCTCAACGCGCTCGTGATAATCTCATTTCAGAATTACAAAAGCTGAATGAGGATGTCGACAAACAAGCCCCGCAAGTCCTCCAAATAGAAATGGACTACCTAGTCAAAAACTCAGAAACTTCCTCAAACGGAGAAAAGAAGGAAAGTGAGGGATCATGCATCACATGCCTCTCGGCTAAAAAAGCAACAAGTGCTCCCGTTGCCTTCACTAAGACCTCCTACTTGGCAAAACAAGGCACAACCGACCCCTATACTTCACATGATACATCAAGGAAATGCCTATGCACAGAGTTCAGATCGACCCAGGTTTTGCACTCAACCTCATCTCCACTTTGGCTCTCGAAGAGTTGGGCATCCCACCCAGCAAGCTGAGCCACACATCTGTATCTATCTTTGGATACAATGGGAGTACTCAAAGGCCTATCGGCAAAATCAGGTTTAAGTTGCAAATCGGTGATCTTATCTCTAAGGTCACTGTATATGCAATAAAATCCCCTTCATGTTACAACATCCTTCCCGAACGCCCCTAGAACCACGAGAATGGTGTTGTCCCTTCAACTCTACATCAATGCTTCAAGTTTGTTGGCAACGACGGCATGATACATCGAGTCTTTGCGGACAGAAAATCGTTCAAAGGTAAAGAAGTCCACTTCGTAGACTCCCAGATGTATGAAGGTGAAAAAGAAGAAGAGGAGATAGCATCCTTTGCCGAAAATCTCCAGAAAGATATAAGGCAAGACTCCTCAACAATCACAGGAAGAAAACAAACTATCCGGTAAATCCGAAGAGAGCATTCAAACTCCCTTCATCATCTCCCTCAAACCTTCAAAGCCTTTAGTCATCACAACTAAAGTGAAGAAGGCAAAGCAAAAATCTAGGGGCAAATTTGTTGTCTCTTTCATGTCTATCATGCAAGACACGGATTCGGATTCAAAGCCAAAAGACGACAATCGTCAAGCCAAGCTGACACTCAATAAACTCAGCCTGCTCTTACTCCAATGGAGACACCTTCTGACATTGAAGATCCTACGTCAGCTTCCTTTGTTGTTCCGGCAACTTCATCAAAGGAAAAGCCGATCTTCTTCCATAGATCGGATCCTTCTTCATCAAACTCCATACTTGAACCTTTCCAAAACGAAGGTATGCCTCAACTATCCTTATATAGTCCTTTGACACAAGCTATTATGAAGAAAATGGTCTCTAGTCACAAAAGAGACTGGAGCGAAAAATATTTGAAGCTTTGTGGGCCTATCGAACCACCGTTCGAGGACCAAACCCATAGCACACCATCTCCTTGGTCTATGGATGCGAAGCTGTCGTGCCTTTGGAAGTACAAATTCCTTCCTTGAGGGTATCCTTGCAAAATGACATGACTCAAGAAAGCAATGTCAAATTGCGACTCCATGAGCTGGACAATCTCGATGAGAGACGGCTCGAAGCTCAACAAAGCATTGAACTTTACCAAGCACGTATGGCAGGATCTTTCGATAAAAAGGTCAGGCAACGCGCCTACAAAAAGAATGACTTGGTTCTTGTGTAAAAAGACCCAACCAATGGTCTTCGCTCACAAGTCCAAAGGCAGATTTGAGCCGAAATGGGAGGGACCCTACGTCATCGACAAAGTTTTCTCCAATGGCGCATACGCACTCCTAAACATGGAAGGTGACAGATGTATGCCCCATCAATGGCAAGTTCTTAAAGCGGTACTACCCTTGAAGACTTACCCAACTGGGTAAGAGCAATGCCTGTATGGCCAAAATCGGTTTCCAGGTACACGCTCGCTAAACCCACCCTTTTTAGAATTTTCATATCAAATGTTGAAATTTCTAGAAATCTAAAACAATGCTTACTTTCATCGTTTCATTGTTCAAAAAAAAAAAAACATAAATCCAAGTTTAGGAATCTCTCCCTAACTTGACCAAAATTTCAACCCTTGAACCCAAAATTCATGGTTTGAAACAAAATCCGGATTCAGGCATTTCCACCCTAGTCCACCCTGCCTTTTACCGCCAAAATGGTTTTAGGTCAAAACTTATGACTCGTGTCTTTAAACAAAAAAAAAAATGGTTTTTCAAAAACCGCGAGGAAGCGACGCTTAGTCGATACTCGCACAAATAGGAAGCAAGCGAACCACGTTCGACACTTCCAAAATCGCAGGGAAGCGACATTTCGTCGATACTTGCAAAATCCAAACCGTGGAAACGCAACATTTCAGTTGATATCCAAACCCAAATTTCAAAGGTTCGAAAAAACCACAAATTTCAAAATCGTGGGGAAGGGGGAAACGACATCAAGTCAGTACCCGCAAAACCAAAAATTTTTGAAAAGCAAGGATGCGACATTCCATCGATACTTGCACCCCAAATCCGCGAGGATGCGACATTCCATCGATACTCGCAACCGAATGAGCAAGGATGGACATTCCATCGATACTTGCAAGAACATTCAGCAGGGAGGCGACTTTAGTCGATACTTGCATTTTTGAAAACCAAACCGGCTATAAATGCCATCAAAACAGGCTATAAATGCCACAAACCGGCTATAAATGCCACAAACCGCTATCAATGCCACCAAAAACAAAACCGGCTATCAATGCCACACAAACAAAAAAACTTGGATTTCAAAAAAAAAAAAATGGCTATCAATGCCACCAAAACAAAACAGGCTATCAATGCCACCAAAAACCGGCTATAGATGCCACAAAACAAAACAGGCTATCAATGCCACCAAAAACCGGCTATAGATGCCACAAAACAAACCGGCTATCAATGCCACCAAAACAGGCTATAGATGCCATAATAATAAAAAAAAAACTCGGCTATCAATGCCACAAGAAAAGCTGGCTCTCATGCCGAAATTGGCTTCCACGCCACAAACAAAAACCTGGCTCTCATGCCAAAACAATCACTTGACAAAAGATTTTCACAAAATGACAACCTTTTGATCAAATCCCATTTAGCAATTACTTTTATCACAAAAAGATTCAAGTGAGCATAGGGATAACAAAAAAAAAAGAGCATCCCATTAGCAATACTTTTATCACAA
>CM022948.1:37529877-37857107 GCA_012931725.1 Litsea cubeba
GTTTGAAGAACCCCCAGGTCCAGCGGGGCCTCAATCCCACCCTCCGTCCGGCGGTCGCGCAAGACCGTGCCAGACGCAGAGGGCGCCACCATCCCACAGTTGCAGAAGACTCCCCTGCAACCGGACCGGGGACGGTTGGCCGTGAACCCGCGTTCAGAGAGCGCGTGGTCCACGGGGAATTCCTTCAGAGAGCGCGCAGACCACGACGGGCTTCCCCCCTTGGAGAAAGCCGTCCACAGGCGCAGGGGTTCCCCCCGGATCAAATGCTTCTAAACACACCGGACATGGCTCCTACGTCTATGTGAATTAAACTATCCTAAGTTCTTTCTTTTCTTCTCCCATGGCGAGCCTACCACCTCTACTTATAGGAAGAAGAAGGGCTCAGTCTCCGAAGGAAGTTAAGGGGCGAAGTCTCCCACGCGTTACATGGGACGCACGTCTTCCTGTCTGTTGACCAGCGATTCCTATGGCGCCACGTGGAGACGTCCGCCGTTTCCCTCATCGGCCGTATCACCGTGCTTATTGCTATTTATGGTCTCCAGAATACGGAGAATCGGCACAGACAGCTATGAAGACCATTTGACTCACTCTACCTCGAGGATCACGCGTCACAGTGAAGACATTCACATTCAATACCATTCAATAGCACATCCAGAAGTGAAGGAGAGAAAAATGCAGAGAAAAAATGCACAAGTAAAGAAGCTCGTCTTTCATTAATAGCAGAGAGTATTACAAGGCTGAAAAGGAAACATTACATATAAAAGGCCAAGAGAAGAAAAAGGAGCAAGGCTACTGTGGCTTCGGCGACTCCACCAGGTCGATCACCGTATCTGCTGGACCAGTAGCATCGGCCACGACCGTGACCTTGCTTGGAGCGTCGCCGGCAGAAGGGGCTTTGACCGGTACCTCACCCGAAGCAGGGGCAGAAGAGGCTTCGCCTTGAGGCGCGGCCGAAGCATCGCTCGGGGCCGGGGCAACTGGAGCGTCGTCTGGAGCAGGAACGACTGCAAGATCTTCGACCGGGGCACTTTCAGCTGCAGGAGCGGAGCTCGGATCAGGAGCCGGGTCCGAGTACTTCGGCAGGTCCCGATAGACAGGGTGGTCTTCAGGGACCCCCGCACGTCTCAGTGCGGCCAGGCATCTTTCCTCGAACAGAATGGAGGTGATCTCCTCCACCTGCTAATCATACAGCGGCATGGTCCACCCCCTTCTGGAAAGCGGATTGGGCCTCGGACAGAAGAGAGGCCTTCTCCTTTGCCAGCTCGGCGTTCGCCATCTTCAGCTTCTCTCTTTCAGCGCGCCCGGCCACCTCCCGGCGCAACCTCGTCCCCTCGGCCGCCGATTCAGACTTCGATCTGGCCAGCTCCGACTCTAGCTCGGCGGTCCTCTTGTTCCTCGCCCAGACCTCGCCTTTCAAATGATTAGCCCTCGACATGAGTTCGGCAACATCAGCCAGAGCCGACGCCAGCCGAGCAGCCTCTTCAGTGCTGGCCTTCTTCAGCCCCTCCATTCCCTTCCGCAGCTCTTCCAGCTCATTCTTCAGCTTAAACCTCTCGGACTCCAGCTGAGTGACCCTCGCAGTGTTCCTATCGCTCCTCCCCACCACGGTCAGGAGCTTCTGCACGTTCTGCAAATGAAAAAAGTGGGTCAAACTGGGGCAGTCGAGCTAAATTACTTGAAGAAGAGCACTGAAAACACTTACCAGAAGGTTAGCCTGGATCGCCGAGACCATCAGGCTCTCGTTGTCGAACCTCTCGTGCGTCTCCATGTCTCGCGGCAGAGCGCAGACCTTGGCGAGAGCTCCGATGACGTCGGCGTTCCCCATCAGCCGGTCCTCGACGTTCAGAGGCTTACCGGGTTGCGTCTCCATCCTCGGTTTCCATGGCGCTGGGGCAGTTCGAGGTCCCGAAGCCGATCCAGAACCTTGCCCTACCGAGATGGTCAGCCCGCGGGTCGCCCCGCCGGTCGACTTACTGGCCGGCGCACTCTTCTCAGTTGGAGTCTTGACTCCCGGGGCCCGCGCCGGAGTTTTACCCTTCGGAGGCTGTTCAGCCCCCGAGTCCTTCTCCCCCGCCTTGGACTTCTTCCTGGGCGGGGACCCCTCCTTCGAGTGATCCGGCGAGCGTCGCCGAACTCCCTCGCTCGGAGCGGGGGCAGGAGCAGAAGAAGCGCAGCACCCCCCGAGCCCGAAGCTGCATGGGTACTGGCAGATGATGGCGCCCCAGAAGATGATGACCTCTGCCTGAACTTGGCCGCCAGGTCCTTAACAACTGGCTCCCTTGAGCTTCCCTCCATGCCTTCTTCTCGATCGGAAGAATAAGCGTCCACTATCTGCGTCAGGTTCGGTGGCTCCAAACTAGAGGTGGACGCCTTGGCACCAGACGCAGCTCGGCTCGCAGCAGGATCGGTCAAAGGGATCCCGGCAGGCACGGCAACGGAGACGGTTGGACGATCAGGGTGCGCCTCGTCCACCTCGGCTACTCCGGTCCTCAGGTAGTGACCACGGTACCTCGGCGTATACCCGAGCAGCTTCCAAGCCGACCTGGTCTCGTGCCCCTTGTATCTCTCTACCTTATTGACGTCCTCAACGTTCCTCCTCCAGCCTTCACTCGCAGCTCGGCGTCGCCTCGCACCTGCCTCTGCATAACAGACAATAAGAGTGTCAGCTCGGCATCATCAAAATCAAGCAAAGCAGGTAAGAGAAAAGAAGCGGTGTTTACTTGGGACAGTCCCGGGGCGACGTGGGACCATCAGCCTCCTGCTCTCGCCAGCGCCGAACTCCCAGTCCCCCGACACACAGAAGAAAGCTTCTTCGGCATTCTTACTCGAATCTTCCAGGGCCAGGACGAAGCCTCTTCGCTGCGGCTTCACCCGGAGATAGTATTTCCCTTCCCCAGCCTTGCGGATATCGTAGGTATCCTCGATATCGTGGACACCTAGGTCGGTCCCCAAAATCTCATTCAGCTTCGCCGTGCCCATGATGACCTTATAGCCATTGGGCATCAGTTGGCACGGGGTAATGGACCAGGTACTAAGGCAGGCCCTAAGCAAGGGGTGCAGAGGAAATCTGACTCCGCCCTCGATCACGGAGATCAGAGGGAACGGCATCCAGCCGCAGGACCAGCGCATCGTGGCATAGTCGACGGAGTCCGCCGGCTTGGAGGACTCCCTCCGGAATATTGAAAGCGGCCCTAAATCTGGCTATGCCCTATTCAGTATCTAAATCAAACCTAGGGGTGCCCATGTCTAAGAAGGGTGACAGCAAAGTTAAACCCTAGAAGTCGCGAAACCCCAAGAAAAAGCTACACAGAGGCACGAAGCAACTTACAGAGACAAATGGGGCGACTCAAGAGCAGATCCGGGCACGTCCTATGGTCGTCCTCGCTAGAGAAATCTCGAGCAGCAGAGCAGAAATCAAAGATGAAGGCGAAAGTGAAAAGAAACCAGAAATAAAAAGGAAGAAGACGACCCTATTTATGGAAAGGGAAACCTCGGCGCGCACTACTTTCGAAATTCGAAAGGACGGATTTTGCGATCCGCGCCCGTTCCTTCAATAAGACAGCGCAGTCAGTGAAGAGGCTACGCGTGTAGCCGTCGACTCGCTTCCCAGGACAGATAGGGCAGAGCATTTATTGCTTCAGAAAAGTTGAAACGACACCAGGCAATGATCGCCGCATCCCCAGACGGATTTTGCTAGCTTTCGACCACTAAAGGCTAGGACGCTTAAGAGGTCAAAAGCTAGGGTGCAATTGTGTGGGGAGATTTCCAGAACTACAGGATTACGCTAATCACAGCCATCAGATGAGACTAAGCACTCTCACGTGCCATCCACGTGGCACCAAACTCACCTCGGCTAACAGGGCAGAGGCCTCAGCCGAAGTCAAACAGCTCCAGGCCGCTAGCGTCGAGCTCGGCCACCCCATGTGCCCATCTCGGCTGAGAGCTCCACCTCGGCTGAAGGATCCGGGACGGAAGCCGAAGCAGGAAAGAGCCTCCAATCGCGCCCCTCATCCCCCACGTCATCAGGCACGTGGAGGAACGAGGGCGCGAGCCAGTGAGACAGATGCGACATCCAGCCGTCCACAATCTTCGCCAGATCCCTGGGGTGGCATCCAGCGGCTGAGGCCACATCAGGGCGAGGCCCGAGGGCAGATCCGATGATACTCCTACCGCCAAAGGCGCCCAACACGATCTGGCCCAACAAGATGCGCATTTAATGCAATGTGGGCTGATCCGACTAGCATTAAATGCAAAGTGGGCTGGATTGGACCGCATTTATTACTTTGTGGGCTGATCATGACTTCCCGTCGAATCATGGGACCCACACCAAGATATCCTCCAAGATACGACCCAAGCCTCTATAAATAGAGCTTCATACCACAAGCAAGGTACGCACAATTAAACCCACAGAGCTATTACTCTCCCTCTCTTCTTCCTCTCCTTCCATTGTTCAGTTCACTCACTGACTTTGGCATCGGAGAGCCTTGCGCCGCCCAGGCCAGGGTCCTCTGACCGTTTGCTATTCTCTTTCAGGCTTTCGGACGGTACCCAGTCATCACCAGTTTGGATAAGTCCTCTAAGGCTCCCCCGTTATTGTGGGTCATTATTTTCTGCACCTACACAAATGATAAGGAGAAATCAGATATTAAGTGAGGTAAATGCAGGGATTCAAAATCTGAAATCTAGCTTTGTAAAATAACCAGTGGCCAGAACTTTTCAATGTTATGATGAACACAAAACCGTGCAGAAGGTTGAATAAAATCTGAACATGATTGAACACAAAAACTGCAGAAATCCGAACATGTTTGAACAAAAAACCTGCAGAAATCTGAACATAATTGAACGCAAAAATTGCAGAAATCTGAACATGATTGAACACAAAAATTGCAGGAATCTGAACATGTTTGAACACAAAAATCCTGCAGAAATCTGAACTTGATCATTATAACAGTGCAGAAATCTGCACATAATCTGAACACAAAAACCTTTAGGAAACCCACCTTGCATAGCCAAAGAAAATGACTCAATGAAATAGAAATTTCACATCAAACTTTGAAAAAGAAATACAAGTTCAGTTGCATGCATTCCAAGATCAGTTTATTCCTTGCCTTAGCTGAAATGGGTACCAATCACACTCTAAACACTGTTCTACACAGCCAACCTCCAAATCTACAACAAAAAAAACCCCATGGAAAACCAACTCGATCAAAATCCAAAAAAATTGGAAAACAAAGGAGTTCTCCAAGAAAACTCCTTGCATGCATGATAAAGAGCCTCTAAAGGATCAAACAAACCTAATGGTAAAAGGAGGAAGCCATTGCTTACCTCATAGTCTAAACAAGAAGAAGAACTGGAAGAAGGAGAAGAACCAAGCTGAAATCTCTCAAGAATGATATCTTTGAAAAGCTTGGAAGATTAGGAGAGGAGTAGTGAAATCAAATCCCTTTTTGGACTGAAAATCAATGGCATGTAGAGGAGAGAAGTTGGCTGGAAAAATGGGGAAGAAAAGCTCTCTCAGCTGAATATTGTTGCAGGAAACGAAAATGGGAAAGAAGAAGAATGGGGGAGGTTTTAAGCTAAGTGGAAAGTGGGTCCCATGGGCCTCAAAACTTCAAGTGGCTGGATCACAGACTTGTGGGTCTCGAATGAAAACGACGAAGAAGACAAAATCGATCATCGAAATATCTAGTTTCCAAAAAGTACATTTTCCTCATGATTTGCAAATTTCAAGATCTATGCACAGATTTAGTGTGAAAAGTCATTTTTTCCCTTTCTCTCGAAAAACGGAATTTATGATTTTCAAATTCAATTGGACAAAACATGAAAGTTAATGAGATTAATAAACAAGTCAAAAGAAGTAAAAATCAAAATTTTTCAAAATCAAGAATAAATTCCCACACAAGCACTAATCACACGAACCACTCTGGGCCGGGTCAAACCAAACTCAAAGACTCTCAAAATTCTCCAAAGCTATGAAAGATCTAATCAAACCCGCAAACGAAGCCAAATCACCCGCTGATCTCTGTCAAAAAGCTAAAATACATCTAAGACAACACAAAACACGAGGATTAGGGGTCGGGGTCTTACAGAGTGGATGAGATCCACATACATAGACATAGATCTTAAATCTTATACTTAAAGTGATTCACAACGGGTGATGAGATTGGGCATCTCATCTGACAAGGTTGCAGCATTATGATTACTATGAGATAATGTGATTTCTCAATCCACAATGTAAGATTTCGGGTCATTCTGGTGGTATATTGTATGTATTGAAGGACCATGAGATGCACCTTATGCAGATTTGTCTTTGATTTAAGGACTGCTCTCATAATTGCCAAGCAATAGGCTCTTAACCCTGAGAGATTAATGAACTCAATTTGTTGCTATACATTTTACTTTGAGTCATCAATGAGTGACGCCAACTGTAGGTCAACACCTCGGTGTCTTGGATAAATGGTAGTGAGATCGTGGGAACATATATCCCTATATTCAAGATGGAATCTATCCCTTTATCCTCATGTGCCAATTAATGGTATTATCATTGGTAAGTGCACACCTATCTCAATTAAGAGATAATGGATGGTACTGATGATAACTGTGCTTAATTGGGTCACAAGGATAATAAGATATTGAATAATTTGGTTTGACAAAATTTAATCCAATTGGTCCATGGATATAATTGATGGTGGGTCCTACTTGTAGTAATTGGGAAGATTAGGGTCTTCTTGTAATTTATTCCTAAGACGAGTTCAATTGCATTTATATAGTGGAGTCTTTAATTAAGGTTTCCAAGGGAATTGGTAGGCTAGGCGCCTAAGTGGTGGTGCCATAAGTGGATTAGACAGGCTGGGCGCCCAGGGGGTGGTGCCCAGGTTGACTGTCATGAGGTTTGGATTGGTTTTTGTGTTTTTTAGGTTAATTCAAGATTGAATTTTTATGGGAATTGATGTATTTTGATGTGGAAACATTTCTTCGTATTCAGTTGGGAATGAATCAGATCTTAATTCATTGGGTTTAATCTTTAATTAAGATTGCTAAGGGAATTGGCAAGCTAGTCGCCCAAGGGTGGTGCCTAAGTGGATTAGACAGGCTGGGGCCCAGGGGTGTTGGAAGTAGGTTGGCCTCGAGGATAAGTTTCAAAAACTTTTGACCCACTTGATGCAGGGATCAATTTATCCATAAGGCTACAAACCCAATACAGGATCCAAGACCTCAATATCATCAACCATGTATCAGTAAGAAAAACTATCTCTAAGATAGAAAATAGCATCACCATGCATCCAAAATAAATCTACAACATACAAGGAGTAGATCTTACCTTGGGAGCTTAGTAGTTCTCTAATGGAGATGTTGGCAACTTGTTTGATGAAGAACTCTTTCTTTCTGACAAATTAGAATCTCCAAGACCTCGTAGTCTTCCATGCTATGACCCATATCAGATTTCTATTCTCAAGGAGGCAGGTGGGATCTCCAAAAGAAATCAACTAGAACCTCAAAGGGTAAATCGGAAGAGAAACCAGAAGAGAACTAGAAGAGGGAGGACGAGAGATGACTTGGGCATGAATCCCAATGAGGAATTATGCATTGGACTTCCAACATCCTCTCTCTCTTACTTATAGCTCCAAGCAACCTCCACTTACTAATTAAAATTAGAAGTCACTTCCATAATAATTAGTAACTTTCTCTTCTTTTTTTTGCCACAATTAGAAGTCTCAGTAACTTTCTCTTCTTTCTTTTGTCACAATTAGAAATCTCACTTCCAATAGAATTAGTAACTTTCTATTTCCTTTCCTTTTGAGTTCAAATAGAATTAGTAACTATCTAATTATCGGGCTAGCGTGGGGACCACTAGGGATTCCATAGAAAGATGGCTCCAACTGGGACACCCTGACCCCACATCTCATGTGCAATCTAGGCCCACAGTTAATTGTAAATAACTATAATGCAACTGAACTCCAATCTTAGGAATAAATTACATAAAGACCCTAAACTTCTCTATCATCACAAGTAGGTCCCGTCCATCTATAACCATGGATCAAATGGATTAAACTTATCCATCCAAATTAGATCCATATCTTATTACCTTGAGACCCAATTCAATTATAATGATCATCAGTACCATCCAATTAACTATATAATTGAAATGGGTGCGCACTTACTAATAATAAATCCATTAATTGGCACAATGGGATAAAGAGGATAGATTCCATCTAGACCATTGAATGTTCCCACAGTCCTACTACCACGTACCCAAGAACCAAGGTGTTGACCTACAGTTGGCCTCACTCATTGGTGACACAAAGCAAATGAATAGACAGAAAACTTGAGTTCATTAATGTCTCAGGATTAAGAGCCTATTGCCAGGGAATTATAAGAGCAGACCTTAAAGTAAAGACGGTGTTTCATAAGGTGCTTCTCATGGTCATTCAATACATCCAATGTACTAGCATGATGATCCAGAGTCTTACACTCTGATGATTGAGACAAATCACACTATCACATAGTGATTATAATACTGACAACCTTGTCAGATGAGATGCCCAATCTTATCACTGGTTGTGAAGCTATTTAAGTATAAGATTTGTGACACATGTCTCCTGTATATGGATTTCATCCATACACATGTATTACATCTAGTATACTGCGGACTCGGGTTCACCTCATGGACCATCATATCATTCGTATTGGTTATATGAAAGCAGGAAACAAAAACAATTCATCTCATGAAAAGTAAACATGATATATTGAATAAATTCAATTTATTACATCATCCACTGGATGAGACCATATAATCTAACATCAACACTCTGGTGAAGATACTAGCAGAGACAGAACGAGCCAATTCAGTTGGAGTGACCGAGATGCATGTGGTTGTGTGATTAGATATACAATGGCTTGCCATGTGCACAAAGAGATTGCAGACTACCTGAGGGTAGGGAGCCCAATCCCATAGGTTGCGTTGACCCTCATTGATGCAAGCTTGCCATGTTGGTAAATCCAAATTCGAATCCGAATCCAAAGAGCTTATAGCATGGATTTGGACTGCATACCATGAGATAGAGTTAATAGTCTAGCAGTTCAAAGCGATTGATTCAAGCAGGCAGTTGCACTTCTAAACAAGTTAAGGGAGTTCGCATTGCTAAAGAGTACCTCATTGATGCGCCAGAAATGAAGACAGATTCGAGATCATTCACCTTAGAAGATCGACATATCCACCAAACGTGATCCATTTGCTTTTTGAGCTGGTACAAGTGGTCAGGACAGTTACTCTCCCCTGTAGCGGCTGGAATTGTCATTAGTCGTGAACATCCTTCATGCAAAAACCGAATACAAAAATAAAAGGTCGTTCATATCCTATCATACCATTAGGACCAACCCCTTATGATTGATGGAAGACGAAGCCGGATATGGGACATCTTATCTCATCGCACTACAATGTTGTCCTATACCATCGTCCGTTGAATAGTGTCTCACACTTTTTCCTCTCAAATCAGTGTCCCTTCCTATCTTGGCTCTGTGGGAGATTTCAATTGGCTTCTGTGAATCAAAATCACTTCGTCCAGGTATTGCCATAATCCCATTTGAAAATACATTATTAACCATTGAATGTGCGATTATAAAAATTAATAGAGCAACTTCTTATTTTCCTATGGGTTTTATTGGCTCTGAGTCACCTGTGTCCACCGATAGCAACATTGGGCATGATACCATCACTTTTGTGCACAAGGATATGGAGGCTCCTTACCAATGAACCAAGAGGAAGATTGAGTGGAAAAGCATCAATTAAAGACAAGTATGAGCAAATTAGATTTATGCATGTTAATTGATTCATTGATTCAGCAATGTTATTCCATTGACTGTTTAATTCAGCCCAATTTGCATAATCTTATATGAATTTGAAATGGGTTTCTGGATTTAGAAGTGATAATGCTTCAAGTATGAAGATTGTGAGTTGAAGGGGTGAATGGGAAGCAAGTAGGCCCATTTTATGCAGGTTTTGCTTGTTGGGGTAGCCTTGTAAAGGTTGTTTTCTTAGTATGGAAATTGACACCATAAAACTGAGCAATGCAGCCCAAGTTCTATGTTTCAGAATGAGCACAGAATGCTGCCCGCTTGAGCCGGGCCAAGTGGCAGCTTCAAGCAGGTCAGTTTCTACCCAGAAAAATTGGTCACAGAATGCTATTCGCTCAGCGGATCATTGGGCCAAATAGTGGTTAACTTGAAACGGCCTAACTTTCAATCCGTAGTTGGATTTTGGAGTTCCATATGTCGTGGAAAGCTCTTGGAACATAAAAACCAATAGTTCACACATCTTAACGACCAGATATTGGGATAGAAAGTTGATATGTGGATCATTGAACCGTGGCCTTGTTAGGGTGTTTTGTGTATTGCAATTTGATGGATACATTATCATTTTAGCATCATTTGAATTTCACATGAGCATTGATTTTGAAAAAAACTCGAAATCTGATTTCACATGCATTCTTTTTTAAGACTTTTCAAATCATGTTACATGCATGTTTTGGATTTGAAACTTGGATGCATTAAGTTTTGGAAATAAGATTTCGAATCATGCAAGCCTTTGGATCTAGATTTTTAAATCATCTTAGGCATTGATTGGTTCATTTTTTGGAAAACACTTTTAGATTGATTTAAACGTTAGTCTAAGCATGATTTCTATGGCCCAGAACTTCCACTAGAAAAATACTTTGGAGTAGCTTTTTGCTTAATCTTTAAGAAGGCAAAACTTTTTTGGTGCTACAGCACTTTGCTACAATGTTTTGCTACATTTGTCACACCCCGAAACCGGGCCCTGCAGTGATCCGATCTCGGGATGCAAAATTTTGGAATTAGTTAAAACTTTTTACTTCACCCAAGATCCGTGTGTGTGAGGATAACAAAAATCCCATCACCACATGAAAATATCGCGGAAGCTTGTGTGGCGTTGCGACCCGGAGCCCGTGGCCATCAGAATCCGTGTCGCACTCAACCAATAACATAAAGTCGTCAATAAAGCTGACTGGTATAAATAAAGAACCATAAAGCATTGAGCTGACAGTAACAGGACATTTCATTTCCCAATTATGTTCAAGTTACGATAACAAAGTATTTTCATTAGAAATCCCAAAGAAAAGGCTTATAAAAGCCATCCAAACAAAATACAACTAAACAAAACACAACCAAAACTTGTGTTACGAACTCTGGCGCCAAGCTTGACATCTGTGTGACATCAATGACAACCTCTCGCGTAAGACCGACGACTCAACAACCTCCTCCAAACAAACACCTAAAAAAAAGGAAAGAGAAAGAGACCTGGCACCAAATAAAAGGGGGTCAGACACAACGGTCTGGCAAGCAAATATTCAGATAATATGATGATGGGCATTTATTAAAATACTATGAAATAATTGTAAATCCATTTAAGATTTCTAAACAATGATAGTGGGTAAATCATGATAAAATGATTAAAAGACTGAACATAAATATCATGAGAAATATCTGAACAATAACTGAAACATAACTATCTTAAAAGAATTAACAGACTGATTAAAACATTGGCAACCACATATAGCTATATTCTCCTATTACTGACGTAATAAGAGCAGAACAAAAAACCATTCCAACTACTCGTGGACCGGAATAATTAGAACCGTAGCCACTACACGTGGGACCGGCAAAACAGAATCAGACCGTAGCCATTACATGTGGGACCGGCAGATTAGAATCAGAACCGTAGCCATACAAATGGAACCGGCAGTTTAGAACCGTTGCCATGGTCGGTCCAGACAGAATCCAAACTGCAGTTGGCAGACAATTAAAGATCCCAAGACGGGTGATCAGCCCGACAAGGAAACCTAAGCTTAGTGGTGCCCTTTAAATTTTTTAAACTTGAACCGATACAAATCCAAACATAATAACTCATTTCTGAAATCGATAAAAAGACTACTCCTAAACAGATACATACTGAGTATACTGACAAATCTGAACAAATCTGATGAGTAGCCTTATCGATGTATTTTCGAACGTGGCAAACCATTCAATCTATTTCAAATCAATTAATAGAAAACATAGTAATTTTCGTGGCAGACCACTCAAATACACATCAAGGCAATTTGTTTAAAAATCATACAATCAATCCATTCGAACGTGGAAAACCACTTGATTCTATTTCAAATCACCGATGCTTTCAAACATGAAGAATCACTTAAATCCTTTCAAATTAATTTACTGAAGAATACATATACATTTTCCAACTTGAAATGGAATGGAATAGTGTATGTGACTCAATGGTTTACCAAGGATATCTCAATGCACACTTAAATCCCCAAATGTTGATTTATAAACATATGTTTGGTACCAATGAAATCCACAACTATTTAAGTTCTAAAGTGTGCATTAAGACTTATAAAATTCCCGGGTAAAATCACACATCAAACTTTCTCTCATTTTTCTCATTCAATTGTCAAATTCCAAGAGTTACTATGTATTCAACTCCATTCATGGGCTTTTTGGCATTCAAGAGGAGGTTAGTGGACTTCAAACGACAGAGAAGGAATGGGCTAAAAAGGGCTAAAAATGGAACTAGAAAAGACCCATAAAACATCTAAGAACAAGCCCAAAAAAAAATGGACCTCAAAAAGTCTCAAACCAGGCCATGAAAAGGGCCCAGAACTGGGCTGGGGTCCGCTCGAGCGACCCAGGGCCTGCTCGACCGGACCCTTTCTAGAACCTGGGCCGCTCGTGCAGCCCATCTGGTCGCTTGAGTGGACCCAGTTCTGGCTGGGTCCGAAAATGAGTGCAGGTCTGCACTCTCTTCTTCTTCTTTGATTTTTTTCCCTCCTTTCTCTTCCGATATATTTTTACATAAAATGGACCTCTCTTAGCCTCAACAAAATTCTTCAAATCATTGACACACTAATTCCATTTCATTTCCATCAAAGAAATCAAACATAAACATAAATTCCTTTCATTCATCAAGACATAAAGTTACTTAAACATTTGAGCTGATTCAAGATAAATCATTTCAAAAGCAAAACATATATATTATGGTAAAACAATGTCTCAAAGAGAGAAAGCATAAACCCATACCAAATCATTTCAAGATGAATCATTATAAGACATATTAAAAGTGAAAATGCTAAGAAATTCCTCATATTGCATAAAATCATCAAATTAATTGAATATTCACTTGCCTCTGGTCAAGAAGGAGTACAAATCACTCCAAAATGGTCTTCAAGGAGACCCTAGCTCCAATCCTACAAAACCCCAAAAATAACCCAAGAAAAAGCCCTAAAATCAAACACTTGCAAAGCTCCATGAAATCTCTTGCATGAATGATAAAACATTACAAATGGTTTGTAAAACAAAGATTTCAAGATAGAAAAGCCATTGCTAACATTGAGGAGTTCAAACCAAGAAGAAGGGCTTAAAGATGGGGCTTGCCTTTGCATAAATCCTTTGAAAAGGGTATCTTTGGAAAGCTTGGAGGACGAGGAAAGAGATTTTGAGATCAAATCTTCAAATTGTCATTCAAGAGAGCATACAAGAAGAGAAGAGAGGAGAGAGAGAGAGAGAGAGAGAAGGAGAGGAGAAGAGAGAGAGAAGAGAGAGAGAGAGAGAGAGAGATGGAAGAATAAACCCTAGGCTCCCTCATGTTGCAGGAAAATGGGAATAAAAGAGAGAAGAAGACTATTGCCTTTTTATAAAGTGGGCAAGTGGGTCCCAATGGGTCCCAAGGTTCAAGTGGTTAAAACTGACATTTGTGGGTCCCGAACGAGACGACGAAGAAGACCAAATTGCTCGTCGAAAATTCTATTTTCTATAAAGTATATTTTGCCAATTTCTGAAATTTCAAATTTATGGACAGATTTAGTGAAAATGTCATTTTTGCCCCTTTTTTCTTGAAAACAACGCGATTTTCTGGAGCATTAAATCAAAATGGTCCAAAACATGAAAGTTGTTGATAACAATAAAATGATCAAAATAAATAAGATTTGGGATTTTTAGAAATCAAGAGTAATTTCTCTCAAAAACACATTTTACAAAGGCCGGGTCAAACTAATGTCAACGGTCCTCAAAACTCTCCAAGGTTATGAAAAGTCTAGTCAAACTCAGAAACAAAGTCAAACCAACTCTAATCTCACTTAAAAAGTTAAACCACAATTAAAACAATGCTAAATAAAAGAATTGGGGGTCGGGGTCTTACATCCTCCCCCCCCCCCCCCCCTTAGAACCCATTTGATCCTCCAAATGGTCTAAACCAAATAAAAATAAAAAACCCAAAAGACTAATGAAAACACTGACACCCTACGCTGAACCTCGGCAACTGAGATGTCCCCTGATCAAACCTGACGGTGAGATGCGTCTGCAAATAATATATTTGATTATGTTGAAGGCTTCACACTGTCACACACATCTAGTAAAATACAAGCTCCTCTGACAAAATCTGGTGTTCAAAATCTCCTCTAGTCATCCCTTGGTGATCATCTGGCGTCCTTGCACATGATCATTTCTTTTACTTACATTGTCAATCACTGTCGGTTCAGGAAACTACAAGTTCTGTCTTCTTCTGTTACTCTGAAATTTTGTGCCTTAAGTTATACCGAATTGTACACCATGATTCTGACACTTGCATGAAGATGTGGTCGTAAACATGCTTTCACATCCCCGGAAAAATTCTAGAATTCCATATGCCTGCTCTTACTATGCTACTCGGATTCTGGTTCAACCCTTCCGTTCGGTCTTGTCTTCGAGGAATCGTCGAAACTGAAATTCCATCATGTGTTAGTCTCTTCCAGCAATGTCATTCAAAATCTTGAAACAAAACTATCACCTCTGTTAAAACCCTTAAAACAAACAACTATTTTCTAAGTGAGTGTCTCAGCAATCCGGTGGTTTCTCGCATGTATCATTTGTCTCCTCTCGTGAGTAATAGACTGATCGAGTCAAATGGTTGTGCGGTCTTCCTAACACATCACCAATCCAGCCTTGTTCTGAAATTACAGACTCCAAAAATTCTTTAAGTATCTTGCCTCTGATTTGGTCTGCTATAACTCAGATACTACACTGCTATAAACCAGATGCTAAACTGCCATAACCTGCTGAGTTGTTATGAGTGTCACACCTCGTATGGTTTGCCTCTTTCATATTTCACTCTTCAAATTTCTACTCTCTAAGTCTTTTACCCTTGATATGTACGACCAATCTTTGAAGTCCAATATGTGTTTAAAATCCTAAAGTCCAAGTCTTTCTCCGCCGTACTCCGAATCCATGTTCATTCTGATTTTATCTGCTTGTTTCTCTTGATCTCTTACCTGATAATTTGTTATCAACAAAAAAAATATATCTGTCAATCTAGTGTCATCCCATGAAAAGCTGGAATTTTCGATCCAAGCCTTGCGACAACTCTACTGCTTCTCGTTTGTTCACCAAGGCTCACCAAAACAACTAAATCCTTGAGTGTTTGACTAGAAATTTCTTGACAATCCGGAGTCTGCTCAAACGCCTGCCTCTGCCTCATGCTCTACCTTTCCTGCTAGAACGGTTATTTCCTCCACATCTGAGTGTCCCACCGCGAATTATATTAACTGTCTCAATAATCCAAGTTTGTTTTCGACTTTCTTTTCCGCAGTCGATGCATCTCCATCCATAGAGTAGGTAAAAGTACAACTAATCTGTGACACTTCTTCAGCTTGCATCTAATTGCTGCCTAATCCAATAATTCATAAGGTAATAAAATCCACAAAATCTCCCTTATCCTGTGATCAAGTCTGTCTCTTTTCTACATAATACTTTTTCTTTCGCTACTGAAAATTGACCTTGCATACACCTAATCATCCACTTGGCATCTTTATTGAGTCAACTGCACCGATATGGCTGTAAGTTACGAAAATTCTTAACCAAAACTATGACAAAGCTCTTTGAATTCGGGAAATCCCTAAGTCTCTGGCACCAACTTCTAGTCTTACAAACTAAAAATCACTTCTCTCTTCATAAAATCAATCAACCAAAATGTTTTCTGGAACCCTTCGTCTCAGGAAGTCGGTCCAAGTTCTCCCAAAATTCCACACTTACTTACCTTGGCATGCTGCATGACGATCTTCGATTAGCTGAAAGGGGGTCTTCATGTATTACTCATGTTCTCCTCTAGTAAACAAATCCATACATCTTCTCTCACTAGCCACGTTGGTGCTGCTGAAAGGCTGAAAGTTTGCTGATGTTCTTCGGAAACAACACACTAAGTCCACGGGGTTCTCAGTCTCCGACGCGAACACAGGTAAAAGACACTAAATGTGGGTATGGAGATTTTAAATTCTCCCCCACGAAAAAGAAAATTTGGTCATCCAAATTCCCTAACAACAAGAACGAAAGAAAGGACAACCAAAAATCTCCTTGACTAAAAGAAAAGCGAACTCAAATTCAAAGAAACAAAAATAAGAGAAAACAAATCTACATAGTCTAACGAGTCCTCACCACACGTCCTAATGTCTCTAGAGTGTTTTATTTTCTAGAAACTGACCAGCTCTGATACCAATCTGTCATAGTCCCGAAACCGGGCCCTGCAGTGATTCGATCTCGGGATGCGAAATTTTGGAATTTATTAAAACTTTTTACTTTACCCAAGATCCGCGTGTGTGAGGATAACAAAAATCCCATCACCACATGAAAATATCGCGGAAGCTTGTGTGGCGTTGCAACCTGGAGCCCATGGCCATCAGAATCCGTATCGCACTCAACCAATAACATAAAGTCGTCAATAAAGCAGACTGGTATAAATAAAGAACCATAAAGCATTGAGCTGACAGTAACCGGACATTTCATTTCCCAATTATGTTCAAGTTATGATAACAAAGTATTTTCATTAGAAATCCCAAAGAAAAAGGCTAATAAAAACCATCCAAACAAAATACAACTAAACAAAACACTACCCAAACTTGCGTTACGAACTCTGGCGCCAAGCTTGACATCTATGTGACATTAATGGCAACCTCTCGCGTAAGACCGACGACTCAACAGCCTCCTCCAAACAAACACCTAAAAAAATGGAAAGAGAAAGAGACCCGGCACCAAACAAAGGGGGTCAGACACAACGGTCTAGCAAGTAAATATTCAGATAATATGATGATGGGCATTTATAAAATACTATGAAATAATTGTAAATCCATTTAAGATTCTAAACAATGATAGTGGTAAATCATGATAAAATGATTAAAAGACTGAACATAAATATCATGAGAAATATCTGAACAATAACCGAAACATAACTATCTTAAAAGAATTAACAGACTGATTAAAACATTGACAACCACATATAGCTATATTCTCCTATTACCGAAGTAACAAGAGCAGAATAGAAAACCGTTGCCACTACTCGTGGGACCAGAATAATCATAACTGTAGCCACTACAAGTGGGACCGACAGAACAGAATTAGACCGTAGCTACTACACGTGGGACCGGCATATCAGAATCAGAACCGTAGCCATACAAATGGGACCAGCAGATTAGAACTGTTGCCATGGTCGGTACAGACAGAATCCAAACTGTAGTTGGCAGACAAATTAAAGATCCCAAGCTGGGTGATCAGCCCGACAAGGTAACCTTAGCTTAGTGGTGCCCTTTGAATTTTTAAAACTTGAACCGATACAAATCCAAACATAATAATTCATTTCTGAAATCGATAAAAAAGACTACTCCTAAAGATACATACTGAGTATACTGACAAATCTGAACAAATTTGATGAATAGCCTTATCGATGTATTTCCGAACGTGGCGAAACACTCAAATCTCTTTCAAATCAATTCATATAAAAACATATGAATCTCCGTGGTAAACCACTCAAATACACATCAAGGCAATTTGTATAAAAATCATACAATCAATCCTTTCGAACGTGGAAAACCACTTGATTCTATTTCAAATCACCGATGCTTTCAAACGTGATGAATCAATTAAATCCTTTCAAATTAAATTACCAAAGAATACATATACGCTTTCCAACTTGAAATGGAATGGAATAGTGTATGTGAGTCAATGGTTTACCATGGGATATCTCAATGCACACTTAAATCCCAAAATATTGATTTATAAACATATGTTTGGTACCAATGAAAATCCAAAACTATTTAAGTTATAAAGTGTGCTTTAAGACTTATAAAATTCCCGAGTAAAATCACACATCAAACTTTCTCTCATTTTTCTCATTCAATTGTCAAATTCCAAGAGTTACTATGTATTCAAATCCATTCATGGGCTTTTTGGCATTTAAGAGGAGGTTAATGGACTTCAAACGAAGAGAAGGAATGGGCTAAAAAGGGCTAAAGTGGATCTAGAAAAGACCCGTAAAACATCTAAGAACAAGCCCAAAAAAAAATGGACCTCAAAAAGTCCCAAACCAGGCCATGAAAAGGGCCCAGAACAGGGCTGGGGTCTGCTCGAGCGACCCAGGGCCCGCTCGAGCGGACCCAGTTCTGGCTGGGTCCGAAAATGAGTGCAGATCTGCACTCTCTTCTTCTTTGATTTTCTTTCCCTCCTTTCTCTTCCATATGTATTTTTACATAAAATGGCCCTCTCTTAGCCTCAACAAAATTCCTTCAAATCATTGATACACTAATTCCATTTCATTTCCATCAAAGAAATCAGACATAAACATAAATTTCTTTCATTCATCAAGACATAAAGTTCCTTAAACATAAGAGCTTCAAGATAAATCATTTCAAAAGCAAAACATATATATTATGGTAAAACAATGACTCAAAGAGAGAAAGCATAAACCCATATTAAATCATTTCAAGATGAATCATAATAAGACATTAAAAGTGAAAATGCTAAGAAATTTCTCTTATTGCATAAAATCATTAAATTAACTGAATATTCACTTGCCTCTGGTCAAGAAGGGGTACAAATCACTCCAAAATGG
The DNA here is from genome assembly GCA_012931725.1 of Litsea cubeba. NCBI lineage: Eukaryota > Viridiplantae > Streptophyta > Magnoliopsida > Laurales > Lauraceae > Litsea > Litsea cubeba. The sequence goes on from CM022948.1 coordinate 37,548,800, forward strand.
ACTTCAAGGAGACCCTAGCTCTAATTCTACAAAACCCCCAAAATAAACCTAAGAAAAAGCCCTAAAAATCAAACACTTGCAAAGCTCCATGAAATCTCTTGCATGATTGATAAAAACATTACAAATGGTTTGTAAAACAAAGATTTCAAAATAGAAAAGCCATTGCTAACCTTGAGAAGTTCAAAACCAAGAATAAGGGCTTGAAGATGGGGCTTGCCTTGCTCAAATCCTTTGAAAAGGGTATCTTTGGAAAGCTTGGAGGATGAGGAAAGAGATTTTGAGATCAAATCTTCAAATAGTCTTCAAGAGAGCATACAAGAAGAGAGAGAGAGAGAGAGAGAGAGAGAGAGAGAGAGAGAGAGAGAGAGAGAGAGAGAGAGAGAGAGAGATGGAAGAATAAACCCTAGGCTCCCTCATGTTGCAGGAAAATGGGAAATGAAAGAGAGAAGAAGACTATTGCCTTTTTATAAAGTGGGCAAGTGGGTCCCAATGGGCCCCAAGGTTCAAGTGGTTAAAACTGACATTGTGTGGGTCCCAAACGAAGACGACGAAGAAGACAAAATTGCTCGTCGAAAAATCTATTTTCTAAAAAGTATATTTTTGCCAATTTCTGAAATTTTCAAAATTTATGGCCAGATTTAGTGAAAATGTCATTTTTGCCCCTTTTTCTCGAAAAACGCGATTTCTGAGCATTAAATCAAAACGGTCAAAACATGAAAGTTGTTTATAACAATAAAATGAATCAAAATAAATAAAATATGGGGATTTTTAGAAATCAAGAGTAATTTCTCTCAAAAACACATTTTACAAAGGCCGGGTCAAAACTAAAGTCAACGGTCCTCAAAACTCTCCAAGGTTATGAAAAGTCTAGTCAAACCAACTCTAATCTCGCTTAAAAAGTTAAATCATAATTAAAATAATGCTAAACAAAAGAATTAGGGGTCGGGGTTGTCACACCCCGAAACCGGGCCCTGCAGTGAACCGATCCCGGAGTGCGAAATTTTGGGATAATTTGAAACTTTTTGTCATAGTTCCCAAGATCCGCGTGAATGAGGATAAACAAATTCCATCACAATCAGAGTATATTTTCGCGGAAGCTACACATGGTGTTACGACTCGGAATCCGTGGCCATCGGGTTCCGTGTCGCACGCAACCAATATCACAAAGCCATCAAATAGGCAGACTGGCATAAATCATACATCAGAGCACACTGAGCTGGTAGTAACAAGACTAATTAATTCCCCATGTTCAAATTACAATTAACAAGTGTCTTCATTACAAACCCAATAAAAAGGCTAACATAGCCATAAAAAATATCCAACTAGACAGAATACTACCCCCAAAGGTTTGATACGAACTCCGGTGCCAAACTTGACATCTAGATGATATCAATGGGCAGCCTCTCACGTCAGACCGACGGTCCCCACCGCCTCCTCCGATCAAACACCTAAAAACAGAAAAGAAGAGACTGGCACCAAACAAACAGGGTCAGACACGACGGTCTGGCAAGCAAATGATCAAGTAATATGAAACAAAAGAACATACATAAAACCTGATGAAATCATCGTAAAACCGAACAAATAGTCTAAACAATAATGACAATAAAAACATGCTAAAACGATCGAAAGTCCGAACATAAATATCAAGACAAATAAACGAACAGTCTCTAAAGCATAAATATCTCGAAAAGATAACCACCTAAGCAAAACATTTAATAATTGGAAATACATTTAAAACTGAATAGTAGGGACAATACAATAAAGATCGATATCGTAAACATTAGACAAATCAAAGCATAAAAAGTATAGCCAACAAGAATCATAAACTAAAGTAATATGCAGATAAAACCTTGGCGACCACAAATAGCTAAATCCTCCTATTGCCGAAGTAATAAGAGCAGACAGAAACGTAGCCACTGAACGTGGTACTAGAAATAGGATCAGAACCGTAGCCATACAAATGGGACCGGCAGATCAAAAATCAGAACCGTAGCCATACAAATGGGACCGGCAGATAAAACCGTTGCCATGGTTGGTACAGACAGAATCCAAGCTGCAGCTGGCGAACAAATTAAAGATCCCAAGCTGGGTGATCAGCCTGACAAGGTGACCTAAGCCTAGTGGTGCCTTTAGTTTTCAAAACTCAAACCGATACGAATCAAACCATAATACTAATCCCTTTGGCTCAGGGGCTCACACTACATAGCTCTGGCCACGTCTTGCCTCGAGGTTTTATTTTCGAAATCATAGCCTCTTTGGCTCATGGGCTCGCACTACAAAGCTCTGGCCCAGTCTTGCCTCGAAGTTTTTATTCCCAAAATACTAGTCTTATCAAAATAGTAATCTCATCGAAGAAATCCCGAATGTGATAAACCACTCCAATCTCCTTTCAAATCAATTCGGAGAAAACATACGAATATCCATGGTAAACCGCTCAAATACACATCAAAGTGATTTGTATAAAATCATACGACCAACCCTTTCGAACATGGGAAAACACATGATTTTATAACAAATCACCGATGCTATTTAAATTAGTTTACCAAAGGATACAAATACAAGTACAAATACATTCTCTAACTTGAAATGGAATGGAAATTATGTAGAATGACTTAATGACTTACCAAGGAACCATCTCAATGCACATTTAACCTTTAAACATGATCATTAAGGAGTGAGTTTGATGCCAATGAAAATCCCCAACATTTAAATGATAAAGTGCGCATTGAGACTCAAACGATTCCCGGATAATTTTACATACACTCATTCTCACATCATTCCCATTTCACAAATTTCCAAGTATCAAAAGTAATGTCAAAACTCTTAAAAACAGGCCCATAGCTGGCCCCCAGCCAAGAACAGGCTGACCCGAGCCCCCCAGGCTGGGCTGGGCTCGCTCGAGCGAACCCAGGTCCGCTCGAGCGGAGCCCAGACAGTAGCTGGGGTCGCTCGAGCGGACTGGGCCTGCCCGGTCCAGCCCGGGCAGTGCAGGTTTTCCCATTTTTTTGCATTTTTCTTGAATCTTTTTCATTCTATTCTTTCAAGCAAATTTCTAAGATCAATTAGGCCCTTTCTTGACCTCTTCAACTCATCAAAACCATCCATAAATCATTCTAATTGGCCCAAACACAACACTTTTTAAAGTAAAGTTTTCTCCCTTTCATTGAACACCATACTTAACACAAAGAAGACTAATTTTTCAAGATGACCAAAGTGAAAACCAAACTCCCAACTCATTGTACAATAGCAACATAAGTGGAAATCAACATAACATTGCTTCATTCATTCAAAGTAAATCCATAAATCATAAAGGATTAGAACATAATGAGGAAAAACCATGAAACCAAACGAGAAACATAAAAACATCATATTAATTGAAAATCCACTTGCCTTGATCAAGAGAAGATGCAAATCACTCCAAGATGGTGCTCTTAAAGCCCCAAGCTCCAAAATTACAAAACCCCCAAAATAGCTCAAAAGAAGCCCTAGGAAACAACCATTTTCCAAACTCCATGAAAACCCATTGCATAAAAGATGAAAACACTCAAAATGAAGAGGAGAACCAAGATCTAAAGTTTGGAAAGCCATTGCAAACCTTGAAAAGCCCAAACGAAGAAGAGAAGCTTGGATGAGGGATCTCTCCTAGCTCAAAATCCTTGAAAAAGATATCTTTGGGATGCTTGAGAGATGAGGAAGAAGAAGGTAAGATCAAACCTTCCCTTAGCACACAAGAAGGAAGCTTGCGAAAAGGAGAGAGATGGCTGGAAAGGGGAAAGAAGGAGCCCTCTCCCTCAGCCAAAGTTGCTGGAAACGAAAATGAAGGAGAAGAGATGGGTTCCCCCTCTTATAAGGTGGGTCTTGTGGGCCCCAATCTTCACAAGACTGAAACTCACATTTGCGGGCCCCGAACGAAAACAACGAAGAAGACAAAAATGATCAGCGAAATTTCTACTTTCCAAAAAGTATATTTTCCCCAAATTCTGAAATTTTCGAAATTCATGGACAGATTTAGTGTAAAAGGTCAGTTTTGCCCCTTTTTCTCGAAAAACGCATTTTCTGATCATCAAATCAAAATGGTCAAAATATGAAAGTTGTTAAACTTCATCAAATGAGTCAAAATACGTCAAATCCAGAATTTTTAGAAATGAAAAGTAATTTCTCATAAAAATACATATCATAAAGACCGGGTCAAACCAAAGTCAACGGTCTTCAAAATTTCAAAGGCTATGGAAAAATCCAATCAAACTCAAAAACAAGGTCAAACTAAATCAAAGCTCACTTAAAAAGCTAAACCACGATTAAAACAATACTAAACAAAAGGACTGGGGTCGGGATCTTACATCCTCCCCCCTTAGAACCCATTTGGTCCTCTAAATGGTCTAAACCACCTCAAAATCAAAAACCCACAAGACAAACGAAAACACTGACACCCTTTGCTAGACCTCGGCAACTGAGATACCCTCTTATCAAACCTGATGTTGAGATGCACAGTCAACAACATTCTGATTCGGTTGAAGGCTTCACACTATTCCACATATTTGTTCAAGACATACTCCTCTGACCAAACTAGAGTTCAATAATCCTTCTAGTCATCCCTGGTGTCATCTGTAGTTCCTGCACTGGATCATTTCCTTTGCTTATCTCGTCAGCGACTGTCGGTCCAAAGAACTGTAAGTTCTGCCTCTTTCTAATACTTTGGAATCATGTGCCTTAAATCCTTCAAAGCTGTACACGGTGCTTCCGATGCTTGCATGAAGGTGTGATCGTAGACATGTTTTCACTGAAAAATTGTCGCCCCAAAAATTCTGAAATTCCATACGTTTGCTCTTACTGTGTTCCTCAAATGCATCATCAGTTTCTGGCCTCCAAGTATACCGTCAATCCTTCTTCGTTCTGAAATCACAACTCCAAATTCTATAGGTCTCCTGTCTTTGACTTGGTCTGCTACAACCCAGATGTCACACTGCTATACACCAAAGGTTAAACTGCCATAACCTGCTGAGTTGTTCCGTGTCAAAACTTCTCATAGCTTGCTTCTTCAGATTTCACTATTCAAGTCTTCTACTTTTGACAAGCATAACTGATTTTAGAAATCCAACTTTGTTTCCAACTGAACCGGTACACATCCTGACATCCATCCACCCTTCAATCCATACACCTCCAAACTCCAACCATAGGCTAATACAACTCATTCCATTCGATGCCAAACAACCCTTAAAATTTTAAACATAATGACCAAAATAATTACTTAGCTAAATTTCATCATTTTAAAACATAGTAAAAACCGAACCTCTAAATTGTCAAATAAAGTTTAATAAGTAAAGTTTATCAAAGTTTGAATATGAAACAACATTATTCGTTTTGAAATTCATATTTTCATAACCCAGCAAATCATTGAAATACTCAACAATCTCAAATTAGGGTTTCAAAGATAAATCAAATTCATGTAGTATGACCATACATTAAATTTTGTTGAAAATCCATTTCCAGCCAAACACATACAAAATTTTGAAATCATCAAGGTTTTGAAATGTAGATGTCAACATTTAAGAGAATTAAAACAAGAGCAAAATCCTAAGGTCATTGTAAAACAATATCTTAAGGAGATTAAACAAAAAATTTGAAACACCAATCCTTATGAAAACGAAATCATGCGACTCCTGGGAAGAGTATGATAATATAGTTTATGATTCAAAATAAGCCTTAAGGAAGAAACATAGATCCATTGTTTAAACACTACAAGGATAAATCATAGACATTAAGAAAAAAAGTAACAAAAGATGAAAACATCACGAAAAATCATTCTTATTAAGAAAAGGGACATCCAAACAACTGAGGTATTCCCTTGCATCTGCATGTTGTCCCATCCAATATCTTGTAAGTCGGTAAAATCCACACGGTTTCTTCTGCTGCCAAAAATTATCTTGACCACAACGAACCATCCACTTGGTATTGCCTCTGAAAACTACACTGGCTACACCACAAGTTACCGAAATTCTCAACCAAAACCATGACAAGGCTCGTCGAATCCGGGAAATCCCTGAGTTTCTGGCACTAGCTTCCAACCTTACTAACTAAGGATCACCTCTCCCTTCAGAAGATCCACAGCTAACATGCCTCTTGCAGTCCTTCATCTTGGAAAGATAGTCCAAGTTCACCCAAAAATCCACATTTACTTACCTTGGTGCGCTGCATGACGATCTTTGATTAACTGAGAGGGGATCTTCGAAAGCTGCTCAAGTCCTACTTTGGCAGGCAAATGCACATGTCTTCTCTCATTAACCACAACGGAGATGCTGAAGGCTGAAAGTCTGCCGATGTTCTCCGAAAACAACATACTAAGTCCACGAGGTTCTCAGTCTCCGACACAAACACAGACAAAAGACACTAGACAAGAGTATGGAGATTTTAAATTCTCCACCACTAAGGAGGAAATTTGGTCATCCAAATCTCCTAACAACAAAACTACAAGAAAAGACAAACAAAGTCACCCGAACTGAAAGAAAAACCGACTCAAATCCAAAGAAACAAGGACACGAGAAAACAAATCGACACAATCTAACGAATCCTCACCACACGTCTTAATGTCTCTAGAGTATTTTATTTCCTAGAAACTAACCAGCTTTGATACCAAACCTGTCACACCCCGAAACCGGGCCCTGCAGTGAACCGATCCCGGAGTGCGAAATTTTGGGATAATTTGAAACTTTTTGTCATAGTTCCCAAGATCCGCGTGAATGAGGATAAACAAATTCCATCACAATCAGAGTATATTTTCGCGGAAGCTACACATGGTGTTACGACTCGGAATCCGTGGCCATCGGGTTCCGTGTCGCACGCAACCAATATCACAAAGCCATCAAATAGGCAGACTGGCATAAATCATACATCAGAGCACACTGAGCTGGTAGTAACAAGACTAATTAATTCCCCATGTTCAAATTACAATTAACAAGTGTCTTCATTACAAACCCAATAAAAAGGCTAACATAGCCATAAAAAATATCCAACTAGACAGAAATACTACCCCCAAAGGTTTGATACGAACTCCGGTGCCAAACTTGACATCTAGATGATATCAATGGGCAGCCTCTCACGTCAGACCGACGGTCCCACCGCCTCCTCCGATCAAACACCTAAAAACAGAAAAGAAGAGACTGGCACCAAACAAACAGGGTCAGACACGACGGTCTGGCAAGCAAATGATCAAGTAATATGAAACAAAAGAACATACATAAAACCTGATGAAATCATCGTAAAACCGAACAAATAGTCTAAACAATAATGACAATAAAACATGCTAAAACGATCGAAAGTCCGAACATAAATATCAAGACAAATAAACGAACAGTCTCTAAAGCATAAATATCTCGAAAAGATAACCACCTAAGCAAAACATTTAATAATTGGAAATACATTTAAAACTGAATAGTAGGGACAATACAATAAAGATCGATATCGTAAACATTAGACAAATCAAAGCATAAAAAGTATAACCAACAAGAATCATAAACTAAAGTAATATGCAGATAAAACCTTGGCGACCACAAATAGCTAAATCCTCCTATTGCCGAAGTAATAAGAGCAGACAGAAACGTAGCCACTGAACGTAGTACTAGAAATAGGATCAGAACCGTAGCCATACAAATGGGACCGGCAGATCAAAAATCAGAACCGTAGCCATACAAATGGGACCGGCAGATAAAACCGTTGCCATGGTCGGTACAGACAGAATCCAAGCTGCAGCTGGCGAACAAGTTAAAGATCCCAAGCTGGGTGATCAGCCCGACAAGGTGACCTAAGCCTAGTGGTGCCTTTAGTTTTCAAAACTCAAACCGATACGAATCAAACCATAATACTAATCCCTTTGGCTCAGGGGCTCACACTACATAGCTCTGGCCCCGTCTTGCCTCGAGGTTTTATTTTCGAAATTATAGCCTCTTTGGCTCATGGGCTCGCACTACAAAGCTCTGGCCCAGTCTTGCCTCGAGGTTTTTATTCCCAAAATACTAGTCTTATCAAAATAGTAATCTCATCGAAGAAATCCCGAATGTGATAAACCACTCCAATCTCCTTTCAAATCAATTCGGAGAAAACATACGAATATCCATGGTAAACCGCTCAAATACACATCAAAGTGATTTGTATAAAATCATACGACCAACCTTTTCGAACATGGGAAAACACATGATTTTATAACAAATCACCGATGCTATTTAAATTAGTTTACCAAAGGATACAAATACAAGTACAAATACATTCTCTAACTTGAAATGGAATGGAAATTATGTAGAATGACTTAATGACTTACCAAGGAACCATCTTAATGCACAACTATCCTTTAAACATTGATCATTAAGGAGTGAGTTTGATGCCAATGAAAATCCCCAACATTTAAATGATAAAGTGCGCATTGAGACTCAAACGATTCCCGGATAATTTTACATACACTCATTCTCACATCATTCCCATTTCACAAATTTCCAAGTATCAAAAGTAATGTCAAAACTCTTAAAAACAGGCCCATAGCTGGCCCTAATCCAAGTTCAAAATAATCCTTAATAACAATCCAAAAACCAACCTTAATCAAGCCTACAAGGCAAGTTTTAAAACGGTCCAAAACTAATCCTTGAATAGCCCACAAACAAATTCTTAAAAATCAACCCAAAACTAATCTTTGAATGACCTACAAAACAGGTCTTAAAACAGCCCAAAACAAATCTTAACCAGGCCCACAAAACAGCCTTAAAATCAGCCCAAAACTAATCTTTGAATGGCCTACAAGACAGGTTTTTAAATCAGCCCAAAACTAGACCTGAACCAGGCCCACAAAACAATTTTCAAAACAGCCCAAAACTTAAACCTGAAATGGCCCACAAAGCAGATTTTTAAACACAACCCAAGACTAACCTGAACAGGCCCACAAAACTGATTTTTAAGACAGCCCAAAACCAACCTGAACAGGCCCACAAAACTGATTTTTAAAATGGGCCAAGAACAGGCTGACCCGAGCCCCCCAGGCTGGGCTGGGCTCGCTCGAGCGAACCCAGGTCCGCTCGAGCGGAGCCCAGACAGTAGCTGGGTCGCTCGAGCGGACTGGGCCTGCCCAGTCCAGCCCGGCAGTGCAGGTTTTCCCATTTTTTTGCATTTTTCTTGAATCTTTTTCATTCTATTCTTTCAAGCAAATTTCTAAGATCAATTAGGCCCTTTCTTGACCTCTTCAACTCATCAAAACCATCCATAAATCATTCTAATTGGCCCAAACACAACACTTTTTAAAGCAAAGTTTTCTCCCTTTCATTGAACACCATACTTAACACAAAGAAGACTAATTTTTCAAGATGACCAAAGTGAAAACCAAACTCCCAACTCATTGTACAATAGCAACATAAGTGGAAATCAACATAACATTGCTTCATTCATTCAAAGTAAATCCATAAATCATAAAGGATTAGAACATAATGAGGAAAAACCATGAAACCAAACAAGAAACATAAAAACATCATATTAATTGAAAATCCACTTGCCTTGATCAAGAGAAGATGCAAATCACTTCAAGATGGTGCTCTTAAAGCCCCAAGCTCCAAAATTACAAAACCCCCAAAATAGCTCAAAAGAAGCCCTAGGAAACAACCATTTTCCAAACTCCATGAAAACCCATTGCATAAAAGATGAAAACACTCAAAATGAAGAGGAGAACCAAGATCTAAAGTTTGGAAAGCCATTGCAAACCTTGAAAGCCCAAACGAAGAAGAGAAGCTTGGATGAGGGATCTCTCCTAGCTCAAAATCCTTGAAAAAGATATCTTTGGGATGCTTGAGAGATGAGGAAGAAGAAGGTAAGATCAAACCTTCCCTTAGCACACAAGAAGGAAGCTTGCAAAAAGGAGAGAGATGGCTGGAAAGGGGAAAGAAGGAGCCCTCTCCCTCAGCCAAAGTTGCTGGAAACAAAAATGAAGGAGAAGAGATGGGTTCCCCCTCTTATAAGGTGGGTCTTGTGGGCCCCAATCTTCACAAGGCTGAAACTCACATTTGCGGGCCCCGAACGAAAACGACGAAGAAGACAAAAATGATCAGCGAAATTTCTACTTTCCAAAAGTATATTTTCCCCAAATTCTGAAATTTTCGAAATTCATGGACAGATTTAGTGTAAAAGGTCAGTTTTGCCCCTTTTTCCTCGAAAAAACGCATTTTCTGATCATCAAATCAAAATGGTCAAAATATGAAAGTTGTTAAACTTCATCAAATGAGTCAAAATACGTCAAATCCAGAATTTTTAGAAATGAAAAGTAATTTCTCATAAAAATACATATCATAAAGACCGGGTCAAACCAAAGTCAACGGTCTTCAAAATTTCAAAGGCTATGGAAAAATCCAATCAAACTAAAAAACAAGGTCAAACTAAATCAAAGCTCACTTAAAAAGCTAAACCACGATTAAAACAATACTAAACAAAAGGACTGGGGTCGGGATCTTACAGGGGTCTTACAACGGTGATTTCGGTCAACCGAACTCAAGATGTCGGTTAACCGAACCCACTTCAGTTCGCGTTCCAGAATGGTCAAAACTAGCCTTTTTTTACCATTGGGAGTTCGGTTAACCGATAATAGAGACATTGGACAGCTTTTTCTATATAAACATATGATTCCTAGGTGAAATTTGTGGATCCAAGGGATACTCCTTGAGGTGTTTTGAGGCCAAACAAAGGGAATGAGCTAAGGAAGGCTAGGGGTCATAAAGGGAATCTAAAGCTTGGAATCATGAGTAAATCGTATAAGTAAGCTTAGTTTTCCTTATCATATATTTTCATGCTTTGTTTAAATATTTGAAAAATCTATTTTAGCATGCTAACTATGATTTGATGAATCCATTACATATATTTCACTTTGAATTGCTTTGTTGTTTTGGATTCTTCATTTAGATTCAAACCAAGTTTTGTTTTAACTTTCATATGAATGGTTTCATGCCTTGTTAAAACTTTGATTTCTCTCATAGCATGAATCTCATATTTGGTTGGATCTCTAGCTAGTTGTTTTCATTCCATGAACACATAGGCAAACTAATTTGTTTCGAAAATAACTATGCTCATGCATCACATGTTTTAGATTTGAAATTTCAATACAACTTGCATAACTTGATTGGTCATATCTTTACAAGTTGTTTATTTAAAAAGCATGTGATTAGCATTGTCACTTCAATCAAAACATTTGTGATTTAAACTTTCAAAAGCTTTAAGCTTTTATATTCATTGAGCTATCTTTGTTAAACTTGATTGAAGTTTTTAATGCACACACATAGAGCATTTATCTTTGCATCCATATAGTGTGTGTGTGTGAGAGAGTTAGATTTACACTTTCATATCCGCCTAATTAAGAGGCATTGTAATTGAGCTTAAATTGTATCTCCATCAAGTGTACTCTAGACACTAGTAAGAGAGAAAATAGTTTGGTTGGATAGGTTATTGCTAAGCCTTAAAAAAGCATAAGTGTATGGTTGGGGGTGAACCATAAAACCCAAGAGGTTATTGCTTAGCCTTGGAAAGTATATTGTAAGGTTATTGCTTAGCCTTGAAAAACATTTTGTAAAGGTTATTGATTAGCCTATTGAAAAGCATAGATAGTGTAAATCCGGTGGGGTGTAGGATCACAAGCCGGTAGTGGATGTAGGCATTGAGGCCAAACCACTATAAATCATTGTGTTATGGTGAATGCTTTATGATGATTGTTTTTTTTTTTTTTTTTGCTTTCGTACTTTAGTTCTATATCATCACTTGTGACTAATTGATTTAAAGAAGTTTAGAATTTGGCATAATTGGTCACTAGTTAGAAGCTCACCCTATTCAACCCCCCCTCCCCGCCCCCACTACTATTCGGATCCCGGACTTTCAGGCCCTTTCTCTTTTGGGAAAATAGACTTTAAACCTAGTTTGGACCCTAGATTGGGACTCATGGACTAAACCCTTCATAATAAATCCCTGAAGATGATTATGACACAAACACTAAGCCAGTAAGGTTCTTACGGCTTGACCGGATTGACCCTTTAGGTCCCTAGACATGGAAACCATAACCGATTAACATGGTCCATTGGAAATTATTAACACATGAGAAATCTTGGGCTGAGATCATCTCATGTGCATATCCGTTCGTCTAGCACTTCACCATGGGTGTTGGTTTAGGATTTCGGTGTACCGCGCGCACACCAATAAAATGTAGCACGTGCATCCAATTACCTATAACTACATCAAAATGGACGGTTAGAGACGGCGGATAATTGGATTAGGTTTGGCTAGTAAATCTCCTTGATTCTATTAATCAAATTGCATTTGCATATTGCTATTGATTTTATTATTGTCCTCAAATATCTCAAGAATTGTTATATGCATTATTCGTATTACTTCCCAATGATTATTGTTATTGTCTTACAAATGTATGGTACATTGATGTGAATAACGGACAGAGTAAATATGACTAGATTGATTGAAATGATCGAAATGAAATGAATGAATAGAGTGGAATCGCATCGATTCAATATGGGGAGAATTTCAAAATAGGGCTTAATTTTTTTTTCAGATTTCAAATCAGGACAAATAAAACTCACATTTCAAAGGGGGCTTCGGCCGGGGGTCCCTCAAAGCAAGACTTTATTGCAAACAGTCCACAAAAAAAAGTCATGCAGCCAAAGGTCCCTCTCACACTTGTTCACACCTAAAATGTCCAATTTGCCCCTTCCTTCATTGTCACCTTGCTCATATAACGCCAGCGAATAACACGTTTCGAAAAGGATAAAATCTAAATGCTTGGAATCTTCTTCCCAAACAAGAAAGAGACCTCCGAAGATAAAGGCACCTTTTCGCTCTGAGATTGGATGCAACGAAGAAGAGTTGGTTAGGTCAGTTTTTTGAAAACTTTCCATAGATTAACTGTTTTATTGGGAGTCTGCAGCGACGATATCTTTGACTTCGAAAAAAAGATCTACAATGAGGAAGAGATCCATCCCCTAATTGCAGGCGCTGGTTATTTCACTGCAAACGTGTTTACAAATGCATAAACGATACTTCAAACAACTGATTTCCACTGTAAGTTGAGTATTTCTTCAATTTCAAATCATCATCGTTTCAGAACCCTATCTCTGTGTTGATCGACATTTTGAATGTTTTTGCCTCGTTATCTCTCATTCCTTTTCTAAATACCAAAACCTATTTAGGAAATGGCAAGAACGAAGTCTTCCATACTTTCAAAATAGCAAAAGCAACAGAAATAGGGAGAAGAAGGTATAAAAACAGTTCTCTCTTTCCCTTTTATTGTTTGTAATTTTGAAGCATGCTTTTGTAGATTTTTGAAATGTTTATCCAAATGTCGCTCAATCATTGCTCCTTTACAAATTTGAAATAACTTTATCTGATTTGTTTAAAAAAAAATTCATCCTTGTAATGTATATAATTTGTCTCCATGTAACTGAATCTATCTGAGTTCTAGATGAATCTAAATCAATTTCAGTTGACTTTATCTAATATTGCATAGTTGCAATGCAACTGAGTTTGGAATGAGAATTACTTGAAATTATAATGTATTTATGTCTGCCTGGGATGAATTTATCTAGTTTTTGACGAATTTGACTGAATTTATCTCAATATTTCTATGAGTATGTTTTGGCTTTGCATTAAGTTTATTTGATTTTAAATGATTTTGTGGTTTAATAACATAAATAAATGCGTTTATTGCAGTTTGTAACCATTTTCTAATATCTTTATCTGAGTTGTATGCAAACCTTATCTGTCTTTCTGTCTCAATATAACTGAATCTATCTGAGTTCTGGATGAATTTAAATCAATTTTTGTTGACTTGTTTTGAGATTGCAGCAAATTAATATAGGTTTCGAATGAAAATTCTCTTAAATTATAATGTATTTATGTGTGTGTGATAAATTTATCTGTTCTTAATGAATTTGAATGAATTTATCTTAGAATCTAACTCAGTCTATTTGGCTTTGACTTAAGTTTATTTAATTTTAATTGAGATTGTCAGTTAATAACACAAATATATAAGTTTATTGCAGTTTTTAACCAGTTCATAGTATATTTATCTCAGTTGTATACAACATTTATATGTTTTTTATTTTAATTTATCTAAGTTTCTATGAAATGTATATGTGTGTATATGAAAATTTATCTAAATCTGTATTCAATTGCATTTGTGTGCAATTTATCTGACTTTGAATACACTTGTCTAAATTTTAGATAATATGTATCTGAGTTCTTTTATTGTATGCAGCAAGAAAACAAAACAAGAGAAAGAGGTACAGGATAAATCACCAAAGAACAAACTAGTGAATAAGAAGAAGAAGGTTGAGAAGGGTGCAAGTCATTACCAATTCAGATCGAACTTGGTGTCAACTGTGACACTAGTTCAAAGCATAAAGCATTTGGTGACTAAAACGTATAAAGTTGAATTAAGGAAGACCCCTTTCTGGAGCCTCATAGAATGCATGTTGGATGGCATAATCTCAGAAAAGATGTGTGGGAAGTATAACAAGGACATTATGTTGATCCTTGATACATACAACAGCCAGAGGAGGCAGTTCATACTAGGAAAATCCTATGTGCCATTCATTGCAAATGACATATTGCACATATTCGGCATACCGAATGGTACAAGAGCACTTGATCTGAAATATGCAAAGAGGAAAACATCTGAATTCATATCTAGGAGATTTCAGGGTAGTGCAAGGGTGCCAGCGCCAAAGATAAAGGAACAGCTCCATCTAGCATTGAATGAAGCAACAAAAACTGACATTGCTGATGTTGCCAGGCTACTGTGCCTATATATCCTTGTGGTAATTTTTTTTGCAACCCACAGCAACACAATAGGGTGGGCGTACGTGGGCTATTTTGAAAACTACATGGATATGAAGCACTATGCCTGGGCAGAAGAAATATCAAAATTTTTGATGGAGTCGGTATACAGTAGGAGCTGTGGTTCTGATAAAGTCATCGGCTGCCTTATTGCATTACCAGTACGATAGACAACTCCCTACTAAAAACATCTGAATTCAAAGTTACAAAGAATTAATGATTAACGTATGTATTGACTATGTGAGCATACGACAATTGTCAACCCGAATGAGTCGTTGCATTTCCCAATGATACTAAAGTGGAATCTCAGGTCTGTGAGTATGGCACTTAGGAAAAGGCTCCTTCATACACTACTAGCTAATGAGGTACTCTATTTAATAACAGTAATTTATTATCTTAGTTTTCACTATCTAATTTTATCTAAGTTCTTATTCTAACATGTTCAGCCTTACACTGTTACCAACTGCAGGTCCATGGTGACACATTAGATAGCACGCTGCTTGAAGTGCAGCGATTCCTATCTTTGTTGGACAGAGAGGCAGTCTTGATGAGGGGGGTTAATGGAGATAGAAGGACAAGAAGAATTAAAAGAAATAGAAAAAATTCAAGGAGAAGAGAAATTGGAAGAAGATGAAGAGGATGAAGAAGAAACAGATAAAAAGGAAAGAGATCATGGAGTTGTAGCAGAAGAGGAAAAAAGAGACAATGAGAATGAAGGAGATGAAGAAGAAGAACAACAAGAGGAAGAAGGAGATGAGGAAGCAGAGAATAAAATGAATGAAGCCAACCAGTCGGATACAGACATAATGATAGAGAGAATAGTCGTATCCGAGTTGGAAGAGCATAGAGAAGATAATAACAGTGAAAAAATAAATTTCGCTGGTGTGGCAACCCAGTCTGTCTTTTTGGTGTGGAGATGACTGATTATGAACAGATAGCCCTAGTGACATATCTGGTGGTTGCAGACATTTTAGCTGACATAATTGGCAACGCCACTATGGCATCTGAAATAAAATCTCGATCGGAACCGGCAGCTGGAGATACTGTGCCTTGTCCTAGACACCCGCACAGCCCACCAAAAATGGCTAGCTACCAAGTCTCACTGAAGAGCGTGACAGGGCAACTTCATTAGCCAACCAACTGACGAAGGAAAAAACAGAATCACAAGCATAGATTCAAAGGATGGCCATTGAACTTGAAAGGACGTCGACATAAAACAACAGCCTCAAAAAGGAAAGGCTTGAAACTGAAAAAAGGATCGACAACTTGCTCAGAGAAAGAGACCATGCTCTATTATTGGTCGAGCAGTTGACAAAGGAGAAGACTTCCCTTGAAACATGTAATGTGAAAACCGATCATACTATAGAGGAGTCTTTTCGAATGGTTAGCTCCTTCAAAGAGCAGCTCAAACATACTATGAGTGTGTCAGATGTACAGTCCTCAAGAGCTGCAAAGGCAGAAAATGAGGTGAAGGGCCTGAAGAAAAAATTAATAAATCTGGAATCAAACAACTTGAAACTACAGCAGCTCTTGAAGGAAATGACACTCGATTATGCAAAGAAATGATTGGAGTGGGTTGGAAAGACATTGGATGATATCTTCCAGCCTTCAGAAAAAACAAATTCAAAAGAAAAAGGTTGGAGAATGGCACAGAAAGCTGCGGAGGGGGCTGCAGCTAATCAAAAAGTTGAAGGGAATGTTGATGAGGTAATTGAGTTGCACTTCCATATTTGTTTAGATAATTCTTCTTTGAATTGAAATGCTATTTTACCTGAGCTTTTGTATGCAAAATATATGAGTTTCTCTTGCAATTATCTGATTCTCTAACAAATTTATCTGACTTCTGGGTGAACTTATAACATTTCTCATCAAATTTATCTGTGTTCTGTGTGATTTCAACTGACTTTCCTTTCCATCAAAATTATCTGATGTTTGATTGAATTATCTCACCTTGTATATATATTCCAATTTATTTAATCTATATTTGTTTATCTGAATTTTTGATCAGATCATGTCCTCCGACGTACCATTCAAGCCGGTTAAGGAGGTGAAACAATCCTCCATGATAAAAAGAATTAAAAAAAAAGAAGGGCAACGAGGAAAATGAACCCGACAGCTGCCCCCTTCAACCTCCCCAAAAATACAGTCACTAAGCAAATGACTACGCCCGACATCAAAAGCTCAAGCAGATTTACGAAGCGGAAGGCAATAAGTAACAATCCTATGCAACTAAGTAACACAGTTGCTGTTGTAAAAACATTAATCAAAATGTCGACAAATTGAGCACTTTGTACAATTGTATTTGCAGGGCGCTGGCTTGGGGAGGTGTGAGGATACATATTCTATCCTACGAGGACATAATTGCAGTTCTCAGCAAAGCAGAATTGTCTAGCACCGTAAGCATCCCGACAAAAAAAATTCACAAACTATTGCTTCATTTTAGAAATGTACAAAAAATGGTCATATTCACATAAGATGCCGAACATTATCTGCTCGGAATTGAACAGGTTATTGACTGCTACACTGAGTTGTTATACAGAGAACAGGGAGAAATCGAACTAGTAACTCACAACAATCCATCGGGAAGGCCTTTTGCCTCATGAAAAATCATACTTTGTAACAGTTTTATGCTGGGTAAAAGACAATAAATTATAATTAACCAAGTCACATTTTACTTTGTTTTAGAATATAATAAATAGTTACTAAACTAGTCTTAATGCAGAAATTCATTACAGCCCCCACATCATAAATGAGAGAAAAGATTTTACACTATCAAATCTCCCCAAGCAGAACTGTCAACCACAGATCCGTGCACTTTCCAATGAATTAAAATGGAAAAGGGAAGAATTCTGAACCATTCCATTGGACACTGTTGGTGATGGATTAGAAAGAATGGGATTGGCTACATTACAACTCCTTACGACCAAGATCAGCTAAAACAGTCAATCATTACTTTGAGGATGCACGAGTTCCGGTTGTCTCATTGACCGAGTCATCAAATACATAATGGTACCCGTAACAGTAAACGCACACCCACTAACTCTATGGATCTTGTTTGATTCTGCATAAACAACAGTAAACGCACACCCACTAACTCTATGGATTTTGTTTGATTCTGCAGAAATAGTATGTGGAGAACTACAATTATATAAATGTTGAAGAAACACAGCCATATGGAGCTCCATTGATAAGCGTGGAAGATGCCCCACAACAGAAAATGGGATCGTAGTATCATTGTGCCAATACACTTATTCAAATTGATTTAAGGGTACCAACAGCATCTTCTTTTGCAATGTTGATTGCGGGGTCATTGATTGCTATATTATGAGGCAAATTACTCACAAACAAGTAATTGCTTTGAAGCTGCAACAGAACGTCATTTATGGTTTGAGGGTAGAGATAGTGAGCAAGTTCCTAAATGACACGCATCGCAACTAGACCATTGAAAACTTCCATGTGAGGAAACAAGGTGCTGATGATGATTTCGAACAGTGACGGCAATACTACAACCACGACAAAAACAAGTTATTTCCAAATAGTGTTATGTCACAGTAAAGATGAGCCAAATTCAAGTGAATCTCTGTATATGAAAAGTTCCATTGCAACAAACTTGTGGATGTGTTTTTTTGGATCACATGAATGTAGAGGAGACAATTTTGCCAATGTAATTTTCACATTTCTGAATGGATGAATGAATCAAATTGTGAATGAATGTTTATGGAAACTTCTTGTGAAGGTATTTGTACATGATCACTCTGCAATGATTTTATCTGTGTCCTGATATAATTTTAGCTGAATTTCTTCACAGATTTATTTGATTTCTGTAGGAAATTATCTGATTTTACATAAATTTATCTGATTTCTGTGGCAATTTATCAGAATTCTGAAGCAAATTATCTGAGTTCAGAAGCAATTTATTTGACTTCTGAAGCAAGTTATCTAAGTTCTCAATCAAATTATCTGAGTTCAGTTACATATTTAATCTCAGTTCTAATGCAATTTTATTATCAATTTTTGAAAACACATTTTACAAGATATAAAAACATTGGTAAGTAATTACTTATACAAGTAACAACACATTAAATTGTATTAAAAGGTCTGTCAATTTGACTTTTTATTCACTAATCAGAACTCATATTGTATTCTATATACATGCTAAAGAATTGACAAAATATTATACAGAAACTTAACTCAAAGAATAGGGTCCTTGCAAGACTTTTTATTGTGATTGTTAATCCGACCACATCGCCCACATTTTATCTGCCGTGTGATCTCCCCTCTTGACAATATCCTCTTTTTTTTTGGGCCTGCCAGCTGAGCGTTTAACCAAGGGTGGGAGAATAACAACTTCAACAACTATTGGCTCTGGCATCCTCACAGTTGGAATTGGGAATATTTGCTCGTCATATGATGCCCTATATGTATGAGTGTGAAAATAATTATCCACAAAAAGAGTCAGGTCCTTTCCACTGTTTTGAATCACAGCACAAGCGTGGGCGCATGGAAAGCCATTGATCTGTCACTGATAATAAGAACATATATGATTAAAAATGTCCACGATCACTGATAGGTAAGAGTGAACATCGTAAACAGTCTCACTAGAACGCCTGACAGTCCACGTCTGTCCAAGCTGGATCGAAGCATCCAACCTCTTATCCATATCCGGACAAATGACTGACTTCCATCTGCTGGAAACTTCCCTCCTAGTAGCCATCTGCTCCATTATTTGAACCCTTATTGTGTCCACCATCTTTGCAATTGGAAGATGGCGAGCTTCTCTAATCCACGAGTTGAAAGATTCAGCTGCACTCGAACACATCTCACCATACCGCTGACCCTTAAAATAGGCATTACTCCATCTTTCATGAGACAATCCACAAAGAAATTTGTCTACATTGCAGCCACCTTCACGCCTCAACGCCTGCAGTTTGGCATGGAATGAAGCTATAGTCGGGGCATATGCACATTCCCGAAGCATCATAACCATTCTCTCTCTAAATTCATTAGTGTATCCACCAAACAACTTGTCCGTCAGATTTGCTTTCAAGTGTTGGAGGCAAAACGCATGATGGGCATAGTGAAATACACTTGAAACACCCTCTATGAGACCTGGATTTCTATCGAAAATAAAAGTGATAGTGCAATCCGAAACAAGTACTTTCCTTAAATTATGCAAAAACCATTTCCAATTGCCCTCCGTCTCTGAGTCGACAACAACGAAAGCAAGAGGAAACAAACCTGTGGCATCAATAAATAAAGTGTTATACTCCAAGTAGTAAGCAAAATATCAAGAAATGGTAATCATTAATAAAAAAAATATGTCAATAATATAAGAATCGAAAGGAAGTGGCCTTACCTTGATTTTCATTCTTCCCTGCTACTGCCAACAGGTTTCCCTTGTATCTGCCTTTCAAAAAAGCACCATGCAAAAATAACAAAGGACGAACATGATTAAAACCAGCAATTGAAGCATAGAATGACACAAAGAGACGCTTAAAGCACATGGTTGATTGGTCATAATCTAGCACAAAAAGGCTTCCCAAATTCACCTCCTCCGCCACCTTAACATACCAACGAAGATGTTCAAAAGAAAGCGATGAATCACCATACAACTTATTTCTAGCCCTTTCCACGCCCCACCATGCATGATGGTATGTAATGGTAAGTCCATAATTTGCCTTAAAGTGGTGCACAACATCAATCGGTCTAGTGAGCGGCTTCTCACAAATATGTTCTATCATTAAATCAGCAACTGTCTCAGAGTTCATAAGGCTGTTCTTCGATGTTCGGACTGCTGCACCACACGTATGCTCATTATCTAATGTCCTGCTATAAAAATGGCCAATCGACTTCTCAATCGATGCATGAACACGCCATCTGCAACCCATCGAATGACTACGAGAGCATTTAGCTGTCACCCTCACTTTATCATTTTTCACATATACAAACTCAAAACCAACCTCAATCGAGTATCTACAGAGCACACTTCTAAACTCTGAAACACCACCCTCAAACCTCTGCCCCACTTCTCTAAAACCACTTGCCAGCTCAAAGACAGCAAAATCTTCTCTATGTATGTGCAGAACTGTGGAAGGAGATCTGTCTCCATATCTGTGCCCTCATAACCCACTAATTCAAGGGCATCTTTAGTGAAATCATCACCGTTTTCCTCTTGATCATCATCCTCTGATTCCGGCAATTCTGATATAAAGACGTCCACTGTTCCCAACCCCATTAAAGACGCCAACATGGATAAGTTCAACAAATCTGAGTCGCTATCCAGCAAGCACTGTGGGTGTCCAGGCAATGCGTAAGTCAGACAGACCATATTTACTGCCAGTATCTTCCATTTGTTGCAAACTTGACGCATCAAATCATCATATCTCATGCCCCGACTCAAATGAATGACGACAGTAAACATGCCATACTTACAAAGAAGCATTAATGGCTATGCCATCTATAAATCTACAAAATTCAAGGGACATAAAGGGTAATCAGCATGGAATAAAGTGTGAAGAATGTAAAATACTCAGATGATCCACACAAATTTATCTGATTTATGTACAAATCTATCTGATTTTTGTACAAGTTTATCTGAATTTTTATAAAAATTAAATGGATTTCTTCACTTGAACTCAGATAAATTTGATTCAGAAATTAGATAATTTCTATAGAACTCAGATAATGTTGCATATACTAAGATATATATGTTAGAAAGATAGATAAATTTGATGCGAAAGTCACATATCTTTGATTACATGACTTCTTCCACAATGCAGCTCTCAACAGAAATTCTAACTTTTAAATGAATTGTTAACAAAGAAACTAAGTAATAAGACTGGTGATACATCATGCTCTAACTAATCTATATACATCAAGACCTACATCCCAATAAAAAAAGAAAATCTACATCATCTGATTCCATGCAAATCGAAATTTTAATGAAAAACAAAACTATGGAAATCAAACTATAAAAAGTGACAAAAAGAAGCAACAAATCTGCACATACAGATCAGAAACCTATACAATATAAATCTCTGATCAAATCAAAATGACCATAAGTATCAGAAATATAGATATCTAAACATTTAAATAAGAAAGATTCCATACTTTCTACTATGAATGGAAGACCTCGCTTACCTCACCAGATTTGGATCTATAATGTGCTTCGCAGTAGACCTGCAATCTGCATCCAAAAAGATGGATCTGCAATCTACTTCACAGATGATGGATCTGCAATCTGCTAGCAAGAAGATCTGTCTTCAAAATTAGACCAAGTTGAAATGATCTTCGTAGTGAATCTGCAATCTGCTTCGCACTAGAACTGCAATCTTCTACGAAAATGATGGATCTACAATCTGGATCACAGACGATTGATATGAAATATGCTAGCAAGAAGATCTTTCGTCACAATCAAACCGAGTTGAAATGATTTACCTCAGAATTTTTCTAGCTCCAGATTCAATATCAAGATCGATTGTAGTTTGAAATTTCAAAAAATAAGATTTGCGCTGAAATACAGGGGCATATCAGTAACAAACGATCACTAATGATCTAAATTTGAGGCTAACTAATCGTGACACGTGTAGGGACCACTTCATTATGCCTTGTAACAATTACAGGGGCAATTTAGTCTAGAAAAATGAGAACGTGTGGAAGGACGACCTAAGGCTGGAAAAATTCTAGCTGAGTGGACCAAAGGCCTTAACAAGTTTTTTCTTAGACTGGAGGCTGGATACAATCCACTATAGGGACCTTTCGCTAATTTTACCCATTTCAAATTAGGGGTTAAGTTTTCCATTCACATTTCAAATTAGGGCATCTGGCTAGAAGATGACTTTTTCGGCAAACTATTTCTCTATGTTATCTCAAAATACCCAAAATGCCCTAAAGCCCTTTCCTCTTCCTACCACATCTCTCTTCCGCCCTCTTTCGGCTCCATGGACCCCATCTCAAAATCACTGCATTCTCTACTTTGGCGACTTTTCTACCACAATCATCATCGTCGCCGTGGAGATCGCCATCCTCCCCGTTGTGCTTGAGCACCTCTTCGATGGTGGATCAAAGCCTGCGTGCAGTTCCTCGAGGCCATCCCATGGAGCGAGGACGAGGAGGTCCTCGGCCTCATCCCTCTCCTCAGTCGTGAGGAGTCATAGAGCTCCTCGTTAAGGTTTTTGCAATTCATCCGCGGAAATGCCCAATCGCCATTTCTAGTACTACTCACCGATAGGCAACAACCATTGAGTTTGAGTTTTACTGCAACACAAGGGTCAAGGTAGTTCAACAGGAGACAAAATTAATATCGGAGGCGAGCCTCTCAATTTCTCATCGTTTCTCAATCTGTTGGCCTCATCCCTTGATTTCAATTTATCATCGTTTCATTGCCAAGATGCTTCACGAGTTCCCAACCATGCTTAGCATTCGATTAAGAAAAAAACACACTTCTTCCTTTGGTGAGATTGATCATATCACGGTGGAGGATGATGGTGTTTGGGAGGGAGGAAAATGAAGTCTGAGGGCATTTTGGGCATTTTAAGAAAATATAGAGAAACAGTTTTCCGAAAAAGTCTATCTCCTGGCCTGATGTACTTATTTGAAATGTGAATGGAAAACTTAACCCCTAATTTGAAATGTGAGTTTTGATTTGTCCTTATTTGAAATATGAAAGAAACTTTAGCCCTTTTTTGAAATTTTCCTTTCAATATGAGTTGAATAGAAGTGAAAAGTCTTACTCATGTCCTATTGATTGATTCGGATGGTTCTAATCTACTTAGCTTCAACCGTATGATACCCGAAGGAGTTGAAGTTTGGTTTAGTGTGTGTGAATGCCACTGCGCAGTAGGTAGTTTGGAGCACCGGAACTGCAGAACCGGGTAGCCAGGAGAACCTTTGGTCGGGTCACTGCTAACACCCCAACATGAGTGCTCTCTATTAAGGGGCGATTTAGCAAAGGTAGTGGACAACTAGAATGAAAGTATGTAATTAATCGTTGATTCGATAAAGCATGAGTTATTCTTACTGTATGAATGTGCCTAGTTTACGATTAATTGACATCTTTTAATCTTCTATCAATAATCCAAATTTGAAATAACATGTATTAATCTTAATTGTTTATATATTATTGAATCGTCGTATTCATGGTGCTACACATGGTATCACGGGGATCCAGGTTACCGAGAGGATAATTGATAGTTCTCCAAATTGGAGAGTTAACCGGTAAGGATAATGGTTAGCTTTGACCGTCGGAGTACGCATAAGAGTGGTAATTATGGCTTGAGACTAGATAGTTCATCTTTCACTTAGCTTAAGTATGCATTTGATGGTTCAAATTATTAGCTTTGTTAAAGATAAATTGTAGTGTAATGGATTGGTTAATGGACTGCTCATGGCTTTGATATTGATATGGTACATGCTTTCGCAAATTAAATGTTCATTGACAGGTGTCAGTGAGAATCCTCACACGTGCAAAGTGGGATTTTCTCCTTCGTGAATATGGATTTGGTCCGAAATAGGTGCAAGTTCATGGGAGTACGCGTGTCACACCTAAAAAACCACCCTAACTCCTGATGTGGCCACAAGCGAGACAATTGAGCTAGATTGAATGATACCTTCGTGAACATTAAACGAAATCCCATCGTGGTTTCCATGTTTCAATTGTTGTATTTGTGTCAGGTTCCATGTTTATTCATGTATATAGGCCTCCTCAGCTCATGTGCAAGATACCATCAGCTCAAACATGCCAAATGCACGTGTCATAGGAGAAAATTCACCTTTCATCGCCCACCCAATTTTTGTTTTGCCGCCCTCTATCTCAAAGACTTCAAATCGATCCATGTTATCTCTCTCTCTCTCTCCTCTCTGTCCCACATTAGAGCTCTCAAGCACCCATTTTTCTCGTCTTCCCTAGCAGTGGCCATTTTTTGGTCTTCCCTCTCATAAGAAAATCAAAAGAGGGGAAAACCCCCAAATCGTTGGGAGATTGCAAACCCTCCTCTCCCGCTCCTCTAGTCCCTCCATCGCCGGACTCCTCTTCTCTCCTGCTCATTTCGCCCCCCCTCTGACCAGATTCCTCCCTCTCGTTGCTCGATCCCTATACTGCCACGCCGCGACGTCCAGTGACTTCCCCTTCTCCTCTGTGACTAGATTCCTCCCTTTCTACTCTGAAACCCCGCTCCCAATGCTCCTCTCGGAACCCCTCTCTCTTCTCTGTCCTCTTTGGAACCCCTCTCCCAACTTAGACTGAGCTGCCAAGGAACGACCACAACTAAGGAAATTAGAGGAACAAAACATAGAGGAAGGTGACGACTCCAAACTTGAGACTTTTTTCTTATTTTATGAAAATAACTTTCTTTTCTCATATAATCTGCAAAGGCAATGGTTTTTTTTTATCATGGCTTAGCATCCATTGGATTGAGAAATAGGCCAACTGCAGCCTACATTTTATCTAATGATAAAATTGAAATTCACAATTGAATTTAAGAAAAAAACACTAACACAATTTCTTTCCTTATTTTGTAGGGGACTGAATCGATTGCCATGGACATTGTGACGTTTTGGTTATTTTATTATATAAATTATTTATTTTATTATTATTATGAAATTGATTGTATTTTAGTTAAATACGTAATTAGTCTAAGTGGGGACTACGTTAGGCTTAGGTTTGGTGAGTTGGACTTGTTGGATAGTAGGTGTCTTGACCCATAGTGTAAGATCCCGACCCCAATCCTTTTGTTTAGCATTGTTTTAATCGTGGTTTAACTTGTTAAGTGAGATTTGATTTAGTTTGACCGCGTATTTGAGTTTGACCGGATTTTTCCTTGCCTTGGAGATTTTGTAGACCGTTGACTTTAGTTTGACCCGGTCCTTAGGATTTGTATTTTTATGGGAAATTACTTCGGATTTCTAAAAATTCGGGATTTGGTGTATTTCAACTTGTTTTATGAAGTTTAACAACTTTCATGTTTTGATCATTTTGATTTGGTACTCAGAAATCACGTTTTTCGAGGAAAAAGGGCAAAAATGGCATTTTCACTAAATCTGTCCATGAATTTCGAAAATTTCAGAAATTGGGGAAAATACACTTTTTGGAAAGTAGATATTTCGCCGATCGTTTTTGTCTTCTTCGTCGTTTTCGTTCGGGGCCCGCGAGTACCGTTTTTAGGCTTGTGAAGTTCGGGGCCCACATTGGCTTGTCTCTTAAGAAGAGAGCTTTTCTCTCTTCTTCTTCATTCGATTCCAGCAATTTCTTTGGCTAGGGCTTTTTCTTCTCCTCCCTTCTCACTCTCTCTCATCTGGAACTCTCATTTGGTGAGGTTTGCTTAGAGGATTGATCTCCCCAATCTCTTCCTCCCTCTTCAAGCTTCCTAGGGATACCTTTCTTGAGAATTTTGAGCTAGGAGAAGCCCTCCATTCAAGCTTTTCTTCTTTGTTAGGGTTCCTCAAGGTGAGCAATAGTTTTCCAAACCCAAGATCTTTGCTTTCCTCTCCATTTGGAGTGTTTTAATCCCTTTTGCTAAGGTTTTCTTTGAGGTTTCACAAATGTTGATGTTTTAGGGTTTCTTGGGAAATTTTGGGGTTTTTGTAGATTTGGAGCTTGAAGCTCTAAGGATTTGTTTTAGGAGTGATTTTGAGCTCATCTTGGCTAAAGGCAAGTATATTTCAACAATTATATGATGCTTTTCTCACATTGGTTCTATTTCTTGATTTCTTTCTTTTTTTATGTTAACCTTCTTTAGTTATGGTTTGCTTTGATTTAATGAACCATCTTAATGGTTATCTTCATTTATGTTATTGCTCTACTTTGCATTGGAAGTTTGTTCTCCTTATGGTTTCTTAAAAGAGTTTGTTTCATTGTTCAAATGGTGTTCAAAGGAATGGATTCTTTTAAAAAGTGTGGAGTTTATGTTAATTAGATGGTTATGGGTGATGGTTTAATGATTTGTGGAGGTTGAGAAGAGGCCCAAGAAGTTGTGGAAGTGTGCATGGAAGAAAGGATTGCAAGAGGATTGAAAATGATCAAGAAAGAAGAAGAGAAACACAAAAAAAAAATGGAAGTCTGCACTCTCGGGCTGGACTGGGCAGGCCCAGTCCGCTCGAGCGACCCAGTGGGTCGCTCGAGCGGACCAGGCACTGTCTGGGTCCGCTCGAGCGACCCACTGGGCCGCTCGAGCGACCCAGCTACTGTCTGGGTCCGCTCGAGCGGACCTGGGTCCGCTCGAGCGAGCCCAGCTCAGTCTGGGCTCGAGTCTGGACCTGATTAATGGACTGTTTAAGGGCTGTTTGAGGGCCCAATTGAAGATCTGATGAGCCCATTTTCTAGGGGTCTGTTGGGCCTGTTTTAAGGCCAATTCTTGGGCTGCCTTTGGGTCTTATTGTTGGGCTGTGCATGTCATGAATTGTGGGCTCTGTTAGGGACTGTTTGGGCTTGTTTCCCATGGACTGTTGGGCTTGAATAAGGCCAGCTGTGGGCCTGATTACAAGGGGATTTAAACCCACTTCTAATGAAGACTTATTCTATATAATTTCAAGCCCACCTCGGGTCTATATCCAAGCTCAATTCAGCATTAAACTTTCCCCTATAAGTGAAGCCCATTCACCCCTTTCAAGCCTAGAATTCATAATGAGATGAGTCTTGGACTATGACCAATACCACTTAGGAAACCCTTGCGTCTGAATGTGCACTTAATCCCTTGTGATTGTCAACGATCTTCAGTGACACCAAATAACTCTCTCTAATGACAATAAGGGGATTAAATGTATATCGAGACTACCCGCTTAGTCGACCGACCCATCATTCATTCGTTGAATAAAAAGACTTTTGGTTTTAGTTCTTCTCCTATGCTTTTATTGTTTTGAAGTGGATTACCCCATACTTTAGAAATGATGAAACTACTCACTTGTTTTGCGTGGCTTCGCCTATATGCATTTGTTTGGAGTAGTTTTCTATCGACTTTGGAAATGTATCTTATAAATGGAATTGCATTTCTTCGAGGTTTCGGATTTTCACTAAAATGGCACCACTAGGCTTAGGTCACCTTGTCGGACTGATCATCCGGCTTGGGTCTTTATTTTGTTTGCCAGCTGCAGTTTGGATTTCGTTTGTACCGACCATGGCAACGGTAATTTCCCGTTCCCACGTTTAGTGGCTACGGTTCTGTCTGATAACGACTATGTCGTTCCGTCCCACGTTTAGTGGCTTCGGTTTGTTTGCTCCGGTTACTTCGGTAACAGGAGAATATAGCTTTATGTGGGTCGCCATTGTTTTTATGCATTGATATTCATCTCATGGCATGTATTTATGTTACTCATCATGATATTAGATTTGCAAACCATCGAGATGTTTATTCTATCTTTACTTCGTCATTGTTATTAATCGTGATTTCATCGTAGCTCTTTCTTATTATGTTTGTTTTACTTTCATCTTATTATTGTTGTAATTGCTTGCCAGACCGTCGTGTCTGACTCTCTTTTGTTTGGTGCCAGTTTCTTCTCTTTTTGTTTCTAGGTGTTTGATCAGAGGAGGCGGTGGGACCGCCGGTCTGACGTGAGAGGCTGCCCATTGATATCATCTAGATGTCAAGCCGGGCAACGGAGTTCGTAAAAATGACTTGGGGTAGTATTCTGTCTAGTTGGAGTTTTGTATGGCTTTGTAGCCTTTTTCCTTGGGTTTGTAATTAAGACATTTGTTAATTGTAAATTGATCATATGGGAATTAATTAGTCTTGTTACTACCAGCTCAGTGTGCTCTGATTTATGACTTGTGCCAGTCTGTTTATGATGGCTTTATGACATTGGTTGCGTACGACACGGAACCCGATGGCCACGGATTCCGAGTCGTAACACCTTGGTTAGCTTCCGCGAAAAATACACTCTGATTGTGATGGAATGTGATTATCCTCATTCACGCGGATCTTGGGAAACATAACAAAAAGTTTCAAATTATCCCTAAATTTCGCACCCCGAGATCGGTTCGCTGCAGGTCCCGGTTTCGGGGCGTGACATAATGGTATCAGAGCTGGTTAGTTTCTAGGAAATAAAACACTCTAGAGACATTAAAACGTGTGGTGAGGATTCGTTAGATTGTGTCGATTTGTTTTCCCGTGTCTTTGTTTCGTTGGATTTGAGTCGGCTTTTCTTTCAGTTCGGGAGATTTTGCTTGTCTTTTCTTTTAGTTCGTGTTGTTAGGAGATTTGGACGGCCAAATTTCCTCCTTAGTGGTGGAGAATTTAAAATCTCCATACTCTTGTCTAGTGTCTTTTGTCTGTATTTGTGTCGGAGACTGAGAACCTCGTGGACTTAGTATGTTGTTTTCGGAGAACATCGGCAGACTTTCAGCCTTCAGCATCTCCGTCGTGGTTATGAGAGAAGACATGTGCGTTTGTCCGCCAGAGTTGGACTTGAGCATTATTCGAAGACCCCCTTTCAGCTAGTTGGAGATCGTCATGCGGCGTACCAAGGTGAGTAAATATAGATTATTGGGTGAACTCAGACTAACTTTCCAAGATGAAGGACCGTAGAAGGCACATTAGTTGGCAATTTTTATGCAGGGAGAAGTGACCTTAGTTAGTAAGATTTGGAGTGGTGCAAGAAACTCAGGGATTTCCCCGGATTCGACGAGCATGGTTATGGCTTTGGTTGGGAATTTTGGTGACTTGCAGTGTAGCCAGTGTAGTTGGTTCAGCAGGAATACCAAGTGGATGGTTCGTTGGGGTCAAGATAATCGTTGGCGGTAGAAGAAACTTTGTGGATTTCACCGACTTTTAAGGTATTGGATTGGGCAATGTGCAGATGCAAGGGAGTACCTCAGTAATTTGGATGACCATTTCTTATTTAAGAATGATTTTCGTGAGGTTTTCATCGTTGTTATAATTTTTCAATTAATATCTATGATTTATCCTTGTAGTGTTTAAAAAATGGATTTAGGTTTCTTCTTTAAGGCTTATTTTGAAATAAATTATATTATTATACTCTTTTCATAAGTCACATGAGTTCGTTTTCGTAAGGATTTGTGTTTCGAATTTTTGTTTAATCTTCATAAGATATTATCTTATAATGACCTTAGAATTTCGCTCTTGTTTAGTTTTCTTAAATGTTGACACTTACATTTCAAAACCTTAAAGATTTCAAAACTTTGTATGTGTTTGGCTGGAAATGGATTTTAACAAAGTTTAATGTATAGTCATACCATATGAATTTGATTTATTTTTGAGATCTTGATTTAAAATTGTTGAGCATTTCAATGAATTGTTGGGTCATGAAGATGTGGATTTCAAAACGAATAATGTTGTTCCATATTCAAACTTTGATAAAACTTTATTTATTAAGCTTTATTTTCAATTTGAAAAGTGTAACTTCTACTATGTTTTAGAATGAGGAGATTTAACTAAGTAATTATTTCAGTTCCTATGTCTAAAAATTTTAAGATTTGTTTTGCATTGATTGGAGTGAGTGGCATTAGCCTATGGTTGGAGCTTGGAAGTGTACGGAATTGAGGAGTTGATGGACGTCAAGATGTGTACTAGTTCAGTGGGAGGTAAAGTTGGATCTACGAGAGAATCACCATCGTCCAAGAATTGGATTGTAAGTTTCAGCTCTTCCGGGATTGACATCAGATTAGTGGATGTGTTTTATTGATGACACGGTATCAGGTAAGAGATCAAGAGCAGCAAGTAGATAGGGTCAGATGTGGGCAAGATTTCAGAGTGCATCACAGAAAGGTTAAAAATTTGGAGTTGTGATTTCAGAATGAAGACGGAATGACGATGTTCTTAGAAGCCAGAGTCTGAATGGTGCAGTGTAAGTAGGTATATGGAATTCCAGAATTTTGGGGTGAAGATTTTTCAGTGAAAACATGTCTACGATCACACCTTCATACAAGCGTCAAGAGCACCATATACAGTTTCGAAGGACTTAAGGCACAGAATTCCAAGTGATAGAAAGAGATAGAATTCACAGTTTCTTGAACCAACAGTGACTGACAAGGTGAGTAAAAGAAATGATTCAGTGCAGGAACGACAGGTGACACCAAGGGTACTTCGGAGAATTGTTGAATTCTAGTTTGGGCAGAAAAGTATGTTTTCAAGCAGATGTGTAGAATAGTGTGAAGCCTTCAAACCGAATCAGAATGTGGTAGACTGTGCATCTCACCGTCAGCTGTGTTAAGAGGAGGTCTCTCAGTTGCCGAGGTCTAGCATAGGGTGTCAGTGTTTTCGTTTGTCTTTTGGGTTTTTAGTTTTGATTTGGTTTAAGCCATTTGGAGGACCAAATGGATTCTAAGGGGGGGAGGATGTAAGATCCCGACCCCAATCCTTTTGTTTAGCATTGTTTTAATCGTGGTTTAACTTGTTAAGTGAGATTTGATTTAGTTTGACCGCGTATTTGAGTTTGACCGGATTTTTCCTTGCCTTGGAGATTTTGTAGACCGTTGACTTTAGTTTGACCCGGTCCTTAGGATTTGTATTTTTATGGGAAATTACTTCGGATTTCTAAAAATTCGGGATTTGGTGTATTTCAACTTGTTTTATGAAGTTTAACAACTTTCATGTTTTGATCATTTTGATTTGGTACTCAGAAATCACGTTTTTCGAGGAAAAAGGGCAAAAATGGCATTTTCACTAAATCTGTCCATGAATTTCGAAAATTTCAGAAATTGGGGAAAATACACTTTTTGGAAAGTAGATATTTCGCCGATCGTTTTGTCTTCTTCGTCGTTTTCGTTCGGGGCCCGCGAGTACCGTTTTTAGGCTTGTGAAGTTCGGGGCCCACATTGGCTTGTCTCTTAAGAAGAGAGCTTTTCTCTCTTCTTCTTCATTCGATTCCAGCAATTTCTTTGGCTAGGGCTTTTTTTTCTCCTCCCTTCTCACTCTCTCTCATCTGGAACTCTCATTTGGTGAGGTTTGCTTAGAGGATTGATCTCCCCAATCTCTTCCTCCCTCTTCAAGCTTCCTAGGGATACCTTTCTTGAGAATTTTGAGCTAGGAGAAGCCCTCCATTCAAGCTTTTCTTCTTTGTTAGGGTTCCTCAAGGTGAGCAATAGTTTTCCAAACCCAAGATCTTTGCTTTCCTCTCCATTTGGAGTGTTTTAATCCCTTTTGCTAAGGTTTTCTTTGAGGTTTCACAAATGTTGATGTTTTAGGGTTTCTTGGGAAATTTTGGGGTTTTTGTAGATTTGGAGCTTGAAGCTCTAAGGATTTGTTTTAGGAGTGATTTTGAGCTCATCTTGGCTAAAGGCAAGTATATTTCAACAATTATATGATGCTTTTCTCACATTGGTTCTATTTCTTGATTTCTTTCTTTTTTTATGTTAACCTTCTTTAGTTATGGTTTGCTTTGATTTAATGAACCATCTTAATGGTTATCTTCATTTATGTTATTGCTCTACTTTGCATTGGAAGTTTGTTCTCCTTATGGTTTCTTAAAAGAGTTTGTTTCATTGTTCAAATGGTGTTCAAAGGAATGGATTCTTTTAAAAAGTGTGGAGTTTATGTTAATTAGATGGTTATGGGTGATGGTTTAATGATTTGTGGAGGTTGAGAAGAGGCCCAAGAAGTTGTGGAAGTGTGCATGGAAGAAAGGATTGCAAGAGGATTGAAAATGATCAAGAAAGAAGAAGAGAAACACAAAAAAAAATGGAAGTCTGCACTCTCGGGCTGGACTGGGCAGGCCCAGTCCGCTCGAGCGACCCAGTGGGTCGCTCGAGCGGACCAGGCACTGTCTGGGTCCGCTCGAGCGACCCACTGGGCCGCTCGAGCGACCCAGCTACTGTCTGGGTCCGCTCGAGCGGACCTGGGTCCGCTCGAGCGAGCCCAGCTCAGTCTGGGCTCGAGTCTGGACCTGATTAATGGACTGTTTAAGGGCTGTTTGAGGGCCCAATTGAAGATCTGATGAGCCCATTTTCTAGGGGTCTGTTGGGCCTGTTTTAAGGCCAATTCTTGGGCTGCCTTTGGGTCTTATTGTTGGGCTGTGCATGTCATGAATTGTGGGCTCTGTTAGGGACTGTTTGGGCTTGTTTCCCATGGACTGTTGGGCTTGAATAAGGCCAGCTGTGGGCCTGATTACAAGGGGATTTAAACCCACTTCTAATGAAGACTTATTCTATATAATTTCAAGCCCACCTCGGGTCTATATCCAAGCTCAATTCAGCATTAAACTTTCCCCTATAAGTGAAGCCCATTCACCCCTTTCAAGCCTAGAATTCATAATGAGATGAGTCTTGGACTATGACCAATACCACTTAGGAAACCCTTGCGTCTGAATGTGCACTTAATCCCTTGTGATTGTCAACGATCTTCAGTGACACCAAATAACTCTCTCTAATGACAATAAGGGGATTAAATGTATATCGAGACTACCCGCTTAGTCGACCGACCCATCATTCATTCGTTGAATAAAAAGACTTTTGGTTTTAGTTCTTCTCCTATGCTTTTATTGTTTTGAAGTGGATTACCCCATACTTTAGAAATGATGAAACTACTCACTTGTTTTGCGTGGCTTCGCCTATATGCATTTGTTTGGAGTAGTTTTCTATCGACTTTGGAAATGTATCTTATAAATGGAATTGCATTTCTTCGAGGTTTCGGATTTTCACTAAAATGGCACCACTAGGCTTAGGTCACCTTGTCGGACTGATCATCCGGCTTGGGGTCTTTATTTTGTTTGCCAGCTGCAGTTTGGATTTCGTTTGTACCGACCATGGCAACGGTAATTTCCCGTTCCCACGTTTAGTGGCTACGGTTCTGTCTGATAACGACTATGTCGTTCCGTCCCACGTTTAGTGGCTTCGGTTTGTTTGCTCCGGTTACTTCGGTAACAGGAGAATATAGCTTTATGTGGGTCGCCATTGTTTTTATGCATTGATATTCATCTCATGGCATGTATTTATGTTACTCATCATGATATTAGATTTGCAAACCATCGAGATGTTTATTCTATCTTTACTTCGTCATTGTTATTAATCGTGATTTCATCGTAGCTCTTTCTTATTATGTTTGTTTTACTTTCATCTTATTATTGTTGTAATTGCTTGCCAGACCGTCGTGTCTGACTCTCTTTTGTTTGGTGCCAGTTTCTTCTCTTTTTGTTTCTAGGTGTTTGATCAGAGGAGGCGGGGGGACCGCCGGTCTGACGTGAGAGGCTGCCCATTGATATCATCTAGATGTCAAGCCGGGCAACGGAGTTCGTAAAAATGACTTGGGGTAGTATTCTGTCTAGTTGGAGTTTTGTATGGCTTTGTAGCCTTTTTCCTTGGGTTTGTAATTAAGACATTTGTTAATTGTAAATTGATCATATGGGAATTAATTAGTCTTGTTACTACCAGCTCAGTGTGCTCTGATTTATGACTTGTGCCAGTCTGTTTATGATGGCTTTATGACATTGGTTGCGTACGACACGGAACCCGATGGCCACGGATTCCGAGTCGTAACACCTTGGTTAGCTTCCGCGAAAAATACACTCTGATTATGTTGGGATGTGATTATCCTCATTCACGCGGATCTTGGGAACTATAACAAAAAGTTTCAAATTATTCCAAAATTTCGCACCCCGAGATCGGTTCGCTGCAGGTCCCGGTTTCGGGGCGTGACACATAGTTAACCCCGGGCCCAGTTTAGTGGGTATTGTTAGACCCTAGGTTATTTGCAATTTGATTCCTAGCATATGCATCATATTCATCTCATCACATAGTTTCACAGTTTACAAGTTTTTCTTGAAAATCATTCCTTTGAATTAACCTTGTCATGATTTATTAAAACGTCTTTTGGTTGATTTAAATCTTGATTTAAAGTGTGTTTTCTTGATGAAACAATTTATAAAATCACCTTACAAGTCTGAGTTTTCAAGTGGTTTCAAAGTTACACTTTTCAAAAAACTTCAGATCTTCAAAAAATTAGCCTGACCACACTGTCGGTCAGCTTGTCAGTCCATGTCGGCCGACCGACAAAGTGAACCGAGGCCAACCAATGGGTTTGTCGGTTCCATTTCCAGAGAGCAACAAATTTCAAAAATTCTCTGTCGGTTCATGTCGGTTCAGGTGTCGGTTCATGTCGGTTAACCGACAGATGTATAGCGATCTCAAAATTTTGAATTTTATGACCGTTGGGACTTGACCGTTGAGGTGTCGGTGGACCGACACCTCGACCGACAGGTATCCGTTGGACCACTTTTTCTATAAAAAGCAAGTTCATCCCAAAGTATTTTTTTGATGACTGGAGAGGCCATTTTTGGTGTTTTAAGAGTCCAAGCCAAGGGAATGTATTAAGGGAGCTTAATTGGTCCAAATGGACAGCTAAAGCTTGATTACAAGAAGTTAAATTCTTGTAAGCTTTAATCTCCTTTTTCATATGTTTCATGCTTTGTTTTAAACCTTTGGAAAATGTTTTCTAGCATGTTAACTATGTTGTGTGGAATCCATACCTTATTTAATATTTGTTTCATTTGTTTTGGATTCCACCTCTTGATTCAAACCAAGTTATATCTCAATATTGGTAATCATGCTTTTGAAAATCTTTGACTTCTTTTGTAGCATGTTTTATTAACTTGTTTGAATCCTTCCTTGTTGTTTTCAATCATTTGAACTTTACTTAAACCTTGTTCCTTGAAAACATTATTGGATTTGCATTACATGTTTAGTCATAACTTTTGATACAACTTGAATCTTTGATTTTCATATCTTCTTCTAGTTAGTTTTTATACATGTGACTAACATCATCTTCAATCAAATCTTTGTGTCTTAACTTTCAAATGCATTTAGTATAAATTGTTTGAACTTCATTTTAAACTTGATTGAAGATTTCACACACACACACACTTAATGAATATTTATCTTTGCATTTTCATAGTGTTTTGTGTGAATTAGATTTTAACTTTCATATTCGCCTATTTAAGAGGCATTGAAAGAGCTTAATGTATTTCTATTCTAAGTGTTTAGACACTTTCTTGAGAAAAAGAAAGTCATTGTGTAAAGGTTCTTGCTAAGCCTATAAAAGCATCTTGGATAGGTTGTTGTTTAGCCTAGAAAAACAACATTGTAAGGTTATTGCTTATCCTTGGAAAGCATATTGTAGAGGTTATGCCTTTTGAAAAGCATACTTAGTGGAAATCCGGTGGGGTGTTGAGCACAAGCCGGTAGTTGATGTAGGCATTGAGGCCGAACCACTATAAATCATTGTGTAATGGTGAATGGCTTGTGGTGATTGATTTGTTTATCTTCCGCATTTGTTGTTATAATCATCACTAGTTACATGTTAATTTAAAGAAAGTTAAATTTGGTCACAAAATTGTAGATCACCCTATTCACCACCCCCCTCCCCTCTAGGGTTAAGATCCCAAACTTTCAATTGGTATCAGACCAAGGTTGCTCTATATTTAGGATCAAGTGTTTGGGACTCTTGATTATGTGTAAAAACCTAGAGTTTAGACCCTAGTTGTGCATTGCATGAAAATCATTAGAATGGATTCCACTAAGCTAGATTTTGTACATTCCCTTGTAGATTCTTCTAGACCACTCCTTCTTCCATATGTTGGAGAATCAAACATTGGAATTAATGAATCCCAAGTTGAATTAAAAGAAGAAGAAAATGATGAATATGAAGATGACCTTCAACAAGCTTATAATGACTTATATACATTGTTTTTAAAGCTTGATAAGAATAATAAAAGTTTAAAAGAAGAATCTAAAAGTTTAAACAAAGAATTGGACTCTTTAAAAGATGAACTTAGAGCGAAAGAAGAAGTAATACATTGCCTAGACTCTAAGTTTATGATCACTTTGCACAACCTATCCAATGCTCAAGATGAACTAAATGAAATTAAAATAAATAGTGGTGAGCTAAATAAGGAAAATTTAAATCTAAGAGATACATTAAAAAGACAAGATGAAAACATTATCTATTTAGAATCAAAATTGAAAATTTCTAAGGATAACTTGTCTAATGTTCAAGATGAACTAAATGTATCTAAGATAAATTGTGATAGACTTAATAAAGAAAACTCTAATATAAGTGATCATGTAAAAAATCAAGTTGAAGACATTGTCAACTTAGAATCCAAGTTAATAATCACCAAAGAAAATTTATCCAATGCTCAAAGTAATATAAAAACTTTACAACTTGGATCTAATGTTAATGAACTTAAACTTGAATTAAAACTTGCTTATGAAAAAGTAAACAAGTTTAATGGAATTGAAATTCAACTCATAAAAGTTAAAAATGAAAATTCAATTCTTAAAAACCAAGTCACTCAACTTGAGACCCACAAACAAAAGTTTGAGTGCAAATTTACCCAAGGTGAAGAAAAGTTTAAAAAATTATTTAGATTGGGTAAATCACAAAGAGATAGGATGGGCCTTGGATTTGATAAGTATACTTCACATTTCCCTAAATTCACCAACACATTTGTGAGAGGTGAGTCCTCCTTCTCTAGCACTCACACTATCTTGCCCAAAACAAAATGTCATTATTGTGGTAATGAAGGGCATTTCAAATTTGAGTGCAAATTAAGAAGAAGTCATTTGTCTAAACCCATCTATGAACCTAAAAAGGCAAAATCTAATTCTATGAAGGGTAAGACATTTAAATCAAAGGAAGACTCTAGAAAGTTTCAACAAATTAAAACATCTCAACAAGAGTCTCCTAAGATAGATTTTAAAAAGACTAAACAAGTCAAAAATGGTCAAATTAAATCTATCAACAAGAAACCTTTCACTTTACCTCCTTTAACCTTGGAAATGAAAGAAATATTGAAAAAGGTTGAAAGATTAAAACTGAAATTCAAAACACAAAAAGGAGGAAAAGTTAAGAGAAATAAGAAGAACACAAAGAAAACACAACACCAACCACCAAAGACTAATCATCATTCTAAAATTGTCAAACCTCAAAGATTTGATGACAAGTCTAAAAGAAATAAAAAATTATCTCCTTTAGTCTGTGGAATCTCAAAGATAGAGCCAAAAGCCCAAGCCCTTAGATGGATACCTAAGGTTAAACCTTTAGACAAATACTAAGGTCTTGAAATTAGATTATACCAATCCTTTAATCATAAGCCATATCTATATGTTGGTCCTAAATCTAGTCGACTCTAATTCACTTAGTATTCTCTACATGTTTAAAATTAATTTGTTTGAGAATTAATTTGTGAAAATGCATTGTTAAAATTAAAATGGTATTTTAAGTTGAAATGCATGTGTTTAATCAATTTAATTTGAAATAGAATTCATTTTATTTTGATTACATTGTTTCTTATGATCTTTTAATTATTCCTTATAGTCAAATCGTCTTAAAAATCCTCGAACTAGTGATCATAAGTCAAAAATGTAGATTTAGTGGATTATTCCACTTTTCTACAGGTGTCGGCTGACCGACGCTTAAGTTGTCGGCTGACCGACAAGGCACAGGTTCGATAAAAACCCTGCTCGCAGAAATCCTCTTTTCTGTTCTGTTTCTTCATACATCATCTCCAAACCCTAGGGCGCCCTGGTATGCTGGTTTTCCTTCTCCAAAGAGTGAGATCTTCATTCTTTTTCAAGCATTGATCATTAGCAAACATCGTTAGTCAACTTCCCCAATCTGATTTCAATGTCAGAGGTGTGCACTGTTCATCTTCTTGGCTGATGTGCTTGACTGATTCCTTCCCCAAAACGTAAACACACTGTTCCAGTATGTGTGTGATGCTTCTAGCTTCTCCAAAATCCCAAGAGACTACATCCAGGCTGACTGACCAAGCTGTGTGCTGATCTCCCACTCCAGCTGTTGTGCACTATTTTGGCAGATCCAACGTTGAAATCAAGTTTCTGTTTGGGTGTCTGTAGATGTCCATTCATTCTATTTGGAGTTGTAATTGTTCAGTGACTATTTGTAGACATTTTTGTCCAAGACTAAGCAGCTGTGTTCAGCAATTTCTTCCAACTTCGATTTCTGCCCGCCAAGTGTTTGACAGATTGCCTGAACCGACTTTCCTTGTCATTTCAACCTTGTTTTAGTTCTTTTCAAGTTAAATCCAGATTCAGATTAGGAGCCAACTTTTCTTGTCACCACACATTTTGTTTTAATTGGTGTATTTTTCGTGGTGTACTTTATTTTTGGGAAGAAGGATGGAATGTTTTGGTTAAGGATGATATTTAAATTTCTCGTTAATGTCTATGGATGGTTTATGTTTACGTCATTTATCAATTTTAAGACTTTACATTTCTTTAAATGAATGACATATTTTGCTCTATGTGCCATCTAAATGTTGTCTTCTATTTCATTTATTTTAAGATTATCAATATTATGCTACTTTGAAACGTATATTGCTTGCATATGAGTCTTATTTGCAGATTCTTAGCAATTTGATGTCAATGGGGGAGAAGATAGAAAAAGAGGAGAAAATATCAATGGGAAAAGAAAGAAAAGGAGGAGAATAGAGACAAGAAGAAAGAAATGTATGAATAAGAAGAGAAAGAAATGTAGGAGCAAACACTATGGGGGAGAAAAGAAAGAAAAAGGGAGAAAGGAGAAAAGAAATATGAAAACACAATTGCTAGAACAATGGGGGAGAGCTAGAAGAGTTAGAACTCTGGGGGAGCAAAGGAAGAACGAAAGAACAAATGAAGAAGCCAAGCCATCTGATTGAAGAAATGGATCAACTCAGGAGGAATTGAAGTCTAAGCGAATGGAGATCAAGAAAATGAAGAATTGAATGAACTATTGTGAAATGAATGGTTTATGTGTGATGTACTCTTAAATGTTTCTTAGACTTTTTCTAGTGTTGTTTGCCATCAAATTGCAAAGGGGGAGATTGTTAGACCCTAGTTTATTTTCAATTTGATGTCTAGCATATGCATCATATTCATCTCATCACATAGTTTCACATTTCACAAGTTTTATCTTGAAAATCATTCCTTTGAATTAACCTTGTCATGATTTATTAAAACATCTTTTGGTTGATTTAAATCTTGATTTAAAGTGTGTTTTCGTGATGAAACAATTTACAAAAACACCTTACAAATCTGAGTTTTCAAGTGGTTTCAAAGTTACACTTTTCAAAAAACTTCAGATCTTCAAAAAATTAGCCTGACCACACTGTCGGTCAGCTTGTCGGTTCGTGTTGGCCGACCGACAAAGTGAACAGAGGCCAACTGATGGGTCTGTCGGTTCCATTTCCAGAGAGCAACAAATTTCCGAAATTCTTTGTCGGTTCAGGTGTCGGTTCATGTTGGTTCAGGTGTCGGTTCATGTCGGTTGACCAACAGATGTTTAATGGTCTCAGAATTTTGAATTTTATGACCGTTGGGACTTGACCGTTGAGACCGACACCTTGACAGACAGGTATCTGTTGGACCACTTTTTCTATAAAAAACAAGTTCATTCCAAAGTTTTTTTTTATGATTGGAGAGGCCATTTTTGGTGTTTTAAGAGCCGCAAGCCAAGGGAATGTATTAAGGGAGCTTAATTGGTCCAAATGGAAAGCTAAAGCTTAATTACAAGAAGTTAAATTCTAGTAAGCTTTAATCTCCTTTTTCATATGTTTCATGCTTTGTTTTAAACCTTTGGAAAATGTATTCTAGCATGTTAACTATGTTGTGTGGAATCCATACCTTATTTAATCTTTGATTCAATTGTTTTGGATTCCACCTCTAAATTCAAACCAAGCTATATTTCAATCTTTGGTAATCATACTTTTGAACATCTTTGGTTTCTTTGGTAGCATGTTTTATAAACTTGTTTGAATCCTTCCTTGTTGTTTTCAATCATTTGAACTTTAGTTAAACCTTGTTCCTTGAAAACAACATTGGATTTGCATTACATGTTTAGTCATAACTTTTGATACAACTTGAATCTTTTATTTTCATATCTTCTTCAAGTTAGTTTTATACATGTGATTAACATAATCTTCAATCAAATCTTTGTGTCTTAACTTTCAAATGCTTTTAGCATAAATTGTTTGAACTTCATTTTAAACTTGATTGAAGATTTCACACACACACACACACACACAACACTTAATGAATATTCATCTTTGCATTTTCATAGTGTTTTGTGTGAGTTAGATTTTAACTTTCATATTCGCCTATTTAAGAGGCATTGTATTAGAGCTTAATTTATTTCTCTTCGAAGTGTTTAGACACTTTCTTAAGAAAGAAAATCATTGTGTAAAGGTTTTTGCTAAGCCTATAAAAGCATCTTGGATAGGTTGTTGTTTAGCCTAGAAAAAACAACATTGTAAGGTTATTGCTTATCCTTGGAAAGCATATTGTAGAGGTTATGCCTTTTGAAAAGCATACTTAGTGGAAATCCGGTAGGGTGTTGAGCACAAGCCGGTAGTAGATGTAGGCATTGAGGCCGAACCACTATAAATCATTGTGTAATGGTGAATGGCTTGTGGTGATTGATTTGTTTATCTTCCGCATTTGTTGTTATAATCATCACTAGTTACATGTTAATTTAAAGAAAGTTAAATTTGGTCACAAAATTGTAGATCACCCTATTCACCACCCCCCTCCCCTCTAGGGTTAAGATCCCAAACTTTCAATTGGTATCAGAGCAAGGTTGCTCTATATTTAGGATCAAGTGTTTGGGACTCTTGATTATGTGTAAAAACCTAGAGTTTAGACCCTAGTTGTGCATTGCATGAAAATCATTAGAATGGATTCCACTAAGCCAGATTTTGTACATTCCCTTGTAGATTCTTCTAGACCACTCCTTCTTCCATATGTTGGAGAATCAAACATTGGAATTAATGAATCCCAAGTTGAATTAAAAGAAGAAGAAAATGATGAATATGAAGATGACCTTCAACAAGCTTATAATGACTTATATACATTGTTTTTAAAGCTTGATAAGAATAATAAAAGTTTAAAAGAAGAATCTAAAAGATTAAACAAAGAATTTGACTCTTTAAAAGATGAACTTAGAGCGAAAGAAGAAGTAATACATTGCCTAGACTCTAAGTTTATGATCACTTTGCACAACCTATCCAATGCTCAAGATGAACTAAATGAAATTAAAATAAATAGTGATGAGCTAAATAAGGAAAATTTAAATCTAAGAGATACATTAAAAAGACAAGATGAAAACATTATCTATTTAGAATCAAAATTGAAAATTTCTAAGGATAACTTGTCTAATGTTCAAGATGAACTAAATGTATCTAAGATAAATTGTGATAGACTTAATAAAGAAAACTCTAATATAAGTGATCATGTAAAAAATCAAGTTGAAGACATTGTCAACGTAGACTCCAAGTTAATAATCACCAAAGAAAATTTATCCAATGCTCAAAGTAATATAAAAACTTTACAACTTGGATCTAATGTTAATGAACTTAAACTTGAATTAAAATTTGCTTATGAAAAAGTAAACAAGTTTAATGGAATTGAAATTCAACTCATAAAAGTTAAAAATGAAAATTCAATTCTTAAAAACCAAGTCACTCAACTTGAGACCCACAAACAAAAGTTTGAGTGCAAATTTACCCAATGTGAAGAAAAGTTTAAAAAATTATTTAGATTGGGTAAATCACAAAGAGATAGGATGGGCCTTGGATTTGATAAGTATACTTCACATTTCCCTAAATTCACCAACACATTTGTGAGAGGTGAGTCCTCCTTCTCTAGCACTCACACTATCTTGCCCAAAACAAAATGTCATTATTGTGGTAATGAAGGGCATTTCAAATTTGAGTGCAAATTAAGAAGAAGTCATTT
This sequence comes from Litsea cubeba, assembly GCA_012931725.1. Taxonomy (NCBI): domain Eukaryota; kingdom Viridiplantae; phylum Streptophyta; class Magnoliopsida; order Laurales; family Lauraceae; genus Litsea; species Litsea cubeba. The sequence continues at coordinate 37,591,326 of CM022948.1, forward strand.
GTCTAAACCCATCTATGAACCTAAAAAGGCAAAATCTAATTCTATGAAGGGTAAGACATTTAAATCAAAGGAAGACTCTAGAAAGTTTCAACAAATTAATACATCTCAACAAGAGTCTCCTAAGATAGATTTTAAAAATACTAAACAAGTCAAAAATGGTCAAATTAAATCTATCAACAAGAAACCTTTCACTTTACCTCCTTTAACCTTGGAAATGAAAGAAATATTGAAAAAGGTTGAAAGATTAAAACTGAAATTCAAAACACAAAAAGGAGGAAAAGTTAAGAGAAATAAGAAGAACACAAAGAAAACACAACACCAACCACCAAAGACTAATCATCATTCTAAAATTGTCAAACCTCAAAGATTTGATGACAAGCCTAAAAGAAATAAAAAATTATCTCCTTTAGTCTGTGGAATCTCAAAGATAGAGCCAAAAGCCCAAGCCCTTAGATGGATACCTAAGGTTAAACCTTTAGACAAATACTAAGGTCTTGAAATTAGATTATACCAATCCTTTAATCATAAGCCATATCTATATGTTGGTCCTAAATCTAGTAGACTCTAATTCACTTAGTATTCTCTGCATGTTTAAATTTAATTTGTTTGAGAATTAATTTGTGAAAATGCATTGTTAAAATTAAAATGGTATTTTAAGTTGCAAAGCATGTGTTTAATCAATTTAATTTGAAATAGATTTCATTTTATTTTGATTACATTCTTTCTTATGATCTTTTAATTATTCCTTATAGTCAAATCATTTTAAAAATCCTCAAACTAGTGATCATAAGTCAAAAATGTAGATTTAGTGGATTATTCCACTTTTCTACAGGTGTCGGCTGACCGACGCTTAAGTTGTCGGCTGACCGACAAGGCACAGGTTCGATAAAAACTCTGCTCGCAGAAATCCTCTTTTTTGTTCTGTTTCTTCATACATCATCTCCAAACCCTAGGGCGCCCTGGTATGCTGGTTTTCCTTCTCCAAAGAGTGAGATCTTCATTCTTTTTCAAGCATTGATCATTAGCAAACATCGTTAGTCAACTTCCCCAATCTGATTTCAATGTCAGAGGTGTGCACTGTTCATCTTCTTGGCTGATGTGCTTGACTGATTCCTTCCCCAAAACGTAAACACACTGTTCCAGTATGTGTGTGATGCTTCTAGCTTCTCCAAAATCCCAAGAGACTACATCCAGGCTGACTGACCAAGCTGTGTGCTGATCTCCCACTCCAGCTGTTGTGCACTATTTTGGCAGATCCAACGTTGAAATCAAGTTTCTGTTTGGGTGTCTGTAGATGTCCATTCATTCTATATGGAGTTGTAATTGTTCAGTGACTATTTGTAGACATTTTTGTCCAAGATTAAGCAGCTGTGTTCAGCAATTTCTTCCAACTTCAATTTCTGCCCGCCAAGTGTTTGACAGATTGCCTGAACCGACTTTCCTTGTCATTTCAACCTTGTTTTAGTTCTTTTCAAGTTAAATCCAGATTCAGATTAGGAGCCAACTTTTCTTGTCACCACACATTTTGTTTTAATTGGTGTATTTTTGGTGGTGTACTTTATTTTTGGGAAGAAGGATGGAATGTTTTGGTTAAGGATGATATTTAAATTTCTCGTTAATGTCTATGGATGGTTTATGTTTATGTCATTTATCAATTTTAAGACTTTACATTTCTTTAAATGAATGACATATTTTGCTCTATGTGCCATCTAGATGTTGTCTTCTCTTTCATTTATTTTAAGATTATCAATATTATGCTACTTTGAAAGGTATATTGCTTGCATATGAGTCTTATTTGCAGATTCTTAGTAATTTGATGTCAATGGGGGAGAAGATAGAAAAAGAGGAGAAAATATCAATGGGAAAAGAAAGAAAAAGAGGAGAATAGAGACAAGAAGAAAGAAATGTATGAATAAGAAGAAAGAAATGTAGGAGCAAACACTATGGGGGAGAAAAGAATGAAAAAGGGAGAAAGGAGAAAAGAAATATGAAAACACAATTGCTAGAACAATGGGGGAGAGCTAGAAGAGTTAGAACTCTGGGGGAGCAAAGGAAGAAAGGAAGAACAAATGAAGAAGCCAAGCCATCTGATTGAAGAAATGGATCAACTCAGGAGGAATTGAAGTTTAAGCGAATGGAGATCAAGAAAATGAAGAATTGAATGAACTATTGTGAAATGAATGGTTTATGTGTGATGTACTCTTAAATGTTTCTTAGACTTTTTCTAGTGTTGTTTGCCATCAAATTGCAAAGAGGGAGATTGTTAGACCCTAGTTTATTTTCAATTTGATGTCTAGCATATGCATCGTATTCATCTCATCACATAGTTTCACATTTCACAAGTTTTATCTTGAAAATCATTCCTTTGAATTAACCTTGTCAGCTTATCGGTCCGTGTCCGCCGACCGACAAAGTGAACAGAGGCCAACCGATGGGTCTGTCGGTTCTAATTCCAGAGGGCAACTAGTTTCAAAATTTCACCGTAGGTTCAGGTGTCGGTTCATGTCGGTTAACCGACAGATGTATAATGGTCTCAAAATCTTGAATTTTATGACCGTTGGGACTTAACCGTTGAGGTGTCGGTCGACCGACAGGTATCCGTTGGACCACTTTTTCTATAAAAAGCAAGTTCATTCCAAATTATTTTTTTGATGATTGGAGAGGCCATTTTTGGTGTTTTAAGAGCCCAAGCCAATGGATTTATTAGGGGAGCTTAATTGGTCCAAATGGAAAGCTAAAGCATGATTACAAGAAGTTAAATTCTAGTAAGCTTTAATTTTCTTTTTCATATGTTTCATGCTTTGTTTTAAACCTTTGGAAAATAATTTCTAGCATGTTAGCTATGTTGTGTGGAATCCATACCTTTTTTAATCTTTGATTCATTTGTTTTGCATTCCACCTTTTGATTCAAACCAAGCTATATTTCAATCTTTGGTAATCATGCTTTTGAAAATCTTTGAATTCTTTTGTAGCATGTTTTATTAACTTGTTTGATTCCTTCCTTGTTGTTTTCAATCATTTGAACTTTAGTTAAACCTTGTTCCTTGAAAACAACATTGGATTTGCATTACATGTTTAGTCATAACTTTTGATACAACTTGAATCTTTGATTTTCATATCTTCTTCAAGTTAGTTTTATACATGTGATTAACATCATCTTCAATCAAATCTTTGTGTCTTAACTTTCAAATGCTTTTAGCATAAATTGTTTGAACTTCATTTTAAACTTGATTGAAGATTTCACACACACACACACACACAATGAATATTCATCTTTGCATTTTCATAGTGTTTTGTGTGAGTTAGATTTTAACTTTCATATTCGCATATTTAAGAGGCATATTGTATTAGAGCTTAATTTATATCTCTTCTAAGTGTTTAGACACTTTCTTGAGAAAGAAAATCATTGTGTAAAGGCTCTTGCTAAGCCTACAAAAGCATCTTGGATAGGTTGTTGTTTAGCCTATAACAACAACATTGTAAGTTTATTGCTTATCCTTATAAAGCATATTGTAGAGGTTATTGCTTAGCCTTTTGAAAAGCATACTTAGTGGAAATCCGGTGGGGTGTTGAACACAAGCCGGTAGTGGATGTAGGCATTGAGTCCGAACCACTATAAATCATTGTGTAATGGTGAATGACTTGTGGTGATTGATTTGTTTATCTTCTGCATCTGTTCTTATAATCATCACTAGTTACATGTTAATTTAAAGAAAGTTAAATTTGGTCACAAAATAACAGATCACCCTATTCACCCCCCCCCCTCTAGGGTTAAGATCCCATTCTTTCAGGTATAATTCTTCTGTAACCAAGACTCTTATCTATTTAGAACCCAAACTCTATTCGTTTTAGAATTTTAGTCAGATTACAACTCCTATTCTCATTCCCTATTTATACTACACCACCTCACTCTTTTATTTTCACACACAACTCTCTCTCTTCCAACTTTTCCCTGGATAGCACCTTGAGACTGTCTCCCTCAACCGCAAACCTTAGGCATGTACTGTCGCAACCCCGGACCGGGTCCCGACCTAATCCGGGATCGGCGATCTAATGATGAGATGATGATGTTTAGTGATGATGCCATGCCAAGTGCATTTGTTTAATATGACCACTACGTACACAGGTTAAAGGAGACATTACATTCGCGCACATGATTTCCCACAGGTTTCCGCGATGAGGATCTCACACATACATATCATTCTCAATCAAGATGCGGAAGCGTGTAGCAAATTAAGTTGGTAAATCCATTCCTTAAGCAATACTGATAATACAACCTATAAATCATGATGTCAGAGTGAGCAATGATCATATGGCATTTCCCCAAAAATATATAAAGTTAGATGTTTATACAAAAGATCAGTTAATTAATCACTCCCCAAAAATAATGGCCAACAAAGGCCAGTACAACCAATAAAATCCCAAAATGTGTTAGTCACAATCCCAAAAGATGTTCGCAACTCAAGGCTTGACCCCATTTCTAAATTGTTAGTTATATAGACTTAATCCAGTAGATGATATAATAAATTGATTAATTTCTTTATTTATCAATATATTTATACTTTCCTTTTATGAGATGAATGGTATTTTATTATATACTTGCACATAACCAATACAAATGACATGATGGTTCATGAGATGAACCGGAGTCCATAAGTATACTAGATGTAATACATGTGTATGGATGAGATCCACATACGGGAAACATTATAACAAATCTTATACTTGAATATTTTCACAACCAGTGATGAGACTGGATATCTCATCTGACAGGGTTGCAGTACTTTGATTATTATGAGATAGTGTGATTTGTCTCGACCTTCAGAATGAAATATTTTAGATCATAGTACTGGTACATTGGATGGATTGAAGGACAATAAAAATCACCTTATAAACATTGTCTTTAATTTAAAGTCTGCTCTCATAATTCCCTAGCAATAGACTCTCAATCCTGAGACATTTGTACTCAAGTTTCTATCTACTCATCTGCTTTGAGTCTCCAATGAGTGAGGTCAATTGTAGGTCAACACCTCGGTGGTTTAGGTACGTGGTAGTAGAGCTGTGGGAACATTCAATAGTCAAGATGGAGTCTATCTTTAATATTCCCTTGTGCCAATTAATGAATTTATCATTAGTAAGTGTACACCCACTCTGATTAAGAGTTAATTGGAAATGTACCATGATCATTATAATTAATTGGGGCTCAAGGATAATAAGATATGGATCTAAGTTTGGAAGACAAATCCATTTGATCCATGGATATTGATGGAGGCGCCTACTTATGGTCATAGGGAAGTTTAGGGTCTCATATGTAATATATTCCTAAGACTGGAGTTCAATTGCATTTATATAGTGAAGTTATTTGCAATTAATTGTGAGCTCGGATTGCACATAAGATGTGGGGTCGCGAGTCCCAGTTGGAGCCAGCTTTCTAAGGAATCCGTAGTGGTCCCCATGCTAGCCCAAGTTATTAGAAAGATACTAATTCTAGTTGAACTCTAAAAAGGAAAGTTACTATTTCTATTTGAAGTGAGACTTCTAATAGTGGTAATAGTAAAGTTACTAATTTTAGTATAAGTGAGACTTCTATTTTAATTAGAAAGGAATTAGAAAGTTACTAATTATATTTGAAGTGAGACTTGTAATTATGATTTAGTAAGTTGCCAATTATTATGGAAGTGGGACTTCTATTTTAATTAGTAAAAGAAGAGGTTGCATTAAGTGCTATAAATAGAGGAAAACAAAGAGTCATGCACGCCCATGCTATTCCCATTATTGAGATTCACGCCCAAGCTCCTTTTTTTGTGCAACGTTGCACATGTTCTCCTCTCTTCCCTCTTCTAGTTCACTTTTTAGTTCCTCCTTAGAGTTCCTAGTTGCTTTCTCTTGGAGATCCCACCCTTCTTCTTGAGAAAAGAGAAACTGATATGGGTCATAGCGTGGAAGATCAAGAGGTCTTGGAGATTCTTATTTGATACGTGAAAGAGTTTCATCATCAAATAAAGATGCAACTTCTCCATTAGAGCACAACCGAGATCCAAATGTATAATCTACTTCCTTGTATGTTGTAGATTTTTATGGTACCTTATATGTTACTGTTTCATCTTCTTGATAGGTTCATTTACTGATCATGATGGCTGAGATTGAGGACATGGATCCTGGATTGGGTTTTGTAGCCTTCTGGATAGTTGATCAAAAGTTTTTGAAACCTATCCTAGATGCCCACCTATTTCCTACAATTGGTATCAGAGCCTTACCCCATCTCAAATCATTTTAGATCAGTAAACTTGTTCTAATCTTTGCATGAGATGCGAAGAGGATAGAGCAGGGCTATGTACGGATCAGTTTTTGATGGATTTGCTTTGTTTATTAATGAATCCATGTTTGGATAGTCACAAAGTGGTTTAATAATGATGGAATGATGGTAGGAAACCATTGGGAGCCTTCAGAAGTGTTTTGGAGGTGTTTGGGCACGAATTACAAAAACCCAAAATTTGAACTTCGTCGGCCCGGTCGACCTGTCTTCGTGCTCGGTCGACCGCATGGCTGTGGGGCCGGTCGACCGAGCCTCCTGGCCGGTCGACCGGGTACACAGCGACAACAAGTGCAGGATTTTCAGTTTTTTCAGTTTCTGGTCTATTTTGGTTTCTTGTTTTTCCAGCATTATTTGGCAACCTATTTGTGTGTTTTGTATGGTTGTATGAGATACTAACATGTAGGTTATCTTTTTCTCTCCATATGGCCCACAAGTCTTTTACTTTCTATTTATGGTTATTGATTTATTTAAGGCTTAGTGTAAAGGGCACCATGGTTTCCTTGGTTTCCTGTGAAAGGGCAAGGCATGGTGAATTTCCCTATAGCCATTTTATTTCCATGTTTAGATTACCATGTAAGTCTCATCGTAGAGACATAAGAATTTATGTAATTTTCTAAATTTGTAAGTTCTGGCGATGTCTGAGACGAAGAAGGAAAGTGCAGTTGGACTCCTAATCAAAGAGTTTGAAGATTACCAAAAGTGTTTTGGAGTTTCCCAAAGAGTTTGAGGAATTCCAAAGTTTTGGAAAGTCTATAAGTCCAAGAAGTCTATTTCGCTTGGGCCATGTGGAGGAGAAGACTAGTTTCTAATTTTATCATTTTCTATTTAAGGATGAATGCTTGATTTAGAAAGTTTCCAAATCTGATCCAAACATAGTAAGTTACTAGAATTGGTCAAATCAAATTAATTTTTGCAAAGAGTTCTAATTAGTTTTGATGACCCATGAGATGGACACATTGGTAACACTAATTTAAGAAACTGGACTTTCCTTAAAATAACTTGACTTGAAACCAATCTTAGATCATATCATGTGATGATTTGATGTTCATATTTATATGTGGGCCCTAATACCTTAAAAGGAAATCCTCAATTCTAAGATATTAAGTGGGAGCGGGGCATTTAAATTGAGAAATCCCCATGGTTTTCCACCATAGGTCCATTGTAAAGAAAAGTATTAGCCTCACGCCATCAAGAGAATGGCCGTTCCCCACGGATGGCTTTTATTTGTCTGGTTACTAGACATGGATCTCCATTGGATAGTATTGGTGAGACGTGGTGGGGCTTCACTCCCCAAGGAGGAGCTGCCCAAAACGGTTGTCATGCAATATTAGTTGGTGGGTCACACTTAACTAAAATAATAATATAGTATCCCCAAGGATTTGCCTCGTGTATTTTAGAAACCAAAGCTAATCGGGAGTCATACATTATTTGATATGAGATACCTACATAATAATGAATGATGGGGATCATGGATAGTTAGTCTTAATCCTAATTTTGACAACTTTGACCCGCACCAATCTATGTGGCATTTGCATTCCCCAAGGAGCCATGCCCTAGGGGATTAGGATTCCAATGTATTCTAAATTTAGTGGTTATGAAGATTCCCACATGAATTTGGTAGAATATTAAACTCTAATGTCATGTATATTCTTTTATTGAATGTATAGTTATGTGCTACAGTTAATTCAGCATGAATTCAAATACTTTCAATCAACTTGCGATCATCCTCAACCAGAATAAGTTGGAAGGATTCAACTATGTAGACTGGAAAAGGAACCTAGATTTAATCCTAACAGTTTCAGGATACAAATATGTCCTTACCACACCCTGCCCTGAGGAGCCTAAGCCATATGCACCACAGGACCAGAAAGACCTTTACACCGATTAGACCAAAGACGATGAGATGGCCAGGTGCTACATCCAGGCATCCATGTCTAGTGCTAACATCTATCATATAAGACTACATCCGATATAATATCGAACTTAAAGGAGATATTTGCGGACCAAGTCAAGCCTGCTAGGTAGGCTGCCATAAAAGTGCTGATAAACACTAAAATAGCTGAGGGAACCTCAGTACAGGAACATATGCTGATTATGATGGACTCATTGAATGAGTTAGATGTACTGGGAGCTACGATTGATGCAGAATCGCAGGTCGACATGATTTTTCAGTCGCTACCAGATTCATTCAACTATTTCAAGAATAATTATATTATGAATGAAATGAATCTAACCTTATCTGAGCTGTCGAGCCAGCTGGTAGCAACTAAGGAAATCATGAAGAATATAAAAGCCCTAATGACAGAAAAGTCATTTACCAGGTCCAAGCCGAAAGGCAAAGGCCGGAAAGGCAAGAAGAAATCAGTCCCCAAGGGTCCTACGGTGGAGAATGGTTCTACTGGTGCTGTGGCCAAGGTTAAGGGTACGAGAGCAAATAGAAAGTATTTCAATTGTGGTATGACAAGACATTGGAAAAGGAATTGTCCTGATCTTCTGTCTAAGGAAATGACCTCAGGTATGATTGAGTCACTTGTTTCTAAAGTTAGTTTTGCAACTGGTAGTTCAAAATCCTGGTATGTAGACTTCGGTGCAACTAATTACATCTGTAATATGTTGTAGGAGTTTCGGAAAACCAGCAGGCTTATTGGCGGAGAAATCATTGTTAACTTGGGATCGGAAGCCAAGGCAGAAGCATTATCAGTGGGAGTAATAACTTTGTTATTTTCAGATATTAAGTTGATTTTGTCAGATACATTATTTGTACCGTCTTTAAGACGGAACTTTATTTCGGATTCTAGTATGGTGAATAAGAGTTATTCTATATTACTTTTGGTACTGAAATTGTCATATATTCTAACAAGGTAATCAATGGCTTTTATTTGTTAAACTCCCACAATGTATGAGATACATGACACTGAGATTAATAATAGACCATCATTAAAGAGGAAATCACCTTCATCTAATCCAACAAAACTTTGGCACCTAAGAGGCTAGGTCATATAAACCTAAATAGGATTGACAGGCTAGTGAAAGATGGTATCTTGCCTTCATTGGTGGTAGAACCAATGCCTGTCTGCAAATCCTGTCTGGAAGGCAAAATGACCAAAAGACCCTTTTTATTGAAGGACAGTAGGGCCAAAGATTTATTGGAGTTAGTATATACTGATATGTATGGACCCATAAATATTAGAGCGAGAGAAGGTTACGAGTACTTCTCACTTTCACCGATGATTACTCAAGATATGGATACATATACCTTATGCACCGCAAGTCCGAGATTCTTGAAAAGTTCAAAGAGTTTCGAGCGGAAGCGGAAAAGCAATTAGGTAAAAGTATAAATACTCTTCGATGAGATCGATGACGCGAATATCTCTCCGCTAATTTTATGGGATACTTATCAGAAAATGAGATTCTATCCCAGTTGTCTGCTCTTGGTATGCCTCAACATAACAGAGTAGCAAAAAGAATGAACCATACTCTTTTAGATATGATTAGGTCTATGTTGAGTTTCTATGGATTACCTATTTTTTTTGGGATATATTTTGAAAACTGCAATGTATATACTAAACCTCATTCTATCTAAGTCTATACCTGAGACTCCCCGGGAGTTATGGACAGAACGAAAGCCTAGTCTACAACGTTTTTAGGGTTGTCTGGCACACGTACTGAAGGTTAAGACAGATTAGTTGGAATCGAAGTCGGAAGTATACACGTTTATAAAATATTCCAAAAGAACTAAAGGTAATCCCAGAGAGCAGAAAGTGCTTGTCAGCACCAATGCGGTTTTCTGAAGGAAGATTATAAGATTGACCGAAAATCTTTAGAAATGGTATCTTGGAAGAAATTCAAGAGAAAACAATTCCTAATCCAAGAATAACCGACCTTGAAGAAAATCCGCCTATACCTGACCAAGCAGTTACACCCATGCCTCTCGTAGTGGGAGTATTATCAGGCCTCCTGACAGGTTCTCATTTTTGGGAGAGTCTTACCAGGCAATCCCGGAAGAACTGGAACAAGATCCCTGTAACTATGATAAAGCAATAAATGACATAGATTCGGGAAGTTGGTAAAATGCTATGAAAGCTGAGTTGGAGTCTATGTACTCCAATCAAGTCTGGACACGTGTGGACTTGCCTTCCAATTTTAACCTATTGGGTGCAAGTGAGTCTACAAGAGAAAAAGAGGACCAGATGGGAGAGTTGAGACCTTTACGGCCAGGCTTGTTGCGAAAGGATATACTCAGAAAGATGGTATCGATTATGAGGAAACCTTCTCGCCGATAACCATGCTCGAGTCCATCCGGATACTCTTATCCACTGCAGTTCATCTCGATTACGAGATTTGGCAAATGGATGTAAAGACGGCGTTTTCTAAACGGCCATCTTGAGGAAGACATCTATATGATGCAGCCAGACGGTTTTATAGCTAATAACCAAGTGCAAAGAGTTTGCAAGCTGCAGAAGTTCATTTAAGGACTAAAGCAGGTATCCCGGAACTAGAACATCCATTTTGACTAGGGAATCAAGTCATTTAATTTTTGTCAAAATTCGGATGAGTCATGTGTGTGCATGAAAAGTGAATCAGGCAGGGTAGTTTTTATGTCGACGATATCCTTCTCCTAGCAAGTGATAAAAGAATGTTGTCAACAGTAAAAGTTTGGTTAGCTAAGACTTATGAGATGAAGGACTTGGGACAAGCTAGCCACATCCTAGGGATCAAACTCCATTGAGACCGGAAAAATAGCATGATAGGCTTATCCCAAGATGCGTACATAGATAAGGTGCTGGTACAGTTAGCTATGCTTTGTACTAGACCAGATATCTGTCATGCAGTGGGCCTAGTCAGCAGATATCAGTCTAATCTAGGTCCTTATCATTGGACTGCTGTAAGATGTGTTTTCAAATACTTGAGAAGGACTAGAGGTCACATGTTGATTTACAGCAGTGATGAGTTGATTCCAGTCGGTTACATAGATATTGACTTCTAGTCAGATAAGAATTCTAGGAAATCAACATCTGGGTATGTGTTTATGCTGAGTCGCTTGAGAAGCAGATAAGGAAGCAGCTTGGCTCAAAAGATTCCTTATGGAACTTGGAATGGTACTTTTGGCAGGACAGCCGCTCACAGTTTACTGTGATAACAGTAAGGCAGTCGCTAAGTCCAAGGAACCCAGGAGCCAAAAGCATGTACAGAGGAAGTTATACACGGTCAGACAGATTGTGTAGAGAGGTGATGTTACGATCACCAAGATAGTCTCTACAGACAATCTGGGAGATCCCTTTACTAAGCCTTTGACTACCTAAGTCTTTGAGCGGTATGTAGACGGGATGGGCATGAGATGTAACACTAACTGACATTTAGCCCAAGTGGGAGATTGTTAGTTTTATGGACTCAATCCAGCAGATGATATAATAAATTGATTAATTTCTTTATTTATCAATATATTCATGCTTTCCTTTCATGAGATGAATGGTGTTTTATTATATACTTGCACATAACCAATACGAATGACATGATGGTTCATGAGATGAACCGGAGTCCATAAGTATACTAGATGTAATACATGTGTATGGATGAGATCCACATACGGGAGACATGTATAACAAATCTTATACTTGAATATTTTCACAACCAGTGATGAGACTGGACATCTCATCTGACAAGGTTGCAGTACTTTGATTACTATGAGATAGTGTGATTTGTCTCGATCTTCAGAATGAAAGATTCTAGATCATAGTACTGGTACATTGGATGTATTGCAGGACCATGAGAAGCACCTTATAAACACTGTCTTTAGTTTAAGGTGTGCTCTCATAATTCCCTAGCAATAGACTATCAATCTTGAGACATTAATGAACTCAAGTTTCTATTTACTCATCTGCTTTGAGTCTCAATGAGTGAGGCCAATTGTAGGTCAACACCTCGGTGGTTTAGGTACGTGGTAGTAGAGCTATGAGAATATTCAATGGTCAAGATGGAATCTATCTTTAATATCCCCTTGTGCCAATTAATGGATTTATCATTGGTAAGCGTACACCCATTCCGATTAAGAGTTAATTGAAAATGTACCATAATCATTATAATTAATTGGGGCTCAAGGATAATAAGATATGGAACTAAGTTTGGAAGACAGATCCATTTGATCCATGGATATTGATGGAGGCGCCTACTTGTGGTCATGGGGAAGTTTAGGGTCTCATATGTAATATATTCCTAAGACTGAAGTTCAATTGCATTTATATAGTGGAGTTATTTGTAATTAATTGTGAGCTCGGATTGCACATGAGATGTGGGGTCACGAGTCCCAGTTGGAGCCAGCTTTCTAAGGAATCCCTAGTGGTCCCCACGCTAGCCCAAGTTATTAGAAAGATACTAATTATAGTTGAACTCTAAAAAAGAAAGTTATTATTTCTATTTGAAGTGAGACTTTTAATAGTGGTAATAGTAAAGTTACTAATTTTAGTATAAGTGAGACTTCTATTTTAATTAGAAAGTTACTAATCATATTTGAAGTGAGACTTGTAATAATGATTTAGTAAGTTGCCAATTATTATGGAAGTAGGACTTCTATTTTAATTAGTAAAAGAAGAGGTTGCATTAAGTGCTATAAATAGAGGCAACAAAGAGTCATGCACGCCCATGCTATTCCCATTATTGAGATTCACGCCCATTATTGAGATTCACGCCCAAGCTCCTTTTTTTGTGCAACGTTGCACATGTTCTCCTCTCTTCCCTCTTCTAGTTCACTTTCTAGTTCCTCCTTAGAGTTCCTAGTTGCTTTCTCTTGGAGATCCCACCCTTCTTCTTGAGAAAAGAGAAACTGATATGGGTCATAGCGTGGAAGATCAAGAGGTCTTGGAGATTCTTATTTGATACGTGAAAGCGTTTTATCATGAAATAAAGACGCAACTTCTCCATTAGAGGACAATCGAGATCCAAAGGTATAATCTACTTCCTTGTATGTTGTAGGTTTTTATGGTAGCTTGTATGTTGCTGTTCTATCTTCTTGATAGGTTCATTTACTGATCATGATGGCTGAGACTGAGGACATGGATCCTGGATTGCGTTTTGTAGCCTTCTGGATAGTTGATCACTGCATCAAGTTGATCAAAAGTTTTTTAAACCTATCCTAGAGGCCCATCTATTTCCTACATAAACGACATCATCGGCCTGCCATTCGCCTACGCGTTGCAGCTCTCCGGCCGCCTCCTCAGGCTTCTCCTCAAAGGCAATGGGGTCTGGACCTGAGTACCAAAGAGTGGGTCAAACATGACAGTCTGACTGGTGGGTGAAACGATATTAATCAATATAATAAAATATAAGTTACCTTGGAAAGCATTGAAACATGTTTAAACAATAATTTCTATGAAATAAGATGCACAATTCATCCGAAATCACATGAACAATATAAAACATGAAAAGGTATCAATGAACAGGAAACTGACAAAATGGCAACCACACTAAGCTAAATCCTCCATCACTAATGTGATGAGAGCACTCTAAAGGCGTTGGTCTTAGACACGTGAAGTGACAAGAACCAACTATATATGTATACATATAGTCATACAAAACCACGATCGCAGAACTGGGTAATAGAACAGAACAGAATCCAGACTGCAACTGGCAGAGCATAAAAGGGGGACCCCAAGTTGGTGGATCAGGCCGACGAGGTTGTCCAAGCGTAGTGGTGCTGACACATAGGTTGCATGAAGAAAACATGACTTATTCATACATATATACACAGGAGGTGAAACACCTAAACAGACTGAACGGGGGTGCTCATAGGCATGAAGGTCACATCAGTATCCGGTCATGCATATACGGGCTGGCAGAACACTTAAAGTGTATAATTCAGTATTTCTAAAATAGAACTAGTAATGTCATATGAAAACTGAAGAGTATGTATGAAATCTAAGTAAAATGAAACATAATTGGATTTCCACATAATAACGGACCATACATTGAGGATTCCATATTTAAATCGATGTGAACAAGGGTCCCATATGTCAGTTTGGTTATTAGTTTGGTACTCTATAATATGGAAGACATTCCAAGCTCCTTATACACATTGAAAAGTCCAAAAATCCTCAATAAATCTCCGTGATGGGGTTTCTTTCTCAATCGGGCTCCATACTTCACTCTCTAGGTCCTACCATTGCATTGGGGCTCCAAACCAATCTCCCCAAGCCTAAAAATAGGGTTTTCAGACCTCCCAACATGGACCCATGCCTGAGCAACAGTTGGCTCGAGCGGCTCGAGCCACCTGCTCTCTGTGAGGGGTTCGCTCGAGCGAACTCCTTCAAGTCAAGTTGGCTAGAGCGAACCTGATGGTTAGCTCGAGCCAACAGCTCCCTGGATGGGGTTTGCTCGAGCCAACCATGGTTTGCTCTAGCGAACTCCTCCAAAACCTGTTTTCTGGGCAGTTCGGGCTCCTTCCTTCTCTTCTTTTAAGTCTCCTTTGAACCACCACTTTCTCACAAAATAAAGGTCTCCTATCATTCTCAAAACACCATTCTTTCATCCATCAACCATACCACCGAACACATCAAATCCTCCCAGTTTTCATCCACATTCAATCACAATAGAAACCCATCTTTCATGAAAATCTATATTCAACATAGATCAAGATTTAACCAAGACAAATTACATAGATTTCCAAGATATAATCAAGATAGAAATAGACTCATCAATATGAAATCCAATAGAAATCATAGAAAGATCATAGATGAAAGCAAGAGAAAATCACCAAGAACACATAGTAAATATTAGGATTTCTCATAAAACTAGATAACATCCATTCAACCACTTGCCTTAGCTCTTCAACTAGCTAAGCAAACTCTTAATCCCACTCCCAAGCCAAATAACACCAAGCTACAAAAAAAAAAAAAAAACCCAAATCAACCCATTAAGAACCCTAGAATGCCAAAGCAAACAATGAGGAAGAGAAAGCTTCCAATAAGGAAGATAAAGACTCTCTAGGGCTAGGCAAACACAAATCTAGAAGATTGGAAAGATTACTTACTTGGAAGTTCCTCAAATAGCAAGAGTTAGCTCAAAGAGAACCTTGGAATGGGTGGTTTTCTCCACAAATGATATCAATGGAAGCCTTCATGGTGAGGAAAAAGAAGATGAAGTCCCTTTCTCCATTTGTGCAAGTGTTAGAGTGGAAGAGAGATGAAGAAACAAAGAGAAGAAGAAAAAGGGGGAAAACCCTAGAGTGCTGGAGCCAAAGTCTCTCTACAATATTTTTAGAGCAAAAAGAAGAATAAAAGAAGGTGGGTTCTCCTTATATACAAAGTGGAGATGGGTCCCACAACTAGCAATTCTTGTCGGGCTAAAAACATGGTTTTCCGGGCCTTGAATGAGTTTGACGAAGAAGGGAAAAGTGTTTGTCGAAATATCTAGTTTCCAAGAAGTATATATTTCGAGGTTTTTGGTGATATTGAATTTTGTGTCCAGATTTGGAGTAAAAAGACTATTTTGCCCTCGAAGTGAGAAAAGTCGGGTTTCGGGGTCTAGAACGAAGATGGAGTCAACATGAAAGTTGTAGAGATTAACGAGATGAATCAAACAGAGGTCAAACACTAATTATTGGAACCTCAAGTAAATCCCCACGTTCACACAATATTATAAAAAGAAGCCCCAAGGGGTCCCACTAAGTCAAGAAGGCTTTCAACTCTCCAAAACTAGATAAAAGCTATTATAATCCCAAACTTTACCAAAATCCACTAATCTTACTTAGAGAAAAAAATACGACTTAATCAATGCTAATCGCGGTCACTTGGGTCGGGGTCTTACAAGTACCTAACCATAATTTGTAGATTTAATACCTGTGGTCCTCCTTGATTTTAGTGTTGGTGCATATAGAGACCCTTTTAATGCCCTTTCATGTGATGATGGTGTCATGTAATCTGTTTTTGTGGTGAGATTAGAGATTGGGGGATGATTCAATTGATTTCTTCAAATTCTGTTTTACTGTTGCAGTAATTCCGATTTTATGTTGACCACCACCCACCACTATTTGGAAACTTCTATGATTATGTAGATTTGCGTATGAAGGTAGATAGATTACCCTTTGAAAGCCCAGGTTGGACCAGACCTTGTAACAGGCTCCCGAACTTGGGGCCGTGAGGAATTGTACCCGTGTGTTGGATTGTGGGGCCCAGGTGGGCCACTTGATACTAGATCTAGACCGTGGATCCGGAGGGGGACCCACGGTCGACCTTATGGATGTGGGACCCGTGTGACCCTGTTTGGCCTCCATCTAATGGTTTTAGGAAATCATATTTAATCTTGTAGTGGGGTCTAGAGAGACGACCTGATGACCTATCTGAACCATGGATCTAGTAGAGGGACCCTGGGCAACCTTGTTGGTGGGGTTGATAATGAGATTTGATTGGTGGGGCCCATTATTCTAAGCTTCCCTGTTGCTGCAGGCGTGAAGCACAGTTCTGAAATGGATTCTGTGTGTGGCCTTGACTTGACTTGTATAGGGAATCGGGCCTATTTGGGGGCTTTACTTGTAGAGTTGAGTAGAGTGAAGGTTATTTTGAAGAAATAATAAAATATAAGTGGATTATGATGATATTTTATTTTTAGTTGTTTGTGATGGAATCTTTTTTACTTTTTTATTGAAAATGGGAGTTTGTCTTTTAGTGGTTACTTTTTTACTTTTTTTTTAGAAATATAGTGGGAAGTATAAAGTGCTTTTTGGTGGGATTTTTTTTTTGGAAAATGGGGCTCTACTTAACTTTAACTCTACAAGTAGAGTTGCCAAACAAGCCTGTTACATGTGAGATGCTTTGGGATAAGGAATCCCATGTGGCCTTTTAAGTACTATAGGAGTATTTATTACCTTGTCCCGTATGTATTTAAAATTAGAGAAAAGGCCCAGGTAGTTTTAAGGAACTCAAATTAGACCCCTTGGCTTATTTTATAAAGAAAGGAATGTGAAAAATGTTTTGGATGGGATATTCAGTTTTTCTAAAATTATAAACTAAGGTTTTTTTTCCTTCGTATTATTATTTGCTAATTATTTTGGAATTACCCTTAAGTATGGTAATACCTCGGACAGGCGATCGAAATCGGTGATCTGAGACGGATCTCTTCTCTGATACCATTTGACGCAGCGGGGGAAAAGGAAAATAGCCAATGGGCTAATCTCCAAGCAATAGGGTTAGGAATACGGATTCATGGGATCCAAATGTCTTGGTCTCACACCACAGACAAATAACCAAGAGGAAAACTCAAAGAAAGTTTTTAATAATCAATGAGCTTCTCCCTAAATAGGGATTACAATCTTTTATATAGACTCATACTTAAACCTATTCTTAGAAACAAATCAAATTGAAATAAGTTCTAATGCAGACTTGCTCATTAAATTCATAAATATCTCTAACTAAAAACTATTACTAAAATTAAATAGAGGCTTGGGTTGTGCGGTTATGGAGGTCTTCTCTTTATGGGCTATTAGTGGACTTGGGCCCAATGGGTTGGCGACCTGGTCTAGCCTGCATCACTTTTTAACTGTTCATTTCCGTAAAAAAGGGACTTCTACTGTTTAGATCAATGAATCTCAAACTAAAGGGCCACAGCAAGAAAAGCCTCCGTACCAATGCCTCATCTGGTAATCCACACAAAGTTGTCGGAAACAAGCATCCAGCCCAGTAGAGAAGAGTCTAAAAAATCAGACATGACTTTAGACATTCTATTAGTATACTAAAATGATTCTAAACCCGTTATATATTCTTTTATTGAATGTATGACATATATTAGTTCATATGGTCAAATCAGACGTTCCCATTCTCTTTCAATCTAGGCATTCCTTGACAACCTCCCTCAAATCACTCAGCAGCCTTCCCTTTGCATCTGCTGTGCAAAGAGCTGCCACCACCCGTCTCCAACAGGTAGCAAACAATGGAATCGACGTCATCACCAAAAATGCTGTAAGCCTCAATCACCTGTAGATAGCTGAAACCCATGGACAACACCAGCTGCACGTTGCTGCTGAGAACAGTATCAGGTAGAGCCCTTTCCCTTCCACTGTCCAATCCTTGTTCCCTTCGTGATGGCCCTGTTGCTGCCCACTCATGTCAGCCTTAAAGAATAAAATGGAAAACAACAGTGACTTCTTAATCATCTAGCAAATTGGCCACATTCAAGATGCACAGGCCCATGAAAATGGAAAACAAACCAGTTCCACAAAAAATAAAAATAAAAATAAAAAAAGCAAGTAGATCAATGATTTCATTGCCACCCTCCAAATTAGATTTTCATTTGGACTTTCTTTCATGATTTGTCTTAACTAATTGAGAAAGTAACCAGAGTACGGAGCATTGAAACTTATAAAATCGATCGATCCCTCCCTCTGTGTGAGAGAGAGGGAAGGGGAGAGAGAGAGAGAGAGAGAGAGAGCAATATTAAGCATTCAAGCTAGCTTCTCTCAATGCCTAGGACCACGGTTTGCACCCGGAGGTTGAGAGTTCGTAACTGCACTACCACACTGGGGCCACAAGAAATTTATCCAGCTCCCCCTGGGCCTGTAGGGATTATTTTGGCCGGGACACCCTCCGTTATCAAAAGAAAAGAAAAGAAAAAAAAAAGCTAGCTTCTCTCCTGTAGTTTTTGCACGTTCGATACAAAGCTTATTAACATGAGATGTGGCTTGGAGCCTTGAACTGCGCATCATATTCGTAGATCAACAGACTAGAGTTATTCAGTTATTTAAAATTGATCCTTGAATTCTGGCATATTCCAATTTCATGAGCTCACTTTGGTTGTTACTTGTTCCTGCTTTTTTATGATAGACAAGTCTCTTTTTCCTGGATGTAGTTCGGGATAAGGCACTTGCCCAAGTGGGAGGCAAACAAATGCACTTTTTCCCACCATGGATACTCGAGAAAATGGTGATTAAGCATACATCTAAAAAGCCCCACGGGATTTCAGAAAATGGAAGAGGAGCACTTGTATCATTTTATAGAAAAGGCACGTTAAAGCGTGCAAGGAACTTCCTTTGACAAGGTGCAACATTCATAAAAGAACTTACTTGCTCCAGAAGATGATGGTTCTGCACCAGAAGTGGATGACTCTCTGAAGCCAAGCTGCTGCTTGAACCTATCACCAGCAAGATATTCAGCTCGAGAAGCCTCCATCACCATCCGCTCAATTTCCTTCTCCGTGAGCTCCAGATCTGAGTAGAAACGGCCCTCAGCTAGGAGTGCCTGTCATTAATGAGGAAATGTTGGGACAGAAAATTCAAGATCACCAAGGAGCAGCCTCTTCTTTCAAAGGCTACACACTCAATAAGAATAATCACATGCTCTAGAAGATGAGAGAGCTGAAAGACCTATTCAGATATTACTCTAAAATAAGTTATAATGCATAATAAACAGGGAAAAAATGCATCTAACTGAAATTTCACTGAAGCAGTGAAGCATACAAAGCTTCTAGTAGATACATAACAAGTATACACACTCTAACATCAATTTTGATGAAATTTTGAATGACAATTTTCAGGAAATGTCGTGTCCATTTATCTCTGTGGCATCATGTTAAAAAATTATCATTCAGTGCATTCAGAAACAACTATAACTACGACGACTGTAAAATTCAGAGGAATCACAATTAATGGGGCAAGAAATGCAATCCTTGGAATTGCAAACTGTAGCTGTTGACGACAATAGCCCATCAATGATGACCGGCCATAGCGTACAAAGGTAGGGCAAAGGGCCTGGTCCACCAGCATAGAGCGGTCCAAGGTATCTTCTAGATGCATTTTATTTTTAATTTTTTTATGACTGTCTTTTAATAAATGGAAACATAACAAGAGAGGAAAAATCATTGTACAGTCATCATTGATCTAGAGAAAGATGAGTTTTCGATTAAAGGAGCGTCCAAGAGGTTATATTGACAAAATTAAAGGCATGTAAAAGGAAGTGGTAATAAGTGTGAGAACTACTTGTCAAGAGATTGGTGAGTTCCTGTAATACCCCGGACCCTGGACCCTGACTTATGGGCTAGAATAATAAGGTATACTTTTTTTTAACGTATACTTATGTTATTAATTACTTATAATTATATTAAGTAGGCCACTTGTTTCTTAAGACCTCTTAATATACATATATTAATAAATTGGGACCCAACTTCCTACCCTAGAGGGAGTCTGACACTTTTACCTATAGGAATCTTATGTTAGGAGAACTCCAACTCCTGTTAAAACTCTTCTTCCTAGACAGTCCTTGTGGAGTCTAGGCACAACAACTATTTATATGACCTCTCTCCCTCTCTTTGCATATACCAATAGCCAGTTCTCTTCCAAGAAACCCAATTGTAGGTAGACAAGTAGGATTAGAAGGATAGTTGCAGAAGAAGAAGAAAGACTATTGGACTCGGGCCACCAGGTGAGTAGATTTCTTCGTATACATGTGTTGTTCCCTATGTGTAGTGAATTGATTAAAGTGTGAATCTGTATTGTTTTGTTTCTCTCATAATGCTGCTGGAACCATTATATAGTAACAAATTTCATGTTTTCATGACGAATTATATGTTTTCTGTGTACTCTCGACCAACTCAATATGGTTTAATGACTGATAATAACCAAATTCTGTTGATAGATGTGATGATGGGTTCCTTATAGTTAAGATGATTCTCAGATGATGCTTACCTGCCAAGAGAATCAAATCAATTAGATGATTCAGAGCAGAAAGAGGATTTTTCCCACCCAGATCGTCAGTGGCTTTGAGGGTCGACAGGGGCTGTGGGACCCCATGGCCCAATGATGGTTGATCTGGACCATAGATCTCTGTAAGCAGACCCATGGTCAACCCCCATAGTGCTGGACCCACATGGAATGGGCCCCGTTAGCCCACTATCTAACTGTTTCAAAATCCAAAGGCATGAATAATATTTTTCCCAACCCAAACCATCAGTGGCTTTGAGGGTCGACAGGGGCTGTGGGAACTCATGGCCCAGTGGATGGTTGATCTGGACCATAGATCTGTAAGCAGACCCATGGTCAACCCCCATAGTGCTGGACCCACATGAAATGGGCCCCGTTTGGCCCACTATCGAACTGTTTCAAAATCCAAAGGCATGAATAATAGTAGAATGTGGCAGTTGGTCGTCAGTCCTTGTGGGACCACAGGAACCACCTGATCAGATATCAGGACCCCACATATGGAAGTGGACCCAGGGGCGACCCTAGTGGTGGTGGACCCATCTGGCCACCATCTAGTTTCACATATTACAATAAGCATGAGTCACTACTCACTGTGGAAGGGGTTTTTCCATATAGATGCACGTTATGGGGCCAGGAGGGCCACCTGATGATCAATCTGAACCACAGATCCTGTGGTGGGGCCCTGGGCGACAGTGGGGCCCATTGTCTATTATTTCCAAAAGAAAGAGGTGTGATGAAGCCTCTATGACTTGTGAGCAACGAAAGAGGAAATGGAATCTTTTGCACAATTATTATTCTGACCCTGATGTTTCCAATATTTACAATACACGCTTGGTATAATCACTGTACACTCGTTGAATTCTTTATGTTGACTGACACATATATCATGGTGTTGTATTAGTTCATTATGAAATGTATTTAAGGACTGATTGATATATACAAGGGGGAATTTTACATAAGTAAACATGTTATTCAGATCTGACTTTCCGTTTGAAATATTTAGATTGATATTGTGCAGTACCAAAATTGGTTATTATAGTCCACAGACCTATGCAATGCTGGTATTCCCATTTTATTGGACTTATTATGTTGTGTGGTCAACCGTTGTGGCCCATATAAAATTATGATGAACGGAGATAACGAAGTATATCATCCTATCTGGATAATGAGGTTGTGAACTGAATCATGGAGTTATTTAATTATTGTGATATTTCTATGATTTTATTGTTGATTTAGATTATGCGCGACATTACTGTTTTATCTTATGAATTATGATGAATAAAGATGAATGGTTACTTCGTCCTATTGATATAATTTGGGATATCGTCCTTACAACAGGTACCAATAGGGTAAGGGACAGGGGTTGATGAAACCCAGAGACAACCGTAAGGACAAAATCTCAAATTATCCTGATGACTAGATTGGGAAATATTAATGAAAGATTTTTCAAAATATGGTTGGGCCTACCCAAAGGACACACCTAGATGTACCAGCATGAGGCTAAAAGATGGATCCTTCTGACGTGGCTTTCAGGCCATTTGCGGAATTGTTCTGACTTGTAGGTCAGTTGCACTCTTGTTTGGCGTCAGCCATTGTCTGACTATAGTTGTCCCTTCTGTTTTAGGAGCTGCATAATTATCCTCTGGCTATAGGTCAGTTGCACTCTTGCTAGCTATAGGTCAGCCGCTCGACAGACTATGGCATGCTCTTATGTTTCTGAGGCACCCTTGAGGTGTATATTTCTGTTGGAGCCAGTGCACACGTTGGTTAGGCGGTGGTCCCACAGTTAGAATTAGAGACCCTAACTGAATTTATTTGTGTATGTTTCTTTATTATCTGCTTTATATGTTGCACACAAATTTGTATATGTTAGGCAGTATAACTGATTGTTGTTTTCGCCCCAATCCAACGTATGATAACCCTAGAAAGGCAGGAGGTCCCTAATGGCTAAGAAATCGGATTTAAAACCTGCGGCTGAGCATTCGGGACTCACAAATAATTTTACTTAGATAGTTGGTTTAGTTACAGAGACTACTTTGGAATTTTGTAGTTATTTCGTTTCTTTGAACAATATTATTGGATTGGATATTCATTCAGTTAGAGATTCAAAATTTAGGCTAAAGCATGGTTTATTATGCTTTAATGGTTTGATTATGATGTGGATGTGATACTTTTAAGAGTCTCGATGCGAAATTCGAAGGGCCCTGGATTCCAGGTCGTTACAATTCCTAGGGATCATAGGTTGGAATTAGGGATCAACTTTAAGCCCTTATTTCTTTACAATGATTATCGATGAGTTAAGTGTTGATATTGAAGAGGAGGTATCTTTTTTTATTGGTAAAAACGATTTCATTAAAAAGGCCAATATAGGGGGAAACAGCACAAAGAGGAGGTATCTTAGTGCATGTTGTTTGCAGATGATATAGTATTGGTGGACCAATAAAGAGATTGTGTGAATGCGAAACTTGGGAGATAAGGCAAGGTATTAGAATCCAAGGGCTCTAAATAAGTTGTACAAAGACAATATATGAATCACAACTTCAATGGGGATGTTCATAAAGCTGAAATGCTTCAGAGAATTGAAGCTTAGGAGATGCCACAAAGATTCATTTCAATACCGCTCAATAATTAGTAAGGATGGAGAGATTGAGGAAGATGTCAGACATAGGATAAGAGAGGGATGGTTAAAGTAGAGACTTTTTTATGAATTGCTTTGTGATAAGCGTATACCAACAAGATTTAAGAAAAAATTTTACAGGACAATGATTAGACCATCTATGACTTACAAGCAGAATAATTGGTGCGTCAAGAAGCAACAAGTACACAAAATGTATAGCAGAGATGAGAATGTTGAGATGGATGTGTGAGTGTTTTTGGATGAGAACGTAGAATCTGTATCACTAGATCACAATCATTCACTTTTAATTGCGGATCTCCAAAAATAAAATCAATATGGGGAATCTCAATGATTGGATCTGCTTGCAAATACATTGGACCAATTGACGTAACCTCTTCTACCGTAGCTTGTTCTTATCGTACGTCTGACATATCATGATCGTCACTGTTCACTTTGGTCTCCTTGCCTTCGTCAATTTTTTTCTCGACTACAGTAAGCTTTAGACATTATTGCATCTGATGCTGTCCCTGAATCTTCTTTTTGTTGTCCTAGCATTTCTGCATTTTCATTGACATCACTTGTAGCATTGGTAGATGTTTTCACTTCTTTGGTGCCTGAAGCACACATCTGGCCTTGTTTCAGTAACTTGGCTATTCTGATTCATAGTGGAATCTATGATTTTTGGTACATACACTTCCTTGTTAGGACATTCAAAACCAAAGTGTCCAAATCCTTGACAATTGTAACATTGCCATTGGTCCCGCAAATTACTCCTACTGTTAATTACTCTTTGACCTTTGTTACTTCTAACAATAGATGAAGTGTCTGGATAACCATTGCATTGTTGACTCCAAAGATTTTATTTTGCTACCAAAGCACCTGGTTGAAAATTAGAACCACAGAAGTTATCACGCCTAACAATTTGCGGTGTCAGACCATAGTTACCTGATTCGCAGTTCGACCAGTTCGGGTTCGAATTCGCAGTTCGCAATTCGACAGTTATTCTAATTCGAAAATTCGATGGGGTAGGTTTAGTTAATTCGTTTTTCAATTCGCTTGATTCGTAGTTCGAATTCGCTGAATTCGCTGTACTAATTCGAATATATAATATAATAATATTTAATTTTTGAAAAGGTGACTAAATATTTTCAATAGTTGCTCAAAGAGGACCCAGGTTTGGTTTCAGAATGACATAAATTAAGTCCAATCACCTCTTATCATTCTTATCTAGCTAGTATCCATAAATATCCCACTGGTAGTCCAGATCCTCTTAGTTTCTCACTTCAAGAAGTGAAACTCTATTATTAGGCTCATTTATTGAAAATCTGAACTACTCAAAACTAATAACCCACATTATTTTATGATTAAGAAAATTTCATTTCAATCATAGTTGTATCAAAATCAATTAAAAATATATGATTAAAAAAGTTAAACCACATATTTTAGCCACTCTCAATCTGATGCTGAAAATGACTCTAGCAAGAGTTGTGGTCTTTAGTTTTGTGAATTTCAAATTAAAGTGGGCCGCTGAGAAACTTATTTCAATGAACTGAAAGAATACAAGGGTAGTATTGTCCTTAATGCACCGTATCTTACCCTTTTATCCAGTTTCGAAATGAAAGGGAAGAGTGAGAAATCAAAACGGTTTATGCAATTTCGAAATGGAAGGTAAGAGAGAGAGAAAATCGGGAAGAGATCACCCACAATCCAAGGAGGAGGATTTAAAAAGGAAAGACAGGAAACATAAATAGACTTGCTATCCTAGGAGACTGAAACGAAGAAGCAACTTTATCTTCTTTCCGTGATTTTCAAACTACACCGAACCAAGGCTTTTGAGATTTTCGATCCATAACGAATCGAATAGCGATTTAGTCGAAACGAACTGTTCGTGATTCTCCGTCCATGGGAGCGAATTAGGTAACTATGTGTCAGACATCAATCTGAATATTGCACTACTTGATAAGCTTGGTCTAAGGTGCGCACTCCATGCTCTGTCAATTTGGTTCTAAGCTCGGGACGGAGACCCACTTTAAATCTTGAAAAGGTAACCAAAGGATCTTCTCTTACATTGCAACACATCGTGCATTCTTCAAATTCATCAATATAATCGGCAACATGCATGTTTCCTTGTCGAAGAGATTGCCACTGGTCCAGGAGTCTTGCCTGATGATGGACATTTTGTGTTTCCATTTGGAGTAGAGATTCAAATTCTTCACCTTTTGTTTCATAAAAAATCAACTAAAAATCTAAATGATCTGACCTGTCTGTTGTGTATCTTTGATCGGACTTCAGGTGACTCAAATATCACGACGCAGAGATCAATGTCTGAAAATCACTTAATTTCAAGGCCCACTTACAATCTGCAGCTTGATCCATTCGTTAGAGGACTTTGAAATTAGGTGTGGCTCAACTCGTTGGGCTCTACTAACGGGTCAGGCTCAACCTGACGTGACCTGCTGTCCTGTTGGTAATGGAATAAGCAAATGGGTTGGGTTTGACCTGAACTCAGGCCCAACAAGAGTATGGCCCAGCATGTGTCAGATGCACAGACACGTGATTGAAACAAAAGCCCTTTCAAACCCTCTTTGATGTTGCACTTTGACTCACGATCAAGGTGGGCAAAGGGGAATGGCGAGGGGGAGTGATGGAGCACGATGGTGGTGGCGCTACTACGGTTGCTTGTTTCTGGAGAAGATGATGACGACGACGTAGACCCCACTTGTAAGGTCGCTGCTGCTTTTTGAGAGAAATGGAGAAGGTGCTAATGGTGTGTCTTGCGACGAAGACGTGGACAATCGCTGGCAATCTTGCGATGTGTGGACGGCGACATTGGTGCTATGAGGTGATCGGGATGCCTGAGTACAGTCTGCCGGTTTTTAGGTACGCAGAGCTTTTTTTCACTTTCTCTGTTCTCTTCCCCACTTCCTCTCGCCTCTTCCTTTTTTCTTTTTTTTTTTGTACTCAACGAAGAGCAGGGGTGTGGGGCAGAGGGTAGAGAGTTGGTGATGTAGTCCAGTCCCGATCCAAGACCAGGACCCGCAAGCCTTAATGGACCCAGCTGATGGGGGTGTAGGTCGCTTAATTGTTTAGGAAGATTTCCTTTCTAATTTATATGTTGATTAGGATTAGGATTAGATATTTCCTTTATTGCTTATTTAGGAACAATGTTACTCTATATATAGAGAAGCTCCTTATTGTAATGCTTATGCTTTATTCAATCAAATCAAGTAACATGAGTTATTCCCATAAGTTCATGGCTGTGAGTGTTGTTTTGTGTGGAATCCCTTTGTTGGATTCGATCAACCTCATCTGAGAGGTTGGTCTATTCGATCAAAGATCTGGGGCTGCGCCAGTTGGGTTATGGCCGGATGAAGGGTTTGGTTGTTGTGGGGTAGGGGATGAAGGTTTGGATGCTAGTCAGTTGATGTAGATTTGTGAAGAAAGAGGTTTGACTAAGGTGGGTGTGGCTGATTTTGGGTTCAACCAAATCGGTTTTGTTGAAGAAGATGTGCTAGGCTCATATGGGGGCTCAGTCAGCTAGATCGATAGGTAATTGAAATGGTGGGTTAAAATGGTTGGAAGGTTTTTTTGTTTTTTTTTTTTTGTCCTGAGGGTTGCAGTTAGGGATTTCTGGGATTGAGAAGGCACAACAGTGAGGATTGGGGTCTGGGCGAGGAATAGGGGAGTTTGTCGATTTGGGAATTTTGGGGGTCTACAGGTCAAGTGGAATTTGAGTTTTGATAGAAGTTGGGCTTCTGGATGGGAGGGTTGGTGCTAATTCAATGTGGGGTTTTTGGATTTGGGAAGTTGATAGACTCTCAAGTCTTTTTTTTTTTTTTTTTTTTTTTTTTTTTTTTTGTAGGGTTCAGTTGTGGGGATGAAATAGAGTATCGACGGATTACCTGATGGATTTGGAACTGCCGATTGGTGATGGTGATGGTCCGGCATGGTTGTTGGAATGCCGAATCTCAAACTTGGATGGATCGGTCTTCGTCTCTAATACCAAATAATGCGGAGCAAAGTACCAGGCACGGGGCGGGCAAAGAAAAGATGAAAGGTACAGAGGATAGGTTGGGATTCCACCCGAAGTTTCTCAGGCTTCACGCCCACGGCTTCGCGCCATTCCCTTCCAGGAGAGATGCAAAGATTGCAGAGAGCAAAACTCAAACTTGGTTTTCTTTCATTAATTAAATCTAATCAAGCCAAGAGGCTTTACAATGCTTTAAATAGAGAAATTAAATCCCTGGAGCTAATCTCAATCGTCTAAACATCTCTACGGTCAAGATTAAAACATCCATACTTAAAACATAAGTCATTAAATAACAACTCTAAATAGCATAAAATAAAATTACATATGGGTTGGGCCAACTAAACTGGTCAACCCATTGGGTCATTGGTCTGTCCTGCATCAAGACGTGGGGAGCAAACCCACAAATTATTCCACTCCACCAACTCCCAAGTGGGTAGATGGATGTGTGGTAGAACTAGGAAAAATAGAATTAGAAATAAGTGCATCGGGAGCATTTAGGAATATCACCAATAGGTGATAAATTAAGAGAAACTCGTTTGACATGGTTTGAACATGTCCAACACAAGCCAACAACAATGCTAATGAGGAAAAGTCTTTCTATGAAAGATAATGGCCCCCCAAGGAAAAGGGGCACGACAGAGACATGGATGGAAGTAATAAGGTCAATTCTGAAGTGGAACCTATCTAAGGATATGGCCTTGGATAGACTGGAACGGAGAAACAAAATTTATGAACCCGACCCAGCATAGTTGGGTCAAGGCTTTGATGATGATCGTCTTTTAATTCAAGTTAAGGTTAGGATCCAAGTTTGGGTTTATTTAGAGGTTTAGTAGTAATGTCAGTCGAGGAAAAGAAAGTCCCTCTAATCAATTCAGTAAAGGGACCAGCCCTCTATATATGTATACCCTACTCCAATTCTATAACATTGCGTCGATATATTGATTTCAGATTCTTCACCATTTATTATAGGTCAATTTTTTAATGGTGATGACTCCATCGAACTGCTTATATTGAAGCTTTGGCCTGAGGACTGGAGAAGGGAGATACTAAAATACCTCCCATGTTCTTTGATAACTGAGAAGATTGATGCAGTAGCATAATAGCTTCCGTGAGATATTCATGAGCCACATGTGGAACCCATAAAATTCTAATGTTAATTGTTATTAGTTTTATTTTTAGCAAAGAATATAAATAGGATTAGTTTCTAATTTATGGTGTTTCCTGTTTCCTAGTTTGATTAGGATTGTTTCTTAGGGTTTAAGTTTCTTTTACTATTAATATGGCTTTGTAGAGAATTATTTGGCATATTAGAACTGAGTTAATAGAATTCCCTGTGTGGATTTTTCGTTGAAGACTGTTTCTTCTTCGAGTGATTGTTCTTCGGAATCCTAATTGTGCCCCAGCACTTGCGATCGTATCAACGATTGCATCAATTGGTATCAGAGCCGAACGACCTGATCATCTGCGTGATTACCCCTATCCACCCATTCCGTTACCATCATTACCCATCCAGCCAATCACACGTCCACCAGCGAACCCAGCCCATCTCCTGCAATCTGAAAACCCTTCCAGGACCTCTCCGCCACCTCTCCACTACCCGATCAGCCAAACTATACTCTCCAACCCCAAACCGAAAACTCCAGCCACATTCCATACACCCCAAAGCCCTCCTCGATCAGATCCAGCCCACGGCCCGGCCCTCCACCTTGTCCGATCACTCCATCCAAGGATGAAAATAGCGGTAGTGGCGGGCCACCGCTACGAAGCAGGCGATATGTAACGTAGCGGGGATACGTAGTAGCGTTGCGGTGCGATTTGAAAAAATCGCCCAAAAAAATCTAAAAAAATTCCAGAAAATACAGAAAATTGTAAAATGAAAGAATATGTAGTTCTTTTGCAAAAGTAAGAAAAGGGGGCGTAGCGGTGCCCTCAATATAAGAAGTCCCGTATCGCTGTATAAATAGAAAATAATAGTAATGATTAGTTTTTTCACAAGTATTCATGTTTCTTAGTCATGCTAACTTATTTCTAGTTAGAGTTAAATTTGATTGAGCTCTATTTTCAGGTAGAATGAAATTTGGCTAAGGCATTGATTTTAATTAAGTAACATTTGGCTAAGACATAACTTTTTTATTTTTATATTTAGCCTCATTGTGGAGCCCACCAATGATTAAAGTAATCAAGTGTTTTAGTTTTTATTTGTTCTTAAAGGGTCATTTAATTTTTATTGATACCTTTCAAAGGGTCCATAAGTGCCCTAATGAAATAAAAGATGGGTCCATTTAATTTTCATTTATGCCTTTTAAAGGACCCATAAGTGCCCTCTAATGAAATAAAATAGGGGTCCATTCAATTTTTATTCATAACTTTCATAGAGCCCATAAGTGCCCTCTAAAAGAGGGGTACATTTAATTTTTATTTATAACTTTCACAAGGCCAATAAGTTTCCTCTTAAAAGAGGGGGCACATTTAATTTTTATTTACAACTTTCAAAGGCCCATAAGTGCACCCTAATGAAATAATACAAGGATCCAAATGAAATTGATTTTGGTGCCATGAGTGCCCTCTAAAAGAGGGGGTGCATTTAAATTATGTTTATAACTTTCATAAGGGCCCATTAAGTGCCCACTTAAATGAAATAAATCAAGGGCAGGGTTTCGTGCCCTATTTCTTTTCCCAAAATGAAGTTAACGAAAATCGAGAAAAGCAGGAGAGGGGAGAGGAAAAGGAGGAAGAAGAAGAATAAGTAGATGCGCTGCGCTGCTGCCGCCCTGCCGCTGCTGGTGGTGCATGCATCAGGTATGTCTTTTGCTGCTCTGCAACTCATCTTTTTTTTTATCCTTTCTTCCTCTGTCTCCCCTTTTTTTTCTTTTTTTTTCTTTTTCTGTTGTTTGTTCAAACTGTGATTAAGTGGAGCAAACGAGAAGAGAGGGGGAGGGAGGGGGGTTTTAACCCAGACCGCAATGTAGCGGCCGCTACGGCAATGTATCAGTCGTAGCGGCCACTACGGACCGCTACGGGTGCGATACCCGATTTTTCCATTGTAGCGTGGCGGCCACTGCCGCCACGGCCGATATGTAGTGTAGCGGCCAATATTTTCATCCATGGCTCCATCGCCCACCTATCGTCCCTGCCAAAGTCCAGAACCCATCTTGACTTTTTCAATCGCCCACTCTAAGCCCTCGCACCCTCCAGTAGAACCAAACCCCACCATCTCTGGCTGGACCCCACACCTAATCGACTCCCATCCCATACCCAGCGGAGAAAGAAAAGACAAAAAAAAAAAAAAAATTCAGAAGAAGATGACGAACAGAACAGCAAAGAAGAAAAGAAGAGGAAAGAGAAGTACTTGGCACCGTTGTCAACGCTGCTCCACTCCACCGCCAGCCATCCACACCATGCGCCGAGATCTCCTTCTCCAGTCGAACCGTCAGTCACGTCCTCACATCGCAGCACCGTCATCTTCGTTGAAGCCCCACTCGAGGAGTTCCAACGCCTTCATAGCATAGAGAAAGGAGAAAAAGAAAACGAGAAGGGAAACTTGCTGAGTACTGAGTGGGACACGTGTCACAGCACTTTCCAGGACTCTTGGATAATTGGGTTTTAGTTCGGGTCAGTTCTGGTGATATCCCACCCAACTATCGGAAGCCCATATTGATCTACCTCACTACCTAACGTCATCAGTTTTGGTTCATAACCACATTTGACCAAATCAAGGGCGGGCACAAATTTATCGTTGCGATATTAGTGTCATCCACCGTCAGATTTTCGATCCGTTTTCACCAACGTGATCGTGGAAAGCAAATCTACACATCAGGTCGGTCACAAATTTTAAATTTGCAATCACCAATTATGCCTCCCAAAAAGAAGGTTGAAGCGGAGTCTTCCTCCCATAATGATGATGATTTGAGGGGAACCGTTGCGCAATTATCGGTAACTATTAATCAAGTATCCGCAACGGCTCAAATGCAAGTGACTCTTGAAAGGATTGAAACCCGATTAACCAATTTGGAAAATAATCAGTATGAGAATAATCATCGAGATGATGGAGGACATAATCGGAATCAACGAGATCCACAAGCCATCAATGTTGATCGTGATTTGGGTATTAAACTTGTGATTCCCGAATATGATGAAAAATTGAAGCTGGATGAATTCATGGATTGGTTAGTGTGTGTTAAAAATATTTTTGCACAAAAGCCAATGACGGATGGTCATAAGATTACACTAGTGGCAACTCGATTTCGCAATTATGCTGCG
Source organism: Litsea cubeba (assembly GCA_012931725.1). Lineage (NCBI taxonomy): Eukaryota > Viridiplantae > Streptophyta > Magnoliopsida > Laurales > Lauraceae > Litsea > Litsea cubeba. The sequence goes on from CM022948.1 coordinate 37,623,226, forward strand.
ATATAGTGGGCCGAGTGCAAAAGAAGAGAAGATACCAACAAATTGATCCCGTTGACATGTGTATCGAGATGAAAAATTTGTTGAAGCAAAAATTCCTTCCTGTCAATTACTCCAGAGATCTGTGTTCAAGTTTTCAATTTTTGAAACAAGGATCTAAAACATTTGTTGAGTATTCTGAGGAGTTCATGACCATGCAAGCCCGTTGTGGTTTAAATGAAGATGATGAGGTATTAGTTGACACAAACTTTAATGGGCTTACACTTGACATTCAAGATATCCTCGCATTCAAACATTTTGATAATGTTGATGAGATTATTCAACATGCTATCAAAGCTGAGGGAATTGCAAATCATCAAGCCCAAAAATTTAATACCGCTAAATGGGTTATGTAGAAGAATTCCTCCATTGCAGGTTCTAAACCGAGTGGATCATCGGAGAAAGATTTCACTAAGCCCAAAGGTCAAAATAGGATCACATGCTTTAATTGTCACCAACAAGGGCATCGTGCAAGGGAATGTCCCAAGCGCATCCACCTCATTGAGAATGAAAGTGATGTGAAAGATGTTCCAGATGATCCTAAAGAGAATGAAACAAAGGAAGTGGAGGATATTATGCCCGCGGAGGGTCTTGAGTCTCTCATGGTCATCAACGAGACGACATCAACTACTGAGCAGAAATGGCCGCGAGATAATATTTTCGTTCAAGAGGAACAGTCAATGGTCAAGAATGCACGGTAGTCATTAATGGAGGAAGTTGTCAAAACATTATCTCTCAAGGTCTTGTGGATCAGTTACAGCTGAAAGTTCGGAAGCATCATCGTCCCTATTTTGCTAGATGGTTAATGACAGGTGATGAAGTGTAGGTACGACATGCATGCCCAGTTACCTTTTCTATTGGTGAAGATTATACAGATACAGTTTGGTGTAATATGATACCCATGGATAGTTGTGATCTCTTGTTGGGTCGTCCATGGATGTACAACAAGAATGGTACTAACGGAATGCGTGACAACACATACACATTCATGTATGGTGGACGGCAAGTAACACACTATCTTATGAAGCCGGTACCACCAAAGAATGGGTCAAGTTCTCGTCTCACCAAGGACGCGCTTCAAGTGCACACGAGCAACATAAAAAAGAAGAGTCGAGTTCAGGTGTCGAACTCTTTTTTCAACCGGGGGAAAATGATGCAGCAGCATAATAGCTTCCGTGAGACATTCATGGGCCACATGTGGGACCCATAAAATAATAATTTTAATTGTTATTAGTTTTATTTTTAGCAAAGAATATAATTAGGATTAGTTTCTAATTTATGGTGTTTCATGTTTCCTAGTTTGATTAGGATTGTTTCTTGGGGTTTAAGTTACTTTTACTATTAATATGGCTTTGTAGAGAATTATTTCGCATATTAGAATTGAGTTAATAGAATTCCCTGTGTGGATTTTTCGTCAGAGACTGTTTCTTCTTCGAGTGATTGTTCTTCGGAACCCTAATTGTGCCCCGGCACTTGCGATCGTATCAACGATTGCATCAAGGATACCCCAATATCTTTGTTTCTGATTCAATTTCTCTCTTACACAGTTCCTTTTCTTCTCCATTCTTTCTTTTTCAATTTTTTTACTGGTGCAGTAAACCCTCCACATAAACCACATAAAATCATCCTAAAATTCTGCTTTCCTCACCCACTTCCTAAATATCTATGCAGTTATCCATAAGCCCTTTCCACATAAACCAAGTTTCAAACTGCCAGAAAGTTAAGGGTCATTTGTATGCATACGTAAATGATTCACATGCCCAAATTATACGCGTGTATATGTTACATATGCAAATGATACACATGTGAAACACATTTCACTGTTTGTCAAAATCATAATTTTTACATGAGAAAATGAGTACATCCAAGGGTTCTAGATGTAATTGGATTTTGTGTACATTTTTCACAAACTCTTCAAAATCAATGAAGAATTAATCAAAGAAACTTTACCTCCTAGCCCCTTTTTAGCCATGTAAGAAGATGAACAGTTTGGATCATGAATTGGCAGCCCATAAAAGTCCAAAAAATTAGATCTAGTGGTTTGGACTTTCTCACAAATTCCTCCAAAATCCATGAAGAATTAAGCTAAGAAATTTGATAGCTAACCCATTTTAAGCCATATAAAGAAGATGGACTGGGTTTGGATCATAAATTAGGGAACCATAGAAATAAAAAAGGAAAATATGGTTTTCGATGGGCTCCACAGGTCTCAAAATCACCTTTTTTTTTACTGTACCAGCACCTTTGTTAAATGGGGCTGTAAAACAGTTTACTAGGGGGATGCAGTGAAAATTAAGATGAGACAATGGGCTTTTTTATGCACCAATTTCACACCTGATTTATGCATGTCAATCATTTACATGTGCAAACAAACATGATGATGTGTAAATGTTACACATGTGAAACATTTACATATGCAAGCAAAAACCCACTTAGTTTTATTTCAGTCTCTTGCACCACTGAAATTTCCTGGCCAGTCAAAAATTGTCATTCCACTAGCACCCATCTTTCTTAAATATCTTGCTAGAACACCCCACTTCCAGCCCTTAAAACCTAACCTAAGCCCCCCAAAACCATTCCCACAATCACCATATAGAAGCAGAAATCTTTACAGTACCCCCAAAAGTACTGTAAAGGGCATTTAAGATAGAGAAACTTAGAAATGGAAACAGAAGCTGCACAAGAGAACTCAACAGAAATCCACTTGATTATTGTTTCCATCTAAAAATAGCACCTACGACTAAGGGATGCAAAGCTCAAAAAAAGTAGGGATGCAAAGCTCAAAAAAAGTGCAAATCAAGACAACTTACATTATCAATCTGTTGGTCTTGCTGAGCTTTGATAGCTGCCTTTATTTGATCCTTGTCGATGTTAGTCTGTAACGGGCCATAAATATGTAATAAGAACATACAGTTGGCCAAGTCAAATATTTCTGAGTGGGAACTATTTGTCATCAAACTAATGGATATTAAACTCCAACCCAACTGTTAATCAGAATCATGAAGTCTCACGCATCCACAAAATATAGAGCTGACACTGTGTAACAGAACTCACCCCCTGAAGACTGCTAAACCCAAGGCCTGTACCAATGTCAAGTCGTCGTGGATCAACAAGTGAGTTGTAATGATTTCCATGATGATAACTCAGCCGTATAGGTGGCGTATTATAGCTCCCATGAAAAATGTTGATGGGTTCTGCATCATAAATCCATCAGTAAAATAACTAATCAGTGACATGGCATCACATTACTTCATCTCAAACATAGCAGGACCTGTGCTGTAAGAGTAGATATGAATTGGGCGATTATATATCTCAGATAAAGCCTGGATTTCAATGTTGTTTCCATAGACCTGTCACAGATGAACTAACATGTCACAGAAGATATAGATGCACATACAAAAAAGTTACACTCACACATATATGTATTAAAAAGGAGTCACAAATGCAGGTAAAATAGTAAAAAGCAAAAGATAGAACACTTGAAATTTCCAAGAGAGGATAAAAAAAATTAGTTATACAGAAAGTGCATTAAACTGCAGGGACACACCCATCCTTGATTCCTAGAAATTTCTTTCAAATGGTGCAGCCAAATACAAAATATGCATAATTGACATAACAGGAAAAAGAAAGAACTAAACAATCTTAACCATAAATAAAAGACCTAAAAAGAAAGACAGAAAAGAAAAATTACAGTTAAGTTCTCAATTTGCATTCCAGATTGCTATAAATGGCACACCTTGTCTCGCCTCTTTCTCTTGCAGTAAGAAGTGAAACCTTCTGTTGTAAACTGAGAGAAATGATCTCTCTCCCTCTCCTGAAGAAACAGAAATAGCTAAATGTTACACCTATTGCTAGACCACCCCAAGAACATATGCTGATTAAGGAATGAACCTCATCTCAACCATGTATCCATTATAGAAATTCCTGTATAAATAATAACACTTCTTCAATAAAGAGTGAAAAGGCCTGGATGATATAAGCGACAAGCCTTAAATGTTAAAAGTTATTCACAACCAAGCTAGTGAAAAGAACACTAAAATAACATCTGGCAGGACCACCTAATTATACAAGCCCAAATATAAAAATCTCAACTCAGATGAGAACAAGTATTCATACTGCCTACCATGTAATCTATGCACATCTGTCTAGTCAAATCATAAGCTTCAGAATCACCATATACTTGATCAGCAACAGCACGAAAGAGGCAGTTCCCATCCTCTACCATCCGTTTGACTTCTAATCCCTTCACTCGTCTGATATCAAGTTCAAACTGGCGTTCCTTCTCCTGTAAGAAACATAATCATCAATCGATAGACATGATAATGAATAAGCAAGGGAAAGCACACAGTTCTATCACTAGGCGGACTTGGAACCATGAGATGCAAAAAGTACACAAAAATGCGAAGCTACAGAATGACATTGGGACTATAAAGGTAAGTGCGGTTAACAATCTTCGCATATATAGTGATAATCAGCAATGTTGTTAAAGATTCGTAACTATGCAATGAATCCCGCTTAGGTGTGAATCTTGTCTGCGCAGGCCCATCTGGGCCCAATACTTGTATTTAGTTAGTGATTGTATTCTAGTTAAACTACAATTAGTCTAATCATAACTCATGTACAATTAGGTAGCTATAATTTAGGATTTGAATTGTATTAGGATACAATTAATAGTGTAATCAACCCTTATAGATATGAGGAGTCCACCCTAAGGGGACACGACATTCATTCACTTCTTTCTTCTCTTTCTCCTTGTTGTGTTTTCATCAATAGAATATTAATGACATGGTATCAGAGCTAGGCTCAATGAGATAGCTAGCATTCATCTTCATCATCCGTCTTGCTCAAGACTGATAGATACAGATTCAGATCTGCATCTCTGGAGTTTCTCATCATCTGGGACAAAGAAATTAGTTGCTGATCAGTCCAGATGCTTCATGGCCCACCTTCGATGATCAAGACTTCCTCGAGAGACATAGAGGTTGGTCGACTGGTTATCCTAGGATTTATAGAGATTTTTCCACAATTTTTTGCTGCTTCGAGGTAGGGTTTCTACTTGCTTTTGTGGATCTCCTCTTTTACGCACACAGTTTCATCTCAACCGTCCAAAAGTTTGGATGCTCATCCAAATTGGTTGGGCCTTGGTTACTTGGTAGCAGAAATACGCTACCTATCCTCCTGCGACCTCCAGGGCCGGCTCGAGGCCTAAAGCGACGATCATAAATTAGGCCTTTTCTATGTTTTAATATTATTATAAATATTTTATTTAAATTTTATTTTTCTTTCTTTTTTACGATGTGAAATTACTTATTAAATTTTTATATTCAAGTTTTGCTAACCTATCTTAAATCCACCTCCAAAACCCACATGAGAATTTTGGGCCCATCCCCAAAACTCACATGGAAATTTTGGGTCACAAAATCCAACTACCTATTTGGCTCCAACCCCCCTCACCATGAGTCAGGACCATCCGAGATGGACTTCAGAGGTGTGCCCCACGTATTGGATGTTCCAGATACACGGTACTCATATGCACTGTGGGCAAGTGAATAAATTCCGATGGGGGCCCATTGTTTATCTTAAATTTTAAGATTTATTATTAGTGCTGAAACCCCAAGCTATAGATCTATTACAACCACATCATGGATCAAATCTGAATGGGCCCCTATTGAAATAGGATGCACAAAAATAATGAGAACGCTTGTGAAACAAGTTCATGACTGACTGTATGGTTGAGATTTGGTACACATGGACTGCTAGAAATATAATGGTGTGCTAAAATCAATTGGACTCCTAGCCATAGAAATATAAGGGGCAGATTTGGAAATATAATGGGCATAAATGACACTTTAAAGGCCGCCCCATGAAAATCTTGGTCGTATCTTCTCAACAGAGAGTTATTATGGGGCCTTATATTTTGGGGAGAAAAAAAAGGGATGGCAGTTAACAAGTTTTCTATTTTGGAATTTCAAAAGATGTCAGTTGCTATTATGGGGCCTTTTTTTGTGCCTTATTTTTTGGGGCCTAAAGCAATTGCTTTGTTGGCCTTATAGTTCAGCCGGCCCTCTGATCATTCAACTGATCATAAAGTGGGACCCACGACAATATCTGAAGTAAGAAAAGAGGGTCGCCCAGCTTAACTTTTTTTCAAATCTGTGAGTTCCACACAGCTCTGTTGCTGCTGCTTTGTTTCAATTAATCTACTGCTGCTGCTGGTTTGTGCTGCTACTGCTGTTGCTGGTTTGTGATGCTACTGCTGCTGGATTGTGCTACTGCTGCTGCTGCTTTGATGCTGTTTTCTTTCTGTTCTTCTACTGCTGATTGATTGTTTCCTGCTATCTGTTTCTACTGCTGCTCTTCCTTTCTTGACTTTTCTTGCTATCCCTTGGTGGGGCCCACATAAAGCATCACCAATTGATTCTTGTTTGGAATCCTTCCTAGTCTGCTATTTATGGAGAAATCTGAAACTGCCCTCGTTCGTTTTGATGGGATAAATTATTACAATTTAATACCAATTTTATCAAATCTTATGATTCAGGAGATTTGTCTTGGCAAGATTTGACACAGAACATGGCAGTTATTAATAATATTTCATTTTTGTTATGGTTTTTTTTCTTTGTTTTTTTTTTTTTTAATCTTCTAGAGTTCAAGAGGTTATCTGGTGAATGGGACCTCTTAAAAATTTATTGGATTTAGGTGAGGTTTAAAAGAAAAATAAGGAATGCACATGTAACTAGAGCATTCAACTATACCTATTGAGTTTTATCCTCCATTCTTCTTCTTCGCTTTTTTCCCTTCATGTACATTTCTTTGAATTCAAGAGACATCCTAACCATACAATATTCACGACAATAATTTTATTTTTCACCTGTTGATTTTAAGAGAACAAAAAAGAATATCACCACTCATTTATTTTTCCTCATAATATTGAAATCTTAGAGATATTTAACTATTCCCACAAATATCATTTATTTACTTTTTTTTTAATGGTAAATTTCATTAAGAAAAAGCAGACAGTACAAGAGGAATATACTGAAAGACTACAAAGAACACCCAAAAAGGAAAAAACCAGACAGGAATAACATATCGGAAGAGGAACTAATACGACAGGGCAATTTCCTTCCAATTCAGCAACACTTGGTCCAGCAGAATCCCTTGAAAATTTGGGTTAATAGAAACCCATAAAGCTCCAGAAAGCTTTCTTTTCGGTAATTGAATTCACACATGAAGCTATCCCTTTGAAACACCTTGCGTTTCTCTCCTTCCAGATAATCCATACCACAGCCAAAAATGACAGCCTCCACATTTCTTTTCCCCTAGGCACCATAGACGAACAAATCCAAGCTCCAAAAAGATCCGAAAGAATGTTAGGGAGGACCCAACTACACCCAAACCAACCCAAAATCACACTCCATGTCCTATGGGCAAAGTAGCACTTAAGAAGAATATGATCCACAGACTCCTCGTCCTTAAGACACAAAGGGCAAGCATTCACCACAACCATACGCATCTTCTTAAATTATCCATATTTAGGATTCTGTTTCGGAGAGCTAACCATCCAAACACCAAAACTCTAGGTGGGGCTTTTAATTTCCAAAGACTTCTCCAAGCTGGGGTAGTCCCTACTCTTTCTGACAAAGCCATGAAGAAAGAAGTGACTGAAAAACTGTTGTCACGAGAGGGAGTCCAAACTATTTCATCTTGACCCCCACGGATATAAACCGAGCTTAGAACATTAAGAATAAGAAGCAACCGACTCTCCTCATTCTCCTTTAGATTTATTCTAAAGATAGGGCCCCATATTAATTGGCTTCCAGACCCCAAAACCGTAGCTTCCTTGTCCATAGCACACTTCACCAAATCTGGAAATTGGGCTGCCAACGGACGGTCGCCAACCCAATTATCAAGCCAAAACCTCACCTTCTCTCTCGAGCCTACCCAATACTTCAGATTTCTTTTAAAGTCTTCTTGGACTGAAGTAATGCCTTTCCAAATGTTAGAACTTCTGTAGGAAGCATAGTGGAAATCCCATCCATCCCTCGAAGCACCATATTTTGCTAGCATAATGTCTCTCCACAACCCTTCAGATTCATTCCCAAGCCTCCATAGCCACTTGCCTAGCAAGGCTCGATTCATCTCCCTAAGGGGCCTTATACCACCTTCTCGTTTTGGTTTACAAACTGAAGCTCAAACCACCAAGTGAAACTTCTTTCCACCACTTCTCCCCTGCCAAAGAAAATCCCTTTGAAGCTTCTCTATGTGATTGATGACCGAGATTGGACATTTAAATAAAGACATGAAGTACACCGGGAGGTTAGATAAGATTGATTTAATGAGAGCTTACCTTCCTCCAATTGAGAGATAATTGGCTTTCCACAAAGCTAACCTGTTTTCCACCCCCTCTACAATTGGATTCCACAAAGATTTATTAACCGAGCCTTGACTGAGGGGAAGTCCAAAGTAAGAAGAGGGGAGGTGACCTACCTTACACCCGTCACCCCAAAATATCCACAAAGTGTGCCAGCGTGGCCTCCTCAACTCTTATCCCAATCAATTCACTCTTAAAGAAATTGATCTTTAAGCCCAACACTGCTTTGAAGCACAATAGGGTGCCTTTCACATTTTGAATCTGATCTTCATTAGCTGCACAAAAGATGAGTGTCATATGCAAACTGCAAGAGAAAAGTTGAAGGAACACCATCACACACCTTGACACCACTCATCAAATCTTCGGAGGCCACAGCCTTAATCATCCTACTCATGGCCTTAGCCACAATAACAAAAAGAAAGGGGGAAAGGGGGTCCCCTTGTCTGATAGATACCCCTTTGTGCTGAAATGTACCCTTTGGGTGACCCATTAATTGTGATAGAGAAACTGGCGGACGAGACGCATTCCTGAATCCATTTCCTCCATTTTGCTCCAAACCCCATTCTAAGCAAGAGATAGTCCAAGAAGTCCCAATCTACTCTATCATAAGCCTTTTCCAAATCCAATTTACAAATCAGCCCCGGATGCCTTTCTCGGTTCATCAAATGCAAACACTCGTTAGCACCCCATCCAAAATTTGCCTTCCCTTCACAAAAGCTCCTTGCTCATTGGATATAATGTTCGGCAACACCCTCTTTATTCTTCCGGCCAACACTTTTGCCAAGATCTTGTAAATACTCCCAATGAGACTTATAGGTCTGTAATCTTTGATTCCAAGTTCTCCCTTTCTTTTAGGAACAAGTGATATCAACGAAGCCCCCAAACTTTTAAGGAGCTTCCCTCTTGAGTAAAACTCCTCCATAAAATTCATAATTTCCAGCTTGACATCAGCCCAAAAGCGCCAAAAAAAGGCCATAGGAAAGCCATCTGGACCCGAGGCTTTATCTCTAGCAAGCGCAAAGATCGCTGCACGAACCTCCTCCTCCTCAAACCTCCTTTCAAGCCATTGAGCTTCCTCAGTCTCCAATCTTGCAAACTCCAAATTGTCTAATGATGGTCTGTTCCAATTCTCCTTAGAGTAAAGGGAGAAGTAATTTAGGATGTGCTGAACAATTTCATACTTTTATTTATTTTAGAATTATTTTAATAATCTCAGTTTTTAAAATAAAAAAAATCAAATAATTAACAATACAAATCAATTCAACCCTTCAAAAGTGTGTGTTACAATTTCAGTTTTCAGAATAATGATAATCAGTGATGAAAATGCACAAGCTATTAGTTATAAAAAAAAATATGCAAGCTATTACATTCAGATAATTGACTGTTGTAACAAAAATTGTTACTACTCGTCTTGGAGACCTATTCAGATAAAGTAGTAGCATTTGGTTCATTTCTAACTTTAAGAGACGATAACAGTACAAGCAAACAGTTCCAATTTTAATCTATCTCAAGAATCAGGGGGACACAACTTGATTTTTCATATCATACATTGAATCTCCTCCAAGGTATTCATGTAATTGTACATTGAGGGTCATAATATCTAAACAAGGCACTCCCTCAAAATGGGTACAACAGATTTCATGTCAGCTCTGAAATTGTCATCATATCAAAGCAAATTTTTTTTTTCACAACCTCTCTCATAACACAAGAAATAGGGTTTCTTCCTACGGTTTCTGAAGATTCCTTTCGTTGGCAAACTGAGAAGGTGTAGTACTCAGTGATGGTATCTTCATTCTATGAGAAGACTCCTCCGTCGACACCGCGAATAACCCCTTGAGCAGATTCCACTTCCATCGGAGCAGCCTCACCATCAAAGGAGTTCTTCAAATTTTCCATAGGTTCCACAATCATCGGACTTTGGCCCTATTTTTGGATGGTTCTATCCAATTTAGGTCAACGGCATATTATCACATATCGGCACTCCGCATCTTGGCATCTATCTAATTGATTAATGTTAACTGTATACGCTTCGATTGCAACAGCTCTTCAATCTCTTTGTTTACTAAAGTCAGAGGATATTCCTTTCTAGTTGTGTACTTTAACAAAACCTAGTTCAATTGAAGAATAACAGATAAAGTGAAACTTTACCTGTTTGTTAAATTTGATGACAACAATTACTCTTTCTTTTTCTTTTTCTGTTTTTTTGATAACACGACAACAACAATTACTCTTTGGAAATTCCATTTTCAAAATTTTATGGAAGGAAAAGAACTATGGGGATTTATTGATGAATCCATTCGAATACTTCTTGACACAAAGGAAGCAACAAAATGGAAAGTAAAAACTGCTGAAGCTATCATTTTTTTTTTTTAAAATGGCTGAAGCTATCAATTGAATTCTGAATTCTTGAACCGCATATTTCCTTGACTCTTGCACAATAGCCCAAGACATGAGTCTCATTTGCTTAAAGTATACCATCAAGAAAATGAAGCTAGCAGATTTCAACTTGAATTCAAAGTTGGAGTTGATAAAAACATCCAATAATATTATTCTGGGTTTATGGCACATATAGCTCCTAGGGGTATTGTTCCAGACTTCCAGCTTCTGTTCTCTCTGTCATTCAAAGTGCTCATTCCACAACAGAAAGACATTAAATTCCCTATGAGACTTAGAAAAGAATATTTACCTATCCGTGCAAGCTTAATGAATTAGGTTCCTCATTTACACTAGATATCTGTCTTCAAGAACTTCGTAAAGTACAGAGGTGTCATTCATAAGTTCTATTGGAGGAGGAAAAGACCATATCCTCTAGAGGCTCTTCTGGTGACCCAAGTACAACCTAACATGCATCTGATACGAGGAAACAGGTGAGCCACACTACAAGCAAAGTCCAATGCTGTAATTGTGAAGGACTTGATTTGGTTATTTTGCTATTTGATTTAAGAAAAAAGAAATTCTGTAACTATTATGAGAAGTCAGGCTATCTAATTGTTGATTGTCACAAACACCCTAAGAATCGCAATTCTCAAGCTTATCAAGCCACCGCTAATATATCTCTACTAATATATCTTCTTCCATTGTTGAGGCTCCAAACCTGTCCCCGCAATATACAACCACTAATCTTACTTTGAAACTTTACAACAATAGTGCAGGCTTTATCTGCAATGGGCTTCTCTGATAATGTCTGTCCTTGCTCCACATGGCATCTTGACTATGGTGCATCAAATCACATGATTATGTGCACCAAAATTTGCCCAACCCAAAACCATATACAAAACAACTTGTGTTCGTACTACTACCAACTTGTTGTTTTCTTCTCTCACTCCACTCACTTTATATGGTGTTCTTTTTGTTCCTACTTTATCTCATAAGCTTTAGTTAACCGGCTTATTGACAGCAACTATTCTATATTGTTTTCACATGATGGGTGTTCAATGTAGAGCCAAGCAACTAGAAAGCTGATTGGGAAGGGGCACAAAAGCAGACTATTATAGACCTCAATTTTGACTCCATATCATATATTATTTCTTGCTTCAATTGAGTCTTCATTTCTTTCTTCGTCTTCTAACAAAAAATGGGTTAACTTTGTGGCACAAGAAATTAAGGCATCCAAACATTAATAAATTGTTATTTATTGTGTTATGGTTTGTTTGGAAATAAACGCTTTACTGCTTCTCAATTCTCTTCACTAATTGCCCACCTTGGAGTTGGTGGAGTTGCATAAGGCGCTGGTTTGCTCCCTGATAAGTGCTTAATTGTTTGCAATCTACACCCTAATATTTGATTCATCTTGTGCTAGTCATAGTTATTTTATTTGGTTTTACATAGTTTTTGTTAATTTTTATGCAAAGGTAAAAAGGAGCAAACAGAGAGGAATTAAAGAAGACATGGTGGGCGTGAATCATCAAGTAGGGCCATGGTGGGTCTCATCCAAGCTATTTCAGATTTCAAGACTAATTTCTAATTCTTTGGGACAACTTACAATTCAAATCAAAGAAGGAAAGAGTTAGAGAAAGAAGTTTTAATCAAAGAAGAAAAGTGAAAGAAAGAAAAAAAGAAAGCAACTCCAAGGTGTCACATCCCAAGGGGGGGTCCACATCCATTAACAAAGTGAAATTTCAGAATTGAGGAAGTCTTATTCAAGTTAAAGTGGAGCCCAATGATGGAGAAGAAAAACAAGGAGAAAAAGAAGGAAAGTTAAAGGAAGAGTCCAAGCCAAGATAGAAGTCCTAAAAGAGGGGTCCCACACTCATGTTGCACGGACCAAATAGGGCCCACTTTTATGTCAAAAGTTCAGATTTAATTCCTTGCAATTAAAATTCAGATTTGTGAGCCACATGTGAGGAACTTTCTATAAAATACAAGTAGGATCAGATTTAGAAAGTCTTGTTTATCAAGAAAGAAGACTCCTATTCTATTCTAATTAGGAAACCTAATTGTAAGGAATGTTAAAGATCTAATTCTACAAGGGGAACTACTTGCTAAAAGGGGCTGTTGCAATAATTATAAAAGGCATACTAGGGGTGGACGTCCAAGGATACCATTATCCATAACACCAGCCACAAAACAGCCACCATCATTCCATAGAGAGAGCAGCTGTACAGCACCTTTGGGGCCTCTTTGAAGCCATCTTTGGAGAGCTTTTGGAGCTAGGAAAAGGGGAACAAGCTGCTGGCTGACTTCTTCTTCAATCTTCTAGTTTTCTTCTTATGACTCTACTTTCTAGTTTATTTTTCATTAAAGACATGAGTAGCTAAACTTTTTAGGGCTAGGGTGTAATTGAAACCCTAGCCTAGTTCTATATAGTCTCTTTTGGCCTCTTTTAATTCAGATTTTAGTTTTGTTGGTTGAGATTCTAAACCATGTTATTAATTGATGAGTTGTATATATGCCATGCTAACCATGCCATGTTCAATTAATTTTAAGAGTAATTAACTTAGTTTTTATTGATCTTGATGTTAAAGCATCTAGGGTTTGGAACCATGAATAATCTAAGTATATGCCATGCTTATACTCATGCATTTATCTTTCCCATTGTTTTTATCCATTATGTTTGTTTTGACTAGGACATATGCCACGCTTAGTTTTTGCATCATAATGAACAATTCATGTAGTATGCCACTCATGAATTAGGTTTAGGGGAATAATAATCTAGACGCATATGCCATGGTCTAGGTTGATAGATGTCACTAATAAAATCTGATTTTTGATTAAAAGATAATAAGGGACATGCATAGGATTGGTTAGGGGAGTAGATGAAACCCTAGTTCATTCATTATTATTGTTTTTCAATTCTCATACTAGTTGTGTGTTTTAGGTTACTTTCTAATTAGCTTTTAACAGTTTAAATTACTGTTTTTATTAGTTTAATTCAATCTTTCATCATTCAATTATTCCAATTAATATTCTGATTTTTAGTTAATTTTGACAATGCTTTATCACAGGCCTTCGTGGGATCGACCTCGTACTTACAATTCACTACACTACATAGTGATCTTGTGCGCTTGCGAGTTTTAAGTTGTGTGCATATTAAGTAGCTTATTTCTAGGTTGCTTGGTGTATACCACTCCCCAATTCTTGTGTTCGAAACCGAACCAGATTTGCACGGTATGCGTTTGTTTGGGTTTAGTGGGTGCCACCTGGTGGATTGGTTCTGTTGGGCAAAAGACCTCAGGGATACCCAAGTCATTAAAAAAAAAAAAACTCTCTCGCACTAGTTGCCATATGGAAAAACGGAAAGCCCTTCCATTTCCTATTAACACATATAATACTTTTGCCTGTTTTGATTTAGAGCACACTCATGTTTGGATCATTAGATGGAACCTACCTTATCTTGGGCAGATACAAATATTTTATTATATTTGTCTATGATTAATGTATATGATTAAAGTCGTTATGCGTTGGTATATTTTTTACAATTAAAATCTAATATCCATGCTATATTTCAATATTTGTAAATATGATTTAAATCAAATTTCTACGTGTATCAAAACATTCAGTTTGGGCGTGGAATCCTTTTTAATTCTTGATTGAACCAATGTGGGCCTTCTTATGATGCTCGAATTGCTACATGAATGCCTCGACCATCGCAAAAAATCGATCCAAACTCAATTCTTCCTCAGCCGGTTACCCTAAGATTCTTTCTCGGCAACTCTTCTTTCATGGAAGTGTTATGAGCAAGATCAAGTGTCCAAGTTGTCTATGAAGCTGAGTATCAACCAATGTCATCTGCTTCATCTGAACTTGTACATGGATCCCAAACATTATCTGCCCACTAGTTTATAGGCGTGCAATAGGGGCTAAGTTGGAACAAATATACAGTACTTGTTTTATTTCACACAGTAGCCTATCTAGCAGTAACATAATCGTGACGTTCAATATATAAGATACATAAAAATAAAAAATGGTTTCTAAATGATGGACACGTTATCAGCTTAATAGAACACTACTGTATATGAACATCTGAAATCTAAACCTAACATGGCAAACTATACAACTTCTGATAACATATGGAACAGTACAACTCAATGAATTGCTTCAGCTGGAACTACTAGAATGAAAATGAACAAAAGCAGACTACGTAAATTAGCCGTGTTTCTGCCGGTTAGAAAGTTGGGTATCAAAGTAGGCATTTACTTTTGCAGTACAATAAAAGCATAAGACATGTGAGACTTGATTATACTCTTTTCAAGTAAGAAGAAATCCTTAATTTATACACTTTTCAACTAAGAAGAAAACAGAGCTTACTGCATCGTCATAAGAGAACCCATAGCATGGATTATGCTCATCAGCACTGTTGTAACCTTCACCTTCGCCATAAGACCTCGGAGAAGATGGATGGGAGCCAGATGGTGATGTACGAGTAGAAACAACAGGCCAAGCAACTGCCCTCCTGGAAGGACCAATCCTATCAGCACTGGAACCACCCAAGACTGTTCTCCTAGAATTAAAGTTGGCCACCGAGGGTTTTGGGGGTGGTACAGGAGGAGGAGGAGGAGGAGGGTAGGAACTTCCGGAAATTATCTGCGAGCAACCAACACCAGAACCCTCACTCTCATCAATATTAAAAGTCTCTGAAATCCCTAGCCTACTGAACTCATTTGCTGTGGCCTCAACATCCACAACATCATCATCATCACCACCACCCTTCTCCCCATCAACCGATTCATTTGATGCAACCTCATTTTTAATACCACTCGTGGATTCTGACAGGGAATCATCATTTCCCATCGTCTTTTCATCACGGCCCCCACGACAATCAGGAAGGTCATCCAAAGCACATGTATCTTTCACCTCTTTCTCATGCTCCTCTTCTTTGGATGTCGATGGGATCTGAGGTGCAAACAGCTGCGATCCTGATGCTGAAGAAGATCCGGGCAAGGAGGAGCGATTTTGGTTAGATGAAGAACCTGCTGAACCACGCTGAACCAAGATCCGAGTCATCTTTTTTTTTCCCAAACCCTCACCCTCGGTCCTTCTCCCTCTTAATTCAATGTTATCAGCCCTTTATCGCGTGTTCTGGCCTTGGGCAAGGTGACACCAATCCCTTGACTAAATGATTCCTTCCAGCCCAGCGCCTTCTGCTCCTCCCAAATCAATCTCTGCATCCCCCTAACAATACTCATGAGACCAATGGCTCGTGCAAAAATAACAAATCCCAGATTCCTCGTGGAAACTGAAACCTACCAGAAAAGAAATCCCAGCTTTTCAACCCAAGATAAGAAATCCCCACAGCAACTGCAACCACCCACATCCATGAAAATTAACCCAAAAACACAAAAACAGAAATCTCATAAATTCCCGTCATGGCAAAACCAACAAACTTCACAAAACTAATCTCACCAAAAAAGGGAACAAAATTAGCTTTCAAAAAAATAAAAATAAAAATAAACAAAATCAATAAATAATTACTTCCAACTTCCAGCATCAGACATCATCAAATCAATCTACAGATACAAACTAGAATAACAACCCTATAAAAAAAGCAACATAAAACAACACATAATTCACTTCCACGACCAAAAATCAAGAAAGGAAAATATACAATACATGTCATAAAAACGGCGTTAAGAAAAAGAAAGCTCCATATCCCAAAAGGGAAGACATATTAATTTTAAGAAAAAATCGTTTCTATTAATCCAAAAAAAAAAAAAAACAGAGACAGAGAGGAAGAGACAAATTATCAATCTCCAAACATTGTCCTCGTCAAAAACCCTAGATAACTCAACATAAAACCCTAAAAATCTCCCCAATTCCCTTCCAGCACAAAAAAAAAATCAACCTCCATAACAAATACCCACAAAAACTACCTCAAGAAGAAAAAGGTTTCAATATAAGACCATAAAACCAAAATCAGACGAATCAACGAAACGAAGCACAAGAAGAAGAAGAAGAAGCGAAATATATATATATTAATACCAGAGATGAGTGATCTCAGAGATATGCAAAAGCGGGAATGTCTGATGAATTTGCAGGGACGCGTGGAGAATTGGAATGAGAGAATTTGTAGGGTTTTGGAGAGAAAACTTAGAGGCGAAGGAGAGTATTCTTCTTCTCGTATTTGATCTTGGTCAGAGAGAGAGAGCAAAGTATATAGGGGATTTGACATATTGGCCCCTCTTAAAAGGTGACTCTAGTCCCAACCAATTTCATGGCTCAAGATTGAACTAACGTCACCAGTGGTCTACCTTGTGTTTTTTTACCATCCCATGATGCCATGGGATCCAAATAAAAAAGCCCATGTATTAATAAAATTTCTAGACCGTATTCTTCCTTTTCACCTTATAATTTTTCCTTCTTTCTTTTTCCACTTGCAGCAAGAGACAAACCTGCTTCTGTAACATTTGGAGTTCTTCATCTTTCTATTCCTCTTCTTTTTCTTTTTTCTTTTTTGTCATCTTCCAATTCGATGCAGGTGGGAATGGAGAGAATAGATGCCGCCCTGCGCCCGCTGCAATTCTCCAATGACGCGCTTTTGAAGGTCATCTCCCTTTTTGCAGATTTCTATTTCTCTTCGCATATTGCATTTTGTTTATTGAAATGATGGGGTTTTTGTTTTGCAGGTTTATGATGGATACTGGTTTCAACTAAGAGGGTTCTTATAAGCTTCTCATTGACCAAAAGACAAATGGGTCCTTCTCCTGTCAACATATTGCAGAGATGAAGCCTAAAATTCTATTTGTGCATGAAGTGAGTGAAGTCACCAAGTATTTTATCAGCAGTGGATTCTATTTGTGCACGAAGGGAGTAAAGTCACCCAAATGGGACCTTCTTCTCCGGTCAACACATCAGCATCAATTTATTCAAGGGCACTGAATTAACTGCAAACCTTTTGTATTTGTAGGTGCATATATTTCGTGAATACCATATTGTGGATTTGGATGATGTAATTAGAAATAAAATCTACACGATTGAATTTTCCTAGTGTGCTATTGTTGGAGAACTTTTTGCCCCAATATGTTGTAGAGAAACCATGATATCATGGCATGGGACTCACATGTTCTCTTCAACCACAGTTCACATGATATGGTGGGTTTTATCGGTCTCTATATATGGCACTGACTTTTTGCAACCAGCAAGCAGAATTCATTTTTCTCAGACCCATTTCAAATTGGAGCTTATGAAAAGTTCTTAAAAAACATAGCTACCATTTCTAAAGTACGACTGTTGCATAAATTAGTCCCCCTCAACTGTTGTAATGAATTCTATATTTTAAGGGGGAGAATATAATGACATACAATGCAAAATAAATCTACATGGGCATCATTTCTAATGTTTTGTTCTTGGACTAACATTTTACCGAAATTTATATTTTACCCAAATGTATTGCAGAAAAGCCATGATATCATGGGACAGAAAAGATATCATGGGGTAATCCCATGATATCATGGCCTTTTCAGTTTCTATATTACAAACTGTTTGCATTTTGTAAGTAACAAAGATCATTTTATTTAGGAATCAATAATGATAGAGCGTGCAAAACTGACACATGACCATCATTTCTAAGTCGTGGGCATCATTTTTAATGCTTTGTTGTTGGACAAACATTTTTCGCAAATGTACTGCAGGAAAGCCATGATATCATGGGATTATCCAATGATATCATGACTTTTTTAGTTTCTATATTGCTGCATTTTGTTAGTAATGTTTGTATTTTATTTGGGAATCAATAATGATAGAGCGTGCAAAATTGACACATGACCATCATTTCGAAGGCTACATGAGCATCATTTTTTTAGGTTTTGTTGTTGAACTAACATTTTACCCAAATTTTTAACCAAAAAAAAATATTTTAACCAAATGTATTGCAGAAAAGCCATGATATCATGGGATTATCCCATGATATCTTGGCTTTTCAGGGTTTTTTTTTTTTTTTTTGCAAATTGTCTACATTTTGTAAGTAACATTTGTATATATTTTATGGAGGAATCACTAAGTTCACATAATATCATAAGTGTATCAAGTTCTGGACAACCTCAGTTCACATGATATCGTGACTTTTCTAGGTCTCTATTGCATATATTGAATGCAACAATCAAGCACAATGCGTTTGTCAAATTATTTTATGCAAATGTAAGGTAAAAACGTCCAGATATCATCATATAGTCCCATGACATCATGGGATTTAGAGTTATCTATCACAACCTGCGAAAAGCCATGATATATGGGCCTATCAGTCTTCATCCATGTTTCCTGCAACACAAATATAAGAAATAAACCCACCAATAAAGAGGTGGTTGGTTTTTAGGAGGTCGTTTGCAGTTACATCATTCCATAACAAATCATTTCCAGTTACATCATCCAATTCCACAATATGTTATTCACAAAATATATCCACCTACAAATACAAAAGGTTTCAAGTTACATCATCAAAAAATACTTGCATTCACAAAAGAACACAAAATTCAGTGCCTTTGAATAAATTGATGCTGATGTGTTGACCGGAGAAGAAGGTCCCATTTGGGTGACTTCACTCCCTTCATGCACAGATAGAATCCACTACTGATAAAATACTTGGTGACTTCACTTCCTTCATGCACAAATAGAATTCTAGGCTTCATCTCTGCAATATGTTGACCAGAGAAGAAGGACCTATTTGTGTTCTAGTCAATGAGAAGCTTATAAGAACCCTATTCGTTGAAAACCCAGTTTCCATCATAAACTTGCAAAACAAAAACCCCATCATTTCAATAAACAAAATGCAATACGCGAAGAGAAATAAAAATCTGCAAAGAGGGAGATGACCTTCAAAAGCACATTGACCGTTTTGTAAACATTGTCTTTGGAGAACCCCAGCGGGCGCAGTGCATCTACGGAAGCATATATTCTCTCCATTCCCACCTGCATCGATTTGGAAGATGACCAGAAAAAGAGAAGAAGAGGATTAAAAAGATGAAGAACCCCAAATGTTACAGAAGCAGGGTCTGTCTCTTGCTGCAAGTGAAAAAAGAAAGATGGGGAAATGAAAAGGTGAAAAGGGGAAAAACAGTCTAGGGATTTTTTTTTAATGTATGGGCTTTTTAATATATCATGGGATCCAGGGCAGAAAAAAAAAAGACAAGGTAGACCAGAGTCAAACGACTTTGGTGACATTAATTCATCTTGAGTCATGAAATTGGGACAACAGTATTTAAGAGGGGCTAATATGTCAAATCCCCAAATATATATAAATGTAATGAAGAAAGAAAAGAGAAAGGATGAACGGAGAGGAGAAAAAATGGGAGGCTACCTTTTGGTGGGGGAGTGGGAGACGAGTGACGCCGTGAACCGCCCGTGACGACGATTTTCTTTGGCAAGTGATTGATGGAATGGAGATGGACTGGCCTCAAGGGCAATCAGTTGGCCTTGGACCACGGTTTGCAACCGGAGGTTATGGGTTCGAAACTGCACTACTACGTTGGGATTACAGGGGAGTTTACACGGCTTCTTTCTGGGCCCGGAGGGATTAGTCCAGCCCAAAGGGTCGGGAACCCTCCAATAGCGAAAAAAAAGGAATGGAGATGGAATATCGTTGTTCCAGTCTGGCATGTACCACTTTCTCCGGCGATAGTACTAGTGGTGGACATGTGAATTGTGAAGATGAGGCCGGATCCCACGACGCAACCATTACCAACACAGGTGTACTCTTTTTTTTTAATAATTAGCTAGAAGTCCCTAAAATCTCCCGGACCGAAAGGGGAAGGATCCGAGTCCGGGAGTCGGGACAGTGGTGGGGTGATGCCGCGCCACGTGCATCTCTTTGGCTAAAACGCACACGGAATTAAAAGAATATTTATCCGTGCACGTGATTTCCCACAGGGTTCCGCGGTGAGGATTATCTGTACACATCACCTCACATGTAACCATATCAAACATATTTTCAAGATTGCGGAAGCGTGTAGCAAACCATATGAGTACTATTCAATCTCATAAACAAGACAAATTTATGGTTAAATGATAAGGTATCAGGATGAGCAATGATCATAAGCATTTTCCCCAAAAGTAAAGTTAAGTATATTTACAAAATATCAGTTGATTAATGCCCCCAAAATAACGGTCAACAAAGACCGTACAATCAAATGAAACCTAAAACAAAGATATTATAATTCCCAAAGTGTATCGTTCTCAAGGTAAGGCCGAATGTCTACATGACATCATCGGCTTGCCACTCAATCACTCGCTGCGGTTCACCGACCGCCTCCTCCGGCTCCTCCTCAATGGCAATAAGCTCGGGACCTGAGTACCAAAATAAATGGATCAGACACGACGGTCTGGCAGGTGGGTGAAAAGATATGTAATAATAAAACGATAATACTTTGCAAAAGTTTAGAAAACTTGTGAGTAAATAATGAACTTCATAAAAGACGATATATCATTTTAAAAGAGGCAGATATGCAATAAATCGTGTAAGGTAACAAGGATTCGGAAACTGTCAAGATGGCAACCACACAAAGCTAGATCCTCCCTTCACTAACGTGAAGAGAGCACATACCCTACAGGATCATTGGCCTCAGTCACACGAGGTGAGGAGGAACAACGATAAACAGGATCATTGGCCTCAGTCACACGAGGTGAGGAGGAACAACGATAAACAGGATCATTGGCCTCAGTCACACGAGGTGAGGAGGAACAACGATAAAATACTATAATATATATATACTATACAGGACCACGGTAGCGAACCGGGTAAACTATGCAAATTCCAGACTGCAGCTGACTATCAGGAGGGGAAGGAACCCCAAGTCGGTGGATCAAACCAACTAGGTCGTCCAAGCTCAGTGGTGCCGACTCATAGGTCAAATACGATAAATCAAATCGTGTACATATTAAAGAAATGGGGTGCTCTTAGGCACAAATACACATTCGTATCTGGTCGGTCATATACAGGTTAGCAAAAGCTAAATACACTTTCAATACACTCAAAACAGTCTAGTCATATCATGTGGGTTTGAAATCCCAAAATAGGAGTTTGGTTGAAAATCAAATACAAATAGTCTTCCATACCTTCACAGACTAGCAATGGGGTTTCTAGAATTGAATCAGTGCGAATAGGGTCCCGTATGTCGGTTATAATGACATTTTGGTACTCTTTAAGAGTTAGGGACATTCCGGGTCCTTATACACATTGGTCAATCTAGAAAATCTTATAGAGTCTCCATGATGAGTTTCCCTTTCCTCCGGACTTCACGTAATGCCTTTCAAGTCCCTAAATAACAATGGGGCACCAAATAATACCTCCCCACTACAACCCTTTGTAATTTACCCAATCCATCCATGGGTTTAAATGCATTCTTATAGGTTCAATGCCTTCAAATAAGAAGATAAGGGATAGAGCTGAATTGGACTTGAGTATGGGCTTGGAATGAATCTGGAAAAATAGTCCCACAACTCTCTTAATTACAGTTCATCTCCTTTCAGTCCGATCGATCGGGCTCCCTAGCCGATCGATCGGTCCTGAATTGCTTCCAGTTATTTACAGTCCGATCGATCGGACCTGATGGGCGATCGATCGGTCCTGAGAACCCTCTCAGTTATTTACAGTCCGATCGATCGGACCTGATGGGCGATCGATCGGTCCTGAGAGCCCTCTCAGTTATTTACAGTCCGATCGATCGGACCTGATGGGCGATCGATCGGTCCTGTAGCGAATTTCAACCCATTTGGTTGAATTCTTCTCTTGTCCAACTCCAATCCATTTCCTTTCTTTCCCCTTCTTCCATACATATCTTCACAAACAATTGGGCTATTCCTTGACCTCATTATCTCATCAAATCATCATTCAAAATCAATAAGACTAAACCATCAAACATGATAAATCATTAAAACCATTAATGAAGACAAATCAAGATTTTGCATAAAACATGATAAAACACATGAGAATCATTTCATCCACTTGCCTTGGGTCCAATTGCAATTCAATTTGAGCTCTAATCACCTCTTAGACCCCCAATCAACCACCTATACACAAAACCCCCAAATCCAAACCCTAGATCAACAAAATCGAAGTAAAACAAGACGGAATTTTCCAATAATTGAAATAGAGCTACCCTAGGGCTAAACAAGCAAGATTATAAAACTTTTAGGAAAAACACTTACAAAGAAGTTCTTCAAAAAGCAAGGTGTTGTCCAAAGGAAGTCTTGGAGTGGGCGGTTTTCTTCAACATTTGTGTCAAGACGAAGGCCTTGAGATGAGGAAGAAGATTATAGCAACTAATTTTCCATTAGCACTAGTTTAGTGGGGGATTGAAGATGAAGAAGCAAGAAAAGGTAAGGGAAAACCCTTAGGGCTGGGATTTCTCTTCTCCTCTAGGGTTTTTGCCAGAAATGGGAAAAATGAAGAAGAAGCTTTCTATATATAGTAAGTGGGAGTGGGGCCCACAACTTAAAGAACTTCTCGGGCTCAAAACATGGTTTTCGGGGCTTCAAACGAATTCGACGAAGAAGACAAAGTTGATCGGCAAAATTTCTAGTTTCCAAAAAGTATATATTTTGCACATTTTGGTGACATTGAAATCGGTGTCCAGATTTTGGGTAAAAAGACCATTTTGCCCTCAATTAGTGAAAAATCGGGTTTAAGGTCCTTGAATGAAAACGATGTCAACATGAAAGTTGTAGGGATTAATAAGATAAGTACAATGGGGTTAAAAACACGATTCTTGGAAATCATCGGTAAACCCCCAATCTCACACAATTCGTAATAAGAACCCCCAAAGGGTCCCACAATTAAAAAGGCTCTCCAAATTCCCCAAAGCTATTATAAAAGCTATTCTAATCCCCAACTAATCCAAAACCACTAAACACACTTAAACTAAAATACAACTTAATCAACTCTAAACGAGGTCTCTCGGGTCGGGGTCTTACAACTTTCTCCGGCGATAGTACTAGTGGTGGACATGTGAATTGTGAAGATGAGGCCGGATCCCACGACGCAACCATTACCAACACAGGTGTACTCTTTTTTTTTTAATAATTAGCTAGAAGTCCCTAAAATCTCATAAAATAAATAAGGCGCAATTCAAGCTATTTTGCACTAATGCCTCTAGTTAGTCCCTTGTGACTAGAAATATTCCAGTCGGAGGTCCTTAATGAGGCCAATTCCATTTTTTTTTATGATTAATTTGCCCCTAAATTGCCAAGGAGACCATATCCCATATTTTCCTCCTAGATTTCAGCTCAATCAAATTAATTAGCATAATTATCACAACCATTCTAACATCTTCACGCTATTTTCCAACAAAATTTGAAATTCAAATTGAAGGGAATTCCTTCTCACAGAGTAAAACTCCCATGTCGAAGTCTACCAGATGTTTCGTTTCTACATATCAGGCCCGGCTTCGAGCAATATCTTCATGAGGATGATCCAACATCTTCGTGCAACATCTCTGCATCATCAGGCATGGCTTCGAGCAACATCTCTGCATCTTCGGCTTCTTTTTCTCTTTTCTTTTTTTGGTGAACATTTTTCTTCGACTTCACTTTCTCTAACTCTTCACCTCTTCTTTTTCTCCGGATTCAATGTTTAGCAAGGTGAATGCATTCCTCAAATAAGATTATCTGAGTTCGATAAGATAAACTCAAATAACTGAGATATTGTATCAAACTCGAATAACTTTATTTGAATTCATATGAAAAGTATTTGAATTTTGAAAGTTCTCTGAGTTTTGGCAAATTTATCTAAGTTTTGGAAAATTGATTTGTTTAGCAGAATTTAAAAACTCAGATAAATTTATCTGAATTTTGGTAAATTTATCTGCATTTTTTGGAAATTTATGTGAGTTTTGGCATCTCGCTAGACGACTTCGCGATTTTCTCCTTCTAAAACCAGTAAATCTTTCCTTCTTGTTTTTTTTTTTCTAATTTTGTCTATACTTATGCGTCCATGATTAATGGAAATCCCATTAATGGGTTATCCATTAATCATGGCCAACTAAACGGTAGTTGACCATTATTAATGGCATATCCACTAAGCATGGGATATGTTTTTATCTTAGACTAAATAAGAACTTTTAAAGGAAGGGTAACTTGAACGTAGTTGTTTAAATTTGAAAAAAAAAGTACCTCCCACACTGACAAAAGGTTGTGGACCTAACGCCACAAAGAGAGGTACAAGGACCTACCGCCGAGTTCCCCCTTTTTTTAAGCTGAAACTTCAGGATCTAGATATTGATATAGAGTGGTTAAGATTCATCTTCAACTGTCCAAATTATCCCCATGTGGGCTCCGTGACTTTATTTTCTGTAAATATGTGGGCTCCTTAACTAAGCCTTAAGAAGGAAAATTTCATGTTGCATAGTGTAAAACGTGCCTGGAATGAACTCCATCGCGGGGGGCACACATATAAATGATCTAGATCATTAAAGATGAATTTCATCTCCTCATATTTTACTTCAATAAATGCAGGTGTCGCCATAAAAATAAAATAAATAAGAGAGTTTTTTATTTTCACGTTGTAGAAAATGAGTTGTTATAGTTTCTGTGTTGTGTATCTGTCTTTTCAAATAGGAAATACTAGTTGTTGACACCAAAAATGTCACTTTGCCCCTTCAACATCAAGAAAGCTACATGAAGTCGTGGCCTACCACCAATGGGAGATGCTACTTCTAAAAAAATCAAATCTTGTCAAAATCAAACAAAATCGCAAGATCCTTTAAGACAGCCAAAAGAGGAGTACACAAGAAGTTTCGAGCCATTTCAAAATCATTTGGCCTAACTTCGCTTCTCCGATAGCTGAACAGGAGCTCCCGGCGGCGACAGCATCGGAGACACAAAATCTTCAATCAGAGCCTATGGATAATCTCAAAATACATCCAAAAGGCTCAACGTCAAGTTCCGAGTCAAACCGACAACGTTTGACCCTCCATCAACCCTCGAGCAGCTAAATGAAGCCTCTCAGCGTCGAGAACCACTGAGGCTATCACTCATCAAAAAGACCACATGGGCAGCTTCAAGATGCTTACAAAAGGCTACACGTCAAGTTTCAGGTCTGTTGACACCAAAAATGTCACTTTGCCTCTTCAAGATCCAAAAAGCTACATGAAGTCGCAACCTGCCATAAATAGGCAATGCTACTTCCAAAAATCAAATCTTGTCAGAATCAAACAAAAACTGCAAGATCCTTCAAGACAGCCAAAAGAGGAGTACACAACAAGTTTTGGGCCATTTCAAAATCATTTGGCCTAACTTCGCTTCTCCGATAGCTGAAAAGGAGCTCCCGGTGGTGAAAGAATCGAAGACACCAAATCTTCGATCAGAGCCTATGGATGGTCTCAAAATACATCCAAAATGCTCCACGTCAAGTTCCGAGTCAAACCGACAACGTTTGACCCTACATCAACCCTCGAACAGTTAAATCAAGCCTCTCGACGGCGAGAACCACCGAGGCCATCACTCATCAGATAGAGCAAATGGACGGCTTCAAAATGCTTACAAAGGGCTACACGTCAAATTTCAGGTCATTTCGACAACATTTGACCATACTTTGACGCTCGGAAGCCAAATCAGGCCTCTCGGAGGCGAAGCTCCCCGGGACCATGGTCTCCAAGACATAGCCTATGGATCATCTTAAAATGACTCCAATAGGTTCCCTGTCAAATTTCAAGTCAATCGCACATCGGTTGACCGCACACCAAGCCGCGACATCTTCATCGCGACAAAAACAAGTCTACTGGTGATAGGACCCCAAACGGCTTCAAAACTCAAACAAAAGCCTATGGTTGGTCTTATTTATTGCTCAGGAGGCTTCACTCCAAATTTCAGGTCATTCCGACATCGTTTGACCCAGTTTCAGCTTCTAACGGAAAATCGGCGGCTCTGCGCGACAAAGTCTTCGGCTTTCTCGGAAAATTGGAAACTTTGAAAACCAAAATGCAAGGATTCTCATCAGGTTTTCTACAAGAAAATCAGGCCAATAAATGATAAAAAAGTATCAAGAAAAAATACAGAAGAAAAAAGAATCGAGAAATAGCAAAAACGGATGCAAAACGGGACAAAAAGGGGGAAAACCCTGGGATCGTCGGGTGGGCCCCGGAAACTCCATTTTTCGTCGTTTTTTCGCGATTCAAAGCGTCTGACTCCTCTGATTTTCCAAAATTCATACTTTTGAAACACCAAATCCTTTGACATCCGTCAAAATCACGGGTCAATCATCAAGAGTATCAAAATCAACATTGATCGCCAACCGGTCAAACCAAAAAAGTGTGCTTTCTACCCGACCGATCGAGAAATCGACAGGACAGATGGCACCAACCCGCTGTTGGCAACCAATACCTGAAGTTACATGGTCATCCGATGTCGATCTACATGAAGATCCATCGTTGATCATCGCCAGAAGAATCCCAAAAGACGCAGCACGGCCCGCGACTCTTCTACTGCTCGGCGACCACTTAATGAGATTAATTGACTAGCTTTATTGCAATCATTAATCCATTTCTTTGGACGGCCCAATCAGAAGCAAGCATCCGGAAGTTACAAGTCAATTGATTCATGGCATTTAACCCATGAAACTCCTCCCATCATGGCGATTAAAGGCGATTAAATGCCCTCAATCTCCTCCGGCCAATCAGAAGCCAAGAAAAAGGAGTTACAAAATAAAGAACTCAATCTTGTAACTCCTCCTTTTATGTAGCTTTATGACAATTAAAGCTCATAAATCCTCCTAAATGGCTACCTAAAAGCCTATAAATAGGAGAGCATTCCAAAGAATTCCAGATCAGAAAAAACCAAACAGAGATCCCTGATAAGAAAAAGCACAGGAAATCCAGAAAAAGAAAGAGAGAAAACTCTGTGAAAGTTCTGCACCGGCCACCACTATAAGGTGACAAAAGTCCCTTAGGGGGGTATCCCCCCCCCCCCCCAAGGTCCTTGCCTTCTCCTTCTGCCTCCAATGGCTTAGACGTGGCTTTTTAGCCCGTCTACTTAGTTTTTTATTGGACATAGGACCTCCTCTTGGTCTTTGTCCTCTAAAAACCTGAGGCTATAGCCAAGCCAAGCGAATCAAGAGCATCCTCTATTCTCATCTGCATGGATGATGGCGAAACCCACATATGGCTTGCGACCGTCAATCTGAACAAGTCTCCCACAATCTCCTGAGAAGTTAGATCCTCATTTTCTTGCTTTTCATTGTAGTTTGTATTTTTCCAAAATAGATAAAAATCACAACTCTTGTCTTTCATCATTGATAAGAATTGTAAATTGGCTATAAACGTCAAAATCTGCTATAAAAGCCAAAAATCGGCTATAAACGCCAAAATCGGCTATAAATGCAAAAAAATCGCCTTTTACGGCAAACCAAGAAAAATATCTCTTTTCTTAAATATATGTGCAATGAAAAACTTGAAAGAAGTTGATTTCCTTTTTACTTGCGAAGGTCGATCTCCGGATCACCACTTGTAATTCCAAGTAAAATAGAAAATTTGGCACACCCACACAAAAAAATGTTGATGCACGCCTTTGCCCCCCGGTTACGAAAGGGTCGGATCCAACGGTCTCCACGTCCGCCGACCTCAGTAGAACCGAGCAGAAGCGCTGTTCCATCAAGGTCATTTCGACAAATTTGACTAGACTTTGACCCTCGGAAGCCAAATCAGGCCTCTCGGCGGCGAAACTCCCCGGGGCCATGGTTTCCAAGACAGAGCCTATGGATCATCTCAAAATGACTCCAATAGGTTCCCTGTCAAACTTCAAGTCAATCGGACATCGGTTGACCGCATATCAAGGCGCGACATCTTCCTCGCAATAAAATCAATTCTACTGGCGACAGGACCCCATACAGCTTCAAAACTCAAAGAAAGCCTATGGTTGGTCTTATTTATTACTTAGGAGACTTCACCTCAAATTTCAGGTCATTCTGACATCGTTTGACCCAATTTCAGCTTCTAACGGAAAATCGGCAGCTCTACGCTACAAAGTCTTCGGCTTTCCCGGAAACTTGGAAACTTTGCACCCTAAAATGCAAGGATTCTCGTTAAGTTTTCTACGGGAAAATCAAGCCAATAAATGTGCAAAAATGTCAAGAAAAATACAGAAGAAAAAAGAATCAGAAAAACATCGAAACGGCCGCAAAACGGGAACCAAAGGGGAAAAATCGGCCTAGGGTCGCTCGCGACCATAGAGCCCCAGATCACCGGATTCGTCCCGGAAAGCCCCATTTTCCGTCGTTTTTCGCATTTTGAAGTTTCCAACTCCTGTGATTTTCCAAAATTCATACTTTGAGACACCAAATCCTTCGACATCCGTCAAAATCACGGATCCGTCTTCAAGAGTATCAAAATCAACATTGATCGCCAACCAGTCGACCAAAAAAGTGCACTTTCTACCCGATCGATCGAGAAATTGACAGGACAGATGTCACCGGCCTGCTGTTAGCTATCAATGTCTGAAGTTACATAGTCATCTGATGTTGATCAGCATGTAGATCCATCGATGATCATCGCCAAAAGAACTCCAAAAGACGCGGCACGGCCCGCGACTCTTCAACTGCTCGGCGACCACTTAATGCAATTAATTGGCTAGCTTTATTGCAGTCATTAATTCATTTCTTTGGACAGCCCAATTAGAAGCAAGCAAATGGGATTACAAGTCAAGAGATTCATGACATTTAAACCATGAAACTCCTCCCATCATGGCGATTAAAGGCGATTAAATGCCCTCAATCTCCACCGGCCAATCAGAAGCCAATAAAAAGGAGTTACAAAATAAAGGAATTAAACCCTGTAACTCCTCCCATTATGCGTCTTAATGACAATTAAATCCCATAAACCCTCCTAAATGGCTACCAAGAGCCTATAAATAGGAGAGCACTCCAAGCATTCAAACACTCCCAAATATCAGAATCAAATCAGCTTCCAAGCATAGAAAATCCAGAGAAAGAAAGAAAGAAAACTCTGTGAAAGTTCTGCACCGGCCACCACTACAAGGTGACAAAAGTCCCTTGGGGGGTACCCCCCAAGGTCATTGCCTTCTCCTTCTGCCTTCAACGGCTTAGACATGGCTTTTCATCCATTCTATTTAGCTTTTTATTGGACATAGGACCTCCTATTGGTCTTTGTCCTTTAAAAATATGAGGTTATGGCCAAGCCAAGCGGATCAAGAGCATCCTCTGTTCTCATCTGCATGGATGATGGCGAAGTCTGTTGGATACCGCGATCACTGAGAGGGGGGGGGGGTGAATCAGTGATTTCTAAAAACAGGTCCAATTCAACAACAAAACAAGTCAAATCACACAATGACACCAGATTTAACGTGGTTCACCGAAAGGCTACGTCCACGGTTCAAAGACTGTCCGAACACCAATCCGGGACAGATCTGAATCTATTTAGTCGCACCAACGACAAAGAGCACCAACCCTTAGTTTCAGATAGCACCAACTATCTAGGAAGCACCGACTCCCTTTACAATTTATCTGCACCCACAGATAGGATCACCAAACCCTAAACACCAAGCACCAACTTGATGTAAAAACAGAATAGAAGATTAATTCTGTCTACAGCCCTTCCCCTCTACAGTTCTCTCTCTCTCTCAATCCCTTACAAATTGAAATTAAAGCATAAACAGAGAGACACTTAACTCATGGACGAATCACCATCTTCTAGAGCATAATCTCGTCCACAATTGCTGTAGAAAGATGCAGCATAACAGCAACAGCAACAGCACCAGCACACAGCACACTCTTCTCTCTTCTCTTCTCTCTTTTCTCTTCTCTTCTGGTCTCTCTGGTGGGTCTTTTAGAACGACCCATACATGCCTTTTTATAGGTTATAGTAACCCTTAATTGTATTTAAAACAGGCTACAATTCGTTTAGAAAGAGTCCCAAACGAATTAGATAAGAGTGCTGAATTTTCGTGCAAAACTTCTAATTCTGCGCAACTCTGGTTCCCGTGCTCGGTCGACATCATGGCTTGCTCGGTCGACATCATGCACTGACTGGAATCAAACAACTTTCGAGCTCGGTCGACATCCTGGGTTCCCGGTCGACCGAAGACACACTGTGTCACGAAAATAACTGGGAGCTACCTGAATCTGTTTTCTGCAGGTTTCTTCTTGCTCGGTCGACCGCATGAAGAGCCCGGTCGACCGCGTGCTCTGCTTCAGGAATTCTGAGTTCCTGACTGTTTCAATTCTGATTCTTCTCTTCAGCTCTATCAATACCAGCTTATTAACATCATGTTTGTGACAATGTGTTGACAAGAATTCCAACTCAAAACAATACTTGAGATGCTAACTTCTTCAATTCATCAAAAGACTTCTCAAGTCATCTCAAATTCCAACAATCTCCCCCTTTGGAATTGTTGGCAACACTATTGGAACTTCAACACTTTCAACTCAACAATCTCCCCCTTTGCTTTCATAGCATAACATCTCTCCTTACTATCATAGCATAACATCTCTCCTTGCTAACATAGCATAACATCTCTCCCCCTTTGACAACAAGTCCAAAGGGACCAAACCGAGGAGCGAATAGGATATTCAATGAATGCATTGCTCCCCCTTTCAAGCACAACTCCTACAGGGTTAGGAGAGTGAGTAACTCCTAACTTTTTCCGGAGATACTCGAAGACTTCCTTTGGCAGAGGTTTCGTGAAAATATCAGCCACTTGCTCAGTTGTTGGAACATATTCCAACTTGACCTCTCCATCAGCAACTTTATCTTTAAGAAAATGATAACGAATTGCTACATGCTTTGTTCTAGAATGTTGAATAGGATTCTTGGAGATGTGAATTGCACTCGTGTTGTCACATAGGCTCGGCGTAGGATCCGTTGTAGGAACTCCTAGATCAGAGAGCATTTGCCACATCCATAACACTTGCGTACAACAAGTTGCCGCTGCAATATATTCCGCTTCCGCTGTCGAAAGGGATACTGAGTCTTGCTTCTTACTATGCCAAGCAACTAATCTTTCTCCAAGATAAAATGCGCCGCCGCTAGTACTCTTGCGATCATCTACGCATCCAGCCCAATCGGCATCAGAATATGCAACAAGAGTGAAGGATTTTCCTTTGGGATACCAGATACCAAGCTCCATAGTACCTTTCAGATATCGAAAGATTCTTTTCACTGCTGTAAGGTGCGTTTCAGTTGGTGCTGCTTGACAACGTGCAACCATACATACTGCTTGTAGAAGATCTGGTCTTGTTGCAGTCAAGTAGAGCAAGCTTCCTATCATAGAGCGATAGGTGGTATGATCAACGGACGAGGCCTTATCATCTTTGCTAAGCTTCGTGTTCGTTGACATTGGTGTGCTCACTGGCTTGCTGTCTTCCATATTGAACCGTTTCAGCATTTCCTTAATGTACTTCATTTGTGATATGAAGATGCCATGTTTCATCTGCTGAACTTGTAAACCAAGAAAGAACTTTAGTTCTCCAAGCATTGACATCTCAAATTCTTTCTTCATCTCTTCAGCGAAATTCCTGCACATCTCCTCATCATTGCCACCAAAGATTATGTCATCAACATAAACAATGACAACCAGCTGTTTGCTTAACTCAGTTTTGACATACAGATTGCTATCAACCATTCCTTTTCCAAAACCGATCTTGCGGAGATAGAGATCCAGCCTTGCATACCATGCCCTTGGCGCTTGTTTCAGTCCATAAAGAGCCTTTTTCAATTTGCACACTAGATCTGAATTTTTGCTGATGAGAAAACCATCAGGTTGCTCAATGTAGACCTCTTCTTCAAGTAAACCATTCAAGAAAGCTGACTTTACGTCCATCTGAAATACCTTGAAGGTTTTGTATGCTGCCAATGCAAGAAACATACGAATAGCTTCCAGACGAGCCACTGGTGCAAAGGTCTCTTCAAAATCTATGCCTTCAACTTGAGCATAGCTTTTACAAACCAACCTTGCTTTGTTTCTAATGACTTGACCATCTTCATTCAGCTTATTCCGAAAGACCCATTTAGTACCAATAACATTCTTATCAGTAGGTCTAGGAACAAGTTCCCATGTGGAGTTCTTCTCAATTTGCTCCAACTCCTCATGCATAGCTTTCAACCAACTATCATCGAGACTGGCTTCAGCCACAGTCTTGGGTTCAATGGTGGACACAAGTGAGTAATTGCTAACTACACTTTGTCTAGTTTGAACGCCTGCCTTAGGATCTCCAATTATTTGATCCTTAGGGTGTTGCTCTACCCAAGTGCTGTGCTTCTTAGGTGAAGTATCTTCTGAGTCATCCTTTGATTTCTCAGAATCATTAGATTCAGCCATCTCATCATCAATCTCACTCGAGTCCTCATAAACTGAACTGTCATTATGAGTTGCATTCTTTGGTTCAATATTCTCATCTATTCTCACATCGGCACTTTCTATGATTTTTCTGGTTCTTTTGTTAAGACACCTATATGCCTTGCTAGTAGAGGAGTAACCCATAAATATACCTTCGTCAGCTTTTTCTTCAAATTTGCCCGGATTTTATTCGAGCCGCTTGATGTAACACTTGCTGCCGAAGACTTTGAAGTGCTTGACTGTTGCTTTTCTTCCAAACCATAGCTCATAGGGAGTTTTGTCTTCATGTGGCCTGATCAAGCATCGATTTTGTATGTATACAGCCGTATGAATTGCCTCTTTCCAATACTTGTCAGCCATCTTGCTTTCACTTAGCATCGTACGAGCCATCTCTTGTACGGTGCGATTCTTCCGTTCCACAACTCCATTTTGCTGTGGAGTTCTAGGGGCTGAGTACTGTCTTTGAATGCCATGATGTTCACAATATTTAGTGAACTCTTCAGATGTGAACTCGCCTCCACGATCAGACCTTAAAATCTTGATCCGTTTTTCCAATTGATTTTCAACCTGTGCTTTAAACACTTTAAAACGATCAAGTGCTTGATGCTTATGCTTAAGAAACAATACCCATGTCATACGAGTATAATCATCAATGCATAACATGAAATACTTATCTCCATTGGTGCTTTGAGTTCGCATCGGTCCACAGAGATCAGTGTGCACTAGCTCAAGAGGTTTCTTGGAATGATGCTCCTTTGACTTGAACATAACCCTCGTTTGCTTTCCCTTTTGGCAAGAGTCGCAAATGGGATTGGAAG
Source organism: Litsea cubeba (assembly GCA_012931725.1). Taxonomy (NCBI): domain Eukaryota; kingdom Viridiplantae; phylum Streptophyta; class Magnoliopsida; order Laurales; family Lauraceae; genus Litsea; species Litsea cubeba. Next base: position 37,657,156 of record CM022948.1, read on the forward strand.
GCTTTTCAACTGTAGACATGCCTCTTACAGCCTTTGAATTGCAAATCTTTGACATGTTATCAAAGCTTAGATGCCCAAGGCGTTTGTGCCACAACCAACTTTCCTCTGTCCGACTCATCAAGCAGGTCTTTTCAGCTCCATCTGATAATGTATAGAGATTTCCAGTCAGTTCTTGATCCAGTTGCCACTGTTTTGCCGTTGCTACTCTTCTTGATGGCAAACCCATTCTTTGTGAAGATAACTTCGTGACCTTTGTCACAGATCTGGCTCACACTAAGCAGGTTGTGTCTCAATCCAGACACATATAAGACTTCTTCAGATCTGATCTTGTTTGCCATAAGCTGAATAACACCTTTTCCGCAGATTTTGGCACCATCATTGTTGCCAAATTTTACTGAACCGCCTTCATAGTGCTGTAATTTGATGAATTTCTCTTTATCACCAGTCATATGGCTTGAACAACCACTATCAAGGACCCATGGTGCTGTCTTCTTTTGTGCATTGAATGCCGTTTGCACAATGAGAGATTCTTTGGGACTTTCTGCACTTTGCTTTGCTCTCCAAGCCTTGACTAACTTGGGTTTCTTTTCAACCTGAAATTTGTTAGCAATAGGCAACCTACAATCCCTAGCCAAGTGTCCATAATTATGACATATATAGCACTCAATTTTGTGGCTGTTTAGGATTGAAAAAGGGTTCCTAGTCACAAGTGGGCTGTTTCTAACATAGAATTTGCAATCAGCTCTTTTATGTCCAAACATATTACAATGAAAGCAATAACCATAGAATTTGTATCTTCTTTGTGGCTGGTTAGTCTTCATTACCTTTCTAACAGGAATGGACTCCTTTCTAGGTTGAGTGGGCTTCATGGAGTTAGAAGGTGCAGTGACTTGCTTCACAAACTCTTTCTTTTTAGGAGGTGTAATCTTAGAGGATTCACCTTTCTCAAATCCTAGACCAAATCTGAAGTGGGCAGGTCTTTGAACTTTCAGTAGTTCATTGAGTTTCATAGTCCCTTCAATCGCTTGGAGCGCTTTGAGTTTTTTGCTATTTTCCAAATTTTCAGCCTTTGCTCTAGCGATCTCAGTTTCAAGTTTCATAGCCTCTTCCTTTTTTATACTTATTTGGTTTTCAAGGACTTCTACCATTCTTTTATATTCTTCTACTTGAGTTTTCAAAGCAATAATAGAACTTTCAGATTCATGGAGAAGTTTCAGATTTTTCTTACTTGATTTGCGTTCCATGCTAAGCTCCTCAAGTGCGGCTATGAGTTCCTCTTCAAGATTGACTTCAGCCTCCTCATCCTCTTCCGGATCTAGCTCTTCTTCTTCTTCAACAGTGACCATGAAAAGAGCTTCGGTTGATTCATCATCGTCTGAAGTTTCAGACGTGCTGTCATCTTGTTGACATAGAAAGTTTTTAGCTTTGCCCCTTTTTCTGAAATTTCTCTTTCCTTTACTCTTTTCAGCATAAGAGTCATTATCATTGTCTTCTTTTAGCGGACACTTCGCAGCAAAGTGACCAATACCTCCACAATTGAAGCATTTAAAGGGTAGCTTCCCTTTGTACTTTCCATTGCTTCCTTTCTTCAACTTTCTAACAAATTGAGCCTCAAGCTCATCATCATCAGAATCAACATCATGACCAGCAGTCTCTTTTGCCTTTTTCTGAACTTTGAAGGCGGCTTCTTTATCAGATGAAGACGTCTTTCCTATGCGCATCTCATAGGCAGTTAGAGAACCATGTAATTCATCCATGGAAAATGCATTCAGATCTTTGGCTTCTTCAATGGCTGAGACTTTTGAATCAAACCGGGGAAGAAGAGATCTTAGAACCTTTTTGACGATGACCGGCTCTTTAATCTCCTCCCCTAGTCCACGAATGTCATTCGTGACTTCATTCACTCGTTGCATATACGAGTCAACATTCTCGCTTTCCTCCATGCGAAGAGATTCAAATTGAGAGCGATGGGTTTGTAATTTGGCTTCTTTAATCTTCTCATCACCTTCATGTATGCTTTGCAACTTGTCCCAAATTTCCTTGGCTGTTTTGCATGCAATTACTTTGACAAGCTCGCTGTCCACAAGGCCACTAAAGAGTGCATTCTGCGCCTTGGAGTCGTTGTCTGCCAACTTCTTCGATGCAGTATCATTGGGTACGGTGGCAGCATTGTAACCGGCTCTGACAGCCTCCCAAACATCATAGCCAAGAGATTTGATGAAGGCTTGCATCCTAATCTTCCAAAAGGAGTAATTAGAACCATCAAACAGAGGTGCTTTCATATTCCCTGTATTGACTGCCATGTGATTTGACAAGAGATCACCCTTAGCGTATTAAACTGATCAAGGGAACCTCGCTCTGATACCAATTGTTGGATACCGCGATCACTGAGAGGGGGGGGGGGGTGAATCAGTGATTTCTAAAAACAGGTCCAATTCAACAACAAAACAAGTCAAATCACACAATGACACCAGATTTAACGTGGTTCACCGAAAGGCTACGTCCACGGTTCAAAGACTGTCCGAACACCAATCCGGGACAGATCTGAATCTATTTAGTCGCACCAACGACAAAGAGCACCAACCCTTAGTTTCAGATAGCACCAACTATCTAGGAAGCACCGACTCCCTTTACAATTTATCTGCACCCACAGATAGGATCACCAAACCCTAAACACCAAGCACCAACTTGATGTAAAAACAGAATAGAAGATTAATTCTGTCTACAGCCCTTCCCCTCTACAGTTCTCTCTCTCTCAATCCCTTACAAATTGAAATTAAAGCATAAACAGAGAGACACTTAACTCATGGACGAATCACCATCTTCTAGAGCATAATCTCGTCCACAATTGCTGTAGAAAGATGCAGCATAACAGCAACAGCAACAGCACCAGCACACAGCACACTCTTCTCTCTTCTCTTCTCTCTTTTCTCTTCTCTTCTGGTCTCTCTGGTGGGTCTTTTAGAACGACCCATACATGCCTTTTTATAGGTTATAGTAACCCTTAATTGTATTTAAAACAGGCTACAATTCGTTTAGAAAGAGTCCCAAACGAATTAGATAAGAGTGCTGAATTTTCGTGCAAAACTTCTAATTCTGCGCAACTCTGGTTCCCGTGCTCGGTCGACATCATGGCTTGCTCGGTCGACATCATGCACTGACTGGAATCAAACAACTTTCGAGCTCGGTCGACATCCTGGGTTCCCGGTCGACCGAAGACACACTGTGTCACGAAAATAACTGGGAGCTACCTGAATCTGTTTTCTGCAGGTTTCTTCTTGCTCGGTCGACCGCATGAAGAGCCCGGTCGACCGCGTGCTCTGCTTCAGGAATTCTGAGTTCCTGACTGTTTCAATTCTGATTCTTCTCTTCAGCTCTATCAATACCAGCTTATTAACATCATGTTTGTGACAATGTGTTGACAAGAATCCCAACTCAAAACAATACTTGAGATGCTAACTTCTTCAATTCATCAAAAGACTTCTCAAGTCATCTCAAATTCCAACAAAGTCCACACATGGCTTGCGACCGTCAATCTGAACGAGTCCCCCCCAATCTCCTGAGAAGTTAGATCCTCATTTTCTTACTTTTCATTGTATTTTATATTTTTTAAAAGAGACAAAAATCACAACTCTTGTCTTTCATTATTGATAAGAATTGTAAATCGGCTATAAATGCCAAAAATCAGCTATAAACGCCAAAAATCGGCTATAAACGCCAAAAAATCGCCTTTCACGGCAAATCAAGAAAATGTCTCTTTTCTTACATATATGTGTAATGGAAAACTTGAAAGAAGTTGATTTCCTTTTTACTTGCGAAGGTCGATCTCCGGATCACCACTTACAATTCCAAGTAAAATAGAAAATCTGGCACACCCACACAAAAAAATGTTGATACTCGCTTTTGTCACCGGTTACGAAAGGGTCATACCCCACGGGCTCCCACGTCCGCGAACTCAGTAGAACAAGTGTGCGGATAGCGCGGTCCATCAAACTGGCACACCCGGTGGGACTCGTTCATTTGAGAACACGATGCTTGGAAATGAAATATTTGCATATCATATCTTTTGCTCTATGCTTATACTTCTTTTCTGGATTCCATGGCTACTTTCTAGTTGGTGGCCTATGTTGGATTTTGCATCTAAAAAAATGAGATAGGATTTTTTGAAAATTTCTAATTCTTTGAATTTATTTCCACTCTCTCTTTTCAAAAAAAAAAAAGAAGAAAAAAATCAGATTTCTCAGTTTGGATTCAAAATTAAGAAACTTTGATCCTCTCCTATCGCTCATCATGTTTGCAGAAATGTTGAGCCTGTTCGAGTTGGGATTTGGGCCATCGTTTCTCTTCGACGAGTTCATTAGAGATCTAAAAAAAAAAAATCAGATTTCTCAGTTTGGATTCAAAATTGAGAAACTTTGATCTCTCCTATCGTTCATCATGCTTGCAGAAATGCTGAGTCTGTTCGAGTTAGGATTTGGGCCATCATTTCTCTTCAATGAGTTCATTAGAGATCTAAAAAAAAAAAATTAGATTTCTCAGTTTGGATTCAAAATTGAGAAACTTTGATCCTCTCCTATCGTTCATCGTGCTTGTAGAAATGTTGAGCCTGTTCGAGTTGGGATTTGGGCCATCGTTTCTTTTCGATGAGTTCATTAGAGATCTAAAAAAAAATCAGATTTCTCAGTTTGGATTCAAAATTGATAAACTTTGATTCTCTCCTATCGTTCATCGTGCTTGCAGAAATGTTGAGCCTGTTCGAGTTGGGATTTGGGCCATCGTTTCTCTTCGATGAGTTCATTAGAGATCTAAAAAAAATAAAAAATCAGATTTCTCAGTTTGGATTCAAAATTAAGAAACTTTGATCCTCTCCTATCATTCATCGTGCTTGCAAAAATGTTGAGCCTGTTCAAGTTAAGGATTTGGGCCATCGTTTCTATTCGATGAGTTTATTTGGGATCTAAAAAAAAAGAAATAGACTGCTAAGGTTAAACCAATTGCGTTCTTTGATCACAGTTGATTCAAGAAAAGCCTTGTCCAGAGTGTGGAGACAGCTTGACTGTTCAAGGCAAGGGTCCTCCAAACGGGTTCATTAAGTAATCCTACCCATACCTGGGGGCAATTCTATCAATCGAGATTTCATAAGACTGGGTTAGGAGGCCTATGTGTACTCTCTCGTCTTTTAAATAAAAAATCTTTAAAATAAAAAAAATACTTTTAAAAAAAAAATCTTAAAAAAAATAATAAAAAAAGATTTTTCAAAAAAAATCTTAAAAATAAAATAAAATTAAACAAAATAAATATAAAAAAATTAAAAAAAAGATTTTTCAAAAAAAAATCTTAAAAATAAAAATACAAAAAAAAAATTTCAAAAAAAAAATCTTAAATAAAAAAATATAATTTTTTTTAAAAAATCTTCAAAAAAAAAACTTCCATTATTTCTGGGTTCAGATCTGAGAAATTTTGGTCTCTTCCCTTCTAGGCACTGGCGCTCATGGAAATCGTTGAGCCGTGTCTAGATTGGAATGCCTTTTGCACTTTTTGATGAAACCGATCTTGGCCTTTAAAAAAGAAAAAGAAACTCTCGTCATTTTTGGGTTCAGATCCGAGAAATTATGGTTACTTCCCTTCTGGGGACTGGCGCTCGCGGAAATCGTTGAGCCCGTATTTGGATCGGAATACCATCTGTTCTCATGGATGCGGTCTCCAAACATTTTTGCCTAGCAGTACTGGTACGCCCTTTCAGGGTCTACTGTATTTGCGACCGGCACGCAAACTCTGCTTCTCGATAAGTCGAATTTAGGTTCACAATTGCTTCTAGCTGTCACTGGGACGCTCATTCTGGGCTCACCATACTTGCGATCAGAACAATTGTACCATTTGTGGCCTTTTGTCTTCTTCATGTCGCTTGGGTCATGTCCCTCGAGCGATTTGAAAAGATAAAACCATAGAATTTCCCATTAATGATCATTATATTCTTGTGATTACTAATGGATGTGGTCTTGTTTCATAAATTTTCAAAACTAACAATGGCAGCTTCATTGACCATTACTTTTGATGAGAACAAGCACCAACTCATACTTCAACAGAAGCAAACCACACACACTTACAAGCGCCCTGCCAGTTGCCGAAGCGTCAACTTCCTCGGCAACTCTCTGAACTCCGGGTCGACCTCGACTCCCCGGACTATCATCTTTGGGACGTTGGGACCATTCCCATTTCCCGAAGAACAAACTGCTCCTTCCAAGAAGCAAAAGGTCGCCTCTCAACGTGTCACTACCGTGACACCAAAGGCGAACACCAAAAAGCCCGAAGCCCGTGGTACCCCAGCGAAGCCTCGACCCACAAACGACCAGGTCTATCCCAAGACTTGGTCCCCAATACCTTCACCAAAACAAAGAAGGTCTCAACCATCCACCAAGACAGCATACCTGTCCCCACTCAAAGAGAACCAGTTCTACCCTCTTGCTTACATGAAAGAGGAGAGACTCGTCTCCGACTTGACAACCAAGTCAGCCCTGCATGAACCGACTTGTTCCTATAAGCCCAAAATCAAGTCATGCATCACTAGGCCTCTACAAGCACATGCTGGCCTACAATCATTTAGTTCGACCATTCATCTCTACAGGGGCCGAACTCGAAAAATTCAAAGCCTCGCTGCAACAGGTGAAGGACCAGGTTCACATCCTGTCCTTGCCCAGCTACAAAGAAGATAGGCCTGGCTGATGCGCCTGAGAGAGCACATCCTTCATTGTCAAAGCCCAGCCAGAGTTGACCGAAGCTTAAATTGCTCGTCGTATCGATAAAAAAGACTAGAGAAGAAAAGGACCCACCCTCCTACACTTCAAGTCTCTCACAAATGGGTAGAAAAAGAAAGACCCAACCAAATTGTTGCTGTCCATATGGTTGGAAAAACCAAAAGACGCCAAAAGTTAGGAACAAAAATCATTGTCCGACGTTTGGTGACCCGCAGTGTCTCTAGGACAAGAAGACATTCAGAAGAATCCCCTGCTCCTTCAAGCAAAGGATGGCAGAGTGATCCTTCCTCAAGCTCTTCATAAAAAAAATGAGCCCCAGCTCAGTCACCAGGACAATTTCTTCGATCGAATCCCGAGGGATGAACGTCCTGGGTATAAATTCTGAGCGACCACCTCAAGATGATGCACTCACGCGTATCCAACAGTTGGAACAAGGCCAGCAGAGGATTGAAACTCTGATGGAAAACCTTCTCATCGCCTTTCAAAATCAGGCGAACAATGAACCTCCTCTGAATCTTTAAGATGATGAGGTAAATGGAGAAGAAAATGAGTCACGCGCCCTCACAAAAAAGGACGTAGACAGTATCCTTGCCAAAGCAAAAGAAGAGGATATACTCAAGGAGCATGGGATCAAGCCACCATATCCCTTATGGATGGACTCGGTTCCGTTCCCTACAAAATTCAAGCATCCTACTCTCCAAACATATATGGGGAAAGGATCAGCCAGACAACATGTTGTAGACACCTCATTTGGCCCCTATGATAGCCTTAAACACCTGTCATATATAATGGTGCCCCCACTTCACCCATAATTGAATAATTAATGGCATAATTCAGATTAATTAGTGACAATGAAGATGCTGGTTAATAGTTTTAGACTTAGTTCAACGACTTCTAGAAATCCATGAGAAGAAAGTCGAATCGCATTGAGATCTCGAATCCAACTCACCTTTCACACAAGGAGCAGACCACTACTCTAACTCTACATATTCCAAACCACTTAAGACATGCTTAGGCCAATCATTATGAAGATTACACCTAGCTTGCCTAAATATTGCCCGATTACCCTATGTTAATAAGCTACATCCATTGATCCAAGAGGTCCCCTTTTTCCCAGCCCCTAATCATTAGGACAGTTGGACTCTTAGATTCTTCACTTCGAGAGCTTTCTGACAGTATGTAGAACGTCCAAATCCGATAAGCGGATCCAAAGTTATGAGTTTTCGAAGTTTGCCTTAGAAAGAGTGATGGAAATCCATCTAGGCACCACCCAAGTGGCGCCCACACTCTCCACTGCATGACGCCCCAGGCTGGGCGCCCACACTAGCCGTGACCACCTAGGCACCCCATGTGTGGCGTCCACCCTCCAAAATTACTAGTTCGGCCTAAAACGGACCGGAACCACTCAACGTAGGGACCAAACTCAAAAAATGAATCGACTCCGTCTAGGCACCACCCAAGTGGCACCCACATAGTTCATTCCTTCTAGACGCCCCATGTATGGCGCCCACACTCTTCACTCCACCTAGGCACCATATGTGTGGCGCCCACCCTCCTATTCCACAAATTTAACTTAAGGCAGCCTGCGACCACTCCAAACAAAAAACCCACACTTCATTCCATCTAGGCACCACCCATGTGGCACCCACACTCCCTAGTCCACGTAGGCACCCTGTGGTGGCCGCCTACCATGTCCAGTCCACCTGGGCACCACCCTTGTGGCGCCCAGTCAATTAGATGCTAGTGTAGGTCCCCCAGTTGAACATCTATTCATTCTATCCCGACTTCAGATGGGACCAAACTTTGAGAATGATTCGAACCACGTAGGCTCCACCTTGTGGGCGCCTACCATGAACCAGTCCGCATAGGCACCAGCCCTGTGGCGCCCACCCTATGCAGTCACCTGGGCACCACCCCATGGGCGCCCAACCTATTTTCCAAACCCTAATTTATCCCAAAACACTTAGGCTGCCTTGGGATGCGTGGAACCTTCTAGAAACACGAACTAATGAAGGCCTAGCCCTCCTAAACTCATCCCAAACCTCTATTTAAGGATCTCTTAACCTCATTTACAATGGAGCTACCTTAAAAAGAGAGAAAAGTATAGAGAATAAGGTAGCCACCATTAGAGAGAAAGCTTCAGATCTAGAGAAGAAGAAGTGGAAATAGAGGAGACTTCCATATCTTCAACTAGAGCTATGGTTCTTCGCGAAAGCTTCTTTCTAGGAACTTAAGAAACGCATCATATACCAGTATTCCTAGATCTCCCTATTCTTTTATTGCATTTTATCATCATCTTTGTTTAGAAACATGCTTAGGATCATTTAGGCATAATAGATCTATATTAGTTCTTGACAAAAATGGTATTAACATCTCATCATATTAGTAACATGTTTAGATTCATACTAGCGGTGTAGATCTACATTGATTTCGTAGTTCTAATTGCTTAAATAGGTTAGATCTCGCATTTATAGCATCATCATCATTTAGAACGAGGAGATCGTAAAAGACCCTCAACAGAAAGGCTGAGCGCCACCCTCTGGGCGCCTACGCTATCTCAGAAGGCTGGGCGCCACCCACCAGGCGCCTACCGTCTCCGGACTGGCTGGGCACCACCCTTTGGGTGCCTACCCTTCAGAGACGGGGTTTGGGTTTTAGATCTCCAACTTTTACATTGTTTTCTCGTAGATTTGTTAGTTGCACCATTATTAATTCGCATTAGGGCATTCGCATCTACTGCTGAATATCGGAAATTGTGTTGAAAATCTTAAGATTATTGTGCATTCGTTGCGATTCTTCAAAAACCCTGACTGAACAGGGTAGGCACCACAGGTGTGGCGCCCAAGTGGACTTTTTTCCACTTCCGTGCACAATTTTCGATCTTTTGCATTTAGTGCATTTAATAATTGCATCACAATTATATGCTTCCTTGTTTGATATGTTCTGAACTTAATCATCATTTCTATCACATCTCACATCATATCATTTGAATCATAAAATCATAAAAAACCAAAAAATCATAAAACATAAAAATTATCTCTTCTCTTTCCTTACTCTCTAGTAAATCAGAGGAGAAACCAAAAACAAATTAAAAGATATCTAGAAAATCTAAAAATAGTAGGTAGATAGTCTAGGTTATCAAATCTCGTGCCTAAGTAGGATGAACCTTAAGATTAGTTAAAATATCATAATTAATTAAGACTCTAGTCTCACACCAATTGACACAATAAAAACCTTTATTTCAAAGGATCTTGAGGCCTTAATTAATTCAGATTAAAAATAACTAAGAACTTAAAAAAAAACCTAAAACCTAAAACAGATCCATCTGGGGGCCACCCCCTGGGTGCCCTGCTGCCACATCCATCTGGGCGCCACCCCCTGGGTGCCCTGTTTCCAAATCCATCTGGGCACCCAGCCTATTCATTCCCTAAGAAACCCCACTTGAAATTTAATCTAATTAATTAAGACTTTAACCAACCCCAATCAACACACTACAATACTTTTGACTTGAAAAACCTAAAATCTTAATCAACTTAGATTCGAATTCACCTAAAAAATACAAAACCAACAAAAACTCTAAAATATCCATCTGGGCGCCACCCCCTGGGTGCCCTGCCTACCAAGTCCATCTGGGCACCACCCTCTAGGCGCCCATCCTGTTCTATAACTAAGACAACCCAATTGAAACAAAACTCGAATCAACACATAATAAAACTTAGTTAACTTAACAGACTTGAAACCTTAATCAATCGAAACTTGAATTAATCTAAAATGAATACACAACACAAAACCAAGACAGACATCCACCTGGGCGCCACCCCCTGGGTGCCCCGCCTACCAAGTCCATCTGGGCGCCACCCCCTGGGTGCCCTGCCTGCCAAGTCCATCTGGGCACCACCCCCCTGGCGCCCATCCTATCCCTTCACTAAGAAATTCTTAATTAAAACTTATAATTAAACCAACCCGAATTAACACATTAAAACGCTTTAAGACTTAAGAAACCTGAGACCCTAATCAATTCAACCCCGAATTAATTTAAGGATCATCGAACCAACTCAAACGACAAGGTAGTCATTTGGGCACCACCCCCTGGGCGCCTAGCCTGTCAATCCACCTGGGCACACCCTCTGGGCGCCCAGCCTGTGAACTCCACCTACCCTACCCATTCCTTAGGAAACCATTAAACCCAATTAATTGAAACCTAATGTAAGACCCCGACCCGAGAGACCTCGTTTAGAGTTGATTTAGTTGTGTTTTAGTTTAAGTGTGTTTAGTGGTTTTTGGACTAGTTGGGGATTAGAATAGCTTTTATAATAGCTTTGGGGAATTTGGAGAGCCTTTTTATTTGTGGGACCCTTTGGGGGTTCTTGTTACGAATTGTGTGAGATTGGGGGTTTACCGATGATTTCTAAGAATCGTGTTTTTAACCCCATTGGACTTATCTTGTTAATCCCTACAACTTCCATGATGACATCGTTTTCATTCGAGGACCTTAAACCCGATTTTTCACTAATTGAGGGCAAAATGGTCTTTTTACCCAAAAATTTGGACACCGATTTCAATGTCACCAAAATGTGCAAAATATATACTTTTTGGAAACTAGAAATTTTGCCGATCAACTTTGTCTTCTTCGTCGAATTCGTTTGAAGCCCCGAAAACCATGTTTTGAGCCCGAGAAGTCTTTTAAGTTGTGGGCCCCATCCTCACTTACTATATATAGAAAGCTTCTTCTCCTTTTTCCCATTTCTGGCAAAAACCCTAGAGGAGAAGAGAAATCCCAGCCCTAAGGGTTTTCCCTTACCTTTTTCTTGCTTCTTCATCTTCAATCCCCCACTAAGCTAGTGCTAATGGAAAATTAGAGGCTACAATCCTCTTCCTCATCTCAAGGCCTTCATCTTGACACCATTTTTGAAGAAAACCGCCCACTCCAAGACTTCCTTTGGACAACACCTTGCTTTTTGAAGAACTTCCTTGTAAGTGATCTTTCTAAAAGTTTTATAATCCTGTTTGTTTAGCCCTAGGGAAACTCCATTTCACTTATTGGAAGATTCCGTTTTGTTTTAATTGGGTTTTGATAATCTAGGGTTTGGATTTGGGGGTTTTGTGTATAGGTGTTTGATTGTGGGCTTAAGAGGTGATTAGAGCTCAAATTGATTTGCATTGGACCCAAGGCAAGTCGATGAAACAATTCTCATGTGTTTTATCATGTTTTATGCAAAATCTTGATTTGTCTTCATTAATCGTTTTAATGGTTTATCATGTTTGATGGTTTAGTCTTATTGATTTTGAATGATGATTTGATGAGATAAGGAGGTCAAGGAATAGCCCAATTATTCATGAAGTTATGTTTGGAAGAAGGGGAAAGAAAGGAAATGGATAGGAGTTGGACAAGAGAAGAATTCAACCAAATGGGTTGAGACTCGTTGCAGGACGGATCGATTGCCCATCCGGTCCGATCGATCGGACTGTAAATAACTGAGAGTGTTTTCAGGACCGATCGATCGCCCCTCAGGTCCGATCGATCGGACTGTAAATAACTGGGAGTGTTTTCAGGACCGATCGATCGCCCATCAGGTCCGATCGATCGGACTGTAAATAACTGTGAACGTTTCAGGACCGATCGATCGGCCAATGAGTCCGATCGATCGGACTGAAATGAGATGAACTGTAAAATAAGAGAATTGTGGGACTATTTTCCAGATTCATTCCAAGCCCATACTCAAGTCCAATTCAGCTCTATCCCTTATCTTCTTATTTGAAGACACTGAACCTGTAATGATGTATTCAAACCCATGAAAGATTGGGGTAAATTGTGAGGGGCTGTAGTGTGAAGGTATTGTTTGGAGTCCCAATGTTATTCAAGGATGGTTAAGGTATTGTATGAAGTCCGAAGGAAGGAGGAACCTCATCATGGAGATTCCATGAGGTTTTTTAGATTGACCAATGTGTATAAGGACCCGGAATGTCCCTAACTCTTAAAGAGTACCAAAATTTCATCATAACCGACATACGGGACCCTATTCGCACTGATTCAATTCTAGAAACCCTTTCGTTAGCCTGTAAAGATATTGGAAACTATTTGTATTTGATTTTCAACCAATCCTTTATTTTGAGATTTCAATAGTGATTTGTGAGTACTCTTGAATCGAAAACATCGTGTTACCATATTGTTAATTTGTTTAGACCCGTCCCGACTTTTATACGTTTTGTACCTATGAGTTCCCGCCCCTTTATGTGTATTATTTGCTTTGATTTTCGCATGTTACCTATGAGTCGGCACCACTCAGCTTGGATAACCTTATCGGTTTGATCCACCGGTTTGGATATCCCCCTTCAGTTATACCCGCTGCAGCATGGTTCCCGCCTCGCCCCGATATACCCGGTTCGCTACCGTGGTCCCACAGAGTATTATATGTATTTATTATATAAAAATCGTTGACTCTCCTCACCTCCTGTGACTGAGGTTAACGTCGTTGATTCTCCTCACCTTGTGTGACTGAGGTCAATGTCCCGATGTGCTCTCATCACTTTTGTGAGAGAGGATTTAGCTTTGTGTGGTTGCCACCTTGTTAGTCCCGAATCCTTGTCACCTTACATGTTTTATTTGCATATGTAATTCTTTTAAATGTTGCATTCTTCTTTTATGAAAATTCATTATTTATCTAGATTTTTCTATGTTTCTAAAGGCATCATTGTTTTGAATTATTGTTATATCTTTTCACCCACCTGCCAGACCGTCGTGTCTGACCCATTTATTTTGGTACTCAGGTCCCGAGCTTATTGCCGTTGAGGAGGAGCCGGAGGAGGCGGTCGGTGAACCGCAGCGAGTGATTGAGTGGCAAGCCGATGATGTCATGTAGACATTCGGCCTTGCCTTGAGAACGATACACTTTGGGAACTTATGATATCTTTACTTTAGGTTTCATTTGGTTGTACGGTCTTTGTTGACCGTTATTTTGGGGCATTAATCAACTGATATTTTGTAAATATACTTAACTTACTTTTGGGGAAATATGCTTATGATCATTGCTCATCCTGATATCTTGTCATGTTAACCATAAATCAGTCTTGTTTATGGGATTGAATGGTATTAGTATGGTTTGCTACACGCTTCCGCAATCTTGAGAATATAATTGATATGGTTACATGTGAGATGATGTGTAAAGATAATCCTCACCGCGGAACCCTGTGGGAAATCACGTGCACGGATAAATGTTCTTTTAATTCCGTGTGCGGTTTAGCCAAAGAGATGCACGTGGCGCGGCATCACCCCCACCGTGTCCCGATCCCGGACTCGGCCTCTTTCCCCTAGTCCCAGTCCGGGGTCGCGACAGGACTGGTATCAGAGCGGGACATGTTTCAGGCAATTAAAAGAAACTAGAAATCTTAAGTACGTGGCGAGGATTCGTTAGATAGAATCGTGTGAGCAATGTGTGACCACCCTATACTTGATTTATATGTGCTAACAATTTGTTTTGCAGCGTTATGCCACCTCGCAAAAGAACAGCAAACAGTAATCACGTTGCCAGTAACAGTGAGAATACAGAGCCTATTGCAGAGGAACCACAAGACAACAACATGCAGAACCAATTCCAACAGATGATGCACGCTATGATTGACCAACAACGCCAGGCAAATGAGAACCAGGCTAGGCTCCAAGCACAAGCATATGAGACACAGACCAGATTGCAAGAACAGATGCTTAAGAAAGACGAGGATCATGCTAGGGAGATAGCTCAAATGCAAGCACAGTTGTTGGGGATATTAGAGAGGAGATCGGAACCAATCCCAGTTGCACCACCTGGTCCGGTAAACATTAGAGGGAATGATCCTAATGTGTTGTATGAGCGGTTCAGGAAGAGAGGACCGAAAGAATTTTTGGGGACTGAGGATCCAATGGCAGCAGATGATTGGCTTGAGCACACCGAAAACATATTTGAGATATTCATATGTACCGGTGTAGAACGTGTACAGCTTGCAGCCTCTATGTTTGTGGGTTTGGCAGATATTTGGTGGAAGACCGTCAAGGTAGAATACAGGACAATGGCTGATGCAGAAGCTTGGGTTAACTTCAAGAGACAGTTTGGAGAGAAATATGTACCTGCACATGTCAAGAGATAAAAGGCAGCAGAATTTCAGCAACTTGTGCAAGGGAACATGACGGTCCTCGAATACCTTACCAAATTCGAGAGATTGTCAAGGTATGCACCGGAGTTGATAGACACGGTTGAGAAGAAGATAACCAAGTTCCTTGAGGGACTTCACCCGATTATTGAGAGGGATGCTATCGGGGTTGTACCACCCGTTACCTTTGAAGAAGCTGTCAAGAGAGCATACAAATTTGAGAACTTCCACAACAAGATCATCAAGAACCAAGGAAAGGGTCAAGGCCAGCAGCAGAACTATCAGCAAAGAAACAATCAGAACAAAAGGCAAAGGCAGGAGCAGAATGTGCAGAATCCAGTGGTTTGTATCCACTGTGGGAAAAACCATGAGAGTGCCAATTGCCGTTTTATTACGGGAGCATGCTTTAGATGTGGCTCCATGAACCACCAAATGAAGGATTGTCCAAGGCCAGATAGACATAATAGGCAGCAGCAAGGAGCACAGCGTCAGGCAGCACCTCAGAATGAGTTAGTGGTCCAGAATCAAGCAAGACCACTACAACAACAGGCACCTCAACAACAGTTTAGGCCACAGCAACAACAGGCCCGTCAGCAAGGGCAGAATCAAAATCAGAATCAGCGTCCTCATAATCAGAATAGGAATGCACCACAAGGCAGGCAACAACAAGGACAAAACAGGCCACAACAGAGGGCACAACTCTATACTGTCAATAGAGCTGATGCAGAGGCTGTAGGCAATGTAGTGGAAGGTACACTTCTCATCTGTGGTTTTGATGCTAGGGTTTTGTTTGACCCTGGCTCTACTCACTCATTCCTATCTCCAAAATTTGCTAAGTTGATTGATATGCATGCTAGAGAGTTGAGTTTCATTTTGACTGTGACTACCCCTTTAGGTAAGGAAGTTGTTTGTAGAACTTTTTACCCTAGTTGTCGAGTCATGATAGGAGAAGTAGTATTACCGGCAGATCTCATTTTGTTGGAGATGCAGGATTTTGATGTCATCCTAGGGATGGATTGGTTAGCAGGATACCATGCTACTATGGATTGTTTCCATAAGACCTTAACTTTTAAGTTAGAGGAGACCCAAGCAGGGGTGTTGTTTCAGGGAGAGAGGAGTAATTCTGGTGCAGGATTTATTTCAGCATTGAAGGCTGATAGGCTTCTAAAAAGTGGTTGTGAGGGTTATTTGGCGTTTATCACGGAGGATAAACGGTCCCAAGGGGTGGAGGAGATCCCAATTGTTTGTGAGTTTCCGGATGTTTTCCCGGAAGAGATACCAGGACTGCCACCCATTAGAGAGATAGACTTCGCTATTGAGTTGTTACCGGGGACCGCTCCGATATCTATCGCACCTTACAGAATGGCCCTGGCAGAATTGGGAGAGTTGAAGATGCAATTGCAAGAACTTTTGGACAAAGGTTTTGTGAGACCTAGTGTGTCACCGTGGGGAGCACCAGTTTTATTTGTGAAGAAGAAGGATGGTTCCATGAGAATGTGTATTGACTATAGAAGATTGAACCAAGTGACCATTAAAAACAAATATCCATTGCCAAGGATAGACGAACTGTTTGATCAGTTGCAAGGAGCTGCTTACTTTTCTAAGATTGATTTGAGGTCAGGCTACCATCAGTTGAGAGTTGAGATTCAGATGTACCAAAAACAGCCTTTCGTACAAGATATGGACACTATGAGTTTCTAGTGATGCCATTCGGTTTGACTAATGCACCGGCAGTTTTCATGGCATTGATGAACAAAATATTTGCGGAGTATTTGGATCAGTTTACAGTAGTGTTTATTGATGATATTTTGGTGTATTCCAAGACCAAAGAAGAGCACGAAGAACATTTGAGGATAGCACTCCAGCTTTTGAGGGAGAATCAGTTGTTTGCAAAACTTAGTAAGTGTGAATTTTGGTTGGACCAAGTCACATTTTTGGGTCATATCATCTCCAAAGAAGGATTATCAGTGGACCCGTCCAAGATTGAGGCAGTCATGAATTGGGACCGACCGAAAAATGCATCAGAGATCAGGAGTTTTCTTGGATTGGCAGGATATTATCGGAGGTTTGTGCAAGGATTTTCGTCGATTGCGTCACCTTTGACGAAGTTGACAAGGAAGAATGCACCATATGTTTGGACGGACAAGTGTGAAGCTAGTTTCCAAGAGCTGAAGAAGAGATTGACTACAGCTCCAGTCCTTACTTTGCCATCTGGGAGCGGCGGTTTTACCATTTTTACCGATGCTTCCAATGTTGGACTTGGATGCGTGTTAATGCAAGATAGGAAGGTAGTTGTATATGGATCCCGGCAGTTGAAAGATCATGAGAAGAACTATGCAACACATGATCTCGAGTTGGCCGCAGTTGTTTTAGCTTTGAAGATGTGGAGACACTACCTCTATGGAGAGAAGTTTGAGGTTCACTCCGATCACCGTAGTCTACAGTACTTGTTTTCTCAGAAGGAGTTGAACATGAGGCAGAGGAGATGGATGGAATATATTAAAGACTATGATTTTCCAATCAAGTATCACCCGGGGAAAGCGAATGTAGTTGCAGATGCCTTGAGCAGAAAGTCAGTGAGCATGGCAAGCCTTCGTGGAACTTATGTGGTACAACAGTTAGAAGAGTTGGGAGTAGAATTTCATCCACTAAGAGAGGGTGTCATGTTAGCAAACATGTCAGTGTCAGAGCCTTCGTTCATTCAGAAGGTCAAAGAGAAGCAGTTGCAAGACCCAGAGTTGGCTAAGATTTCTGAGCACTTAGCAGATCGTCCGGATTTTCGTGTTGTAGATGGAGTTTTGTATTACCGAGACCGTCTCTGTGTGCCTAACTTGGAGGACTTGAGGAATGATATCATGTCTGAGGCTCACAATACCAAGTATTCCATACACCCGGGCAGTACGAAGATGTACCAGAATTTGAAGGGCAGATTTTGGTGGAATAACATGAAGAGAGAGATAGCAGCTTTCGTCTCTCGTTGTATGATATGTCAGTTGATCAAGGCGGAACACCAGAAGCCTCCAGGGTTACTACGACCATTAGAGATTCCGGAATGGAAATGGGAGCATATTACCATGGACTTCATATCGGGTTTACCGAAGACTAGTAAGGGCAATGATGTTATTTGGGTCATAGTGGACCGTCTCACCAAGTCAGCTCATTTCCTACCGATGAAGACTGGGAAGAAGATGCATATGTTACCTTTGGTACAGTTGTTTGTCACAGAGATTGTCAGTCATCATGGACAGCCAGTTTCCATCACATCCGATAGAGACAGCAGATTTGTCTCAAGATTTTGGAAGACATTGCATGAGTCTATGGGTACGAAGTTACAGTTCAGCACGGCCTATCACCCACAGACCGATGGTCAGTCAGAAAGGACAATTCAGACACTTGAGGATATGCTTCGAGCTTGTGTGTTAGATTTCAAGACTCAGTGGGATGAAGCCTTACCGTTGTGTGAGTTCGCTTACAACAATAGTTTCCACTCTAGTATCGGTATGACACCTTTTGAGGCTTTGTATGGCAGAAGGTGTAGAACGCCTATTTGTTGGGAAGAAGTTGGTACTCGCAGTTTCCATGGACCGACCATTGTTAGTGAGACGAGTGACAAGGTCAAGTTGATCCAAGAACGTTTGAAAGTGGCTCAGAGTAGACAGAAGAGTTATGCAGACTCTCACAGAAAGGATTTACAGTTCAAAGAAGGAGATAAGGTTTTCTTGAAAGTGTCACCTACTCGTGGAACTTTGAGGTTTGGACAGAAGGGCAAATTATCTAGGAGATACATTGGACCGTACGACATTGTGAGTAGGATTGGTGATGTGGCTTATAGGTTAGCCTTACCACCTGAACTTTCCGGCGTACACAATGTTTTCCATGTGTCCATGTTGAAGAAGTACGTTCCCGATAGACTACACATACTCCGTTATGAGCCGTTAGAAATCCGAGAAGATGCTACATATGTTGAGAAGCCTAAGCAGATCGTTGACACCAAGGAACAAGAATTGAGAACTCGGACTATTCAGTGGGTCAAGGTACTTTGGGAGAATCATGGACCGGAAGAAGCAACTTCGGAATTACGGGATCAAGTTCAGAAGAAGTACCCACATCTCCTACCGGAGGTGAGTTTTAATTTCCATTTGGAGGACCAAATGTCCTAAGGGGTGGAGGATGTAAGACCAAAACCCGAGAGACCTCGTTTAGAGTTGATTTAGTTGTGTTTTAGTTTAAGTGTGTTTAGTGGTTTTTGGACTAGTTGGGGATTAGAATAGCTTTTATAATAGCTTTGGGGAATTTGGAGAGCCTTTTTATTTGTGGGACCCTTTGGGGGTTCTTGTTACGAATTGTGTGAGATTGGGGGTTTACCGATGATTTTCAAGAATCGTGTTTTTAACCCCATTGGACTTATCTTGTTAATCCCTACAACTTCCATGATGACATCGTTTTCATTCGAGGACCTTAAACCCGATTTTTCACTAATTGAGGGCAAAATGGTCTTTTTACCCAAAAATCTGGACACCGATTTCAATGTCACCAAAATGTGCAAAATATATACTTTTTGGAAACTAGAAATTTTTCCGATCAACTTTGTCTTCTTCGTCGAATTCGTTTGAAGCCCCGAAAACCATGTTTTGAGCCCGAGAAGTCTTTTAAGTTGTGGGCCCCATCCTCACTTACTATATATAGAAAGCTTCTTCTCCTTTTTCCCATTTCTGGCAAAAACCCTAGAGGAGAAGAGAAATCCCAGCCCTAAGGGTTTTCCCTTACCTTTTTCTTGCTTCTTCATCTTCAATCCCCCACTAAGCTAGTGCTAATGGAAAATTAGAGGCTACAATCCTCTTCCTCATCTCAAGGCCTTCATCTTGACACCATTTTTGAAGAAAACCGCCCACTCCAAGACTTCCTTTGGACAACACCTTGCTTTTTGAAGAACTTCCTTGTAAGTGATCTTCCTAAAAGTTTTATAATCCTGTTTGTTTAGCCCTAGGGAAACTCCATTTCACTTATTGGAAGATTTCGTTTTGTTTTAATTGGGTTTTGATAATCTAGGGTTTGGATTTGGGGGGTTTTGTGTATAGGTGTTTGATTGTGGGCTTAAGAGGTGATTAGAGCTCAAATTGATTTGCATTGGACCCAAGGCAAGTGGATGAAACGATTCTCATGTGTTTTATCATGTTTTATGCAAAATCTTGATTTGTCTTCATTAATCGTTTTAATGGTTTATCATGTTTGATGGTTTAGTCTTATTGATTTTGAATGATGATTTGATGAGATAAGGAGGTCAAGGAATAGCCCAATTATTCATGAAGTTATGTTTGGAAGAAGGGGAAAGAAAGGAAATGGATAGGAGTTGGACAAGAGAAGAATTCAACCAAATGGGTTGAGACTCGTTGCAGGACCGATCGATCGCCCATCAGGTCCGATCGATCGGACTGTAAATAACTGAGAGTGTTTTCAGGACCGATCGATCGCCCCTCGGTCCGATCGATCGGACTGTAAATAACTGGGAGTGTTTTCAGGACCGATCGATCGCCCATCAGGTCCGATCGATCGGACCGTAAATAATTGTGAACGTTTCAGGACCGATCGATCGGCCAATGAGTCCGATCGATCGGACTGAAATGAGATGAACTGTAAAATAAGAGAATTGTAGGACTATTTTCCAGATTCATTCTAAGCCCATACTCAAGTCCAATTCAGCTCTATCCCTTATCTTCTTATTTAAAGACACTGAACCTGTAATGATGTATTCAAACTCATGAAAGATTGGGGTAAATTGTGAGGGGCTGTAGTGTGAAGGTATTGTTTGGAGTCCCAATGTTATTCAAGGATGGTTAAGGTATTGTATGAAGTCCGAAGGAAGGAGGAACCTCATCATGGAGATTCCATGAGGTTTTCTAGATTGACCAATGTGTATAAGGACCCGGAATGTCCCTAACTCTTAAAGAGTACCAAAATTTCATCATAACCGACATACGGGACCTTATTCGCACTGATTCAATTCTAGAAACCCTTTTGTTAGCCTGTAAAGATATTGGAAACTATTTGTATTTGATTTTCAACCAATCCTTTATTTTGAGATTTCAATAGTGATTTGTGAGTACTCTTGAATCGAGAACATCTTGTTACCATATTGTTAATTTGTTTAGACCCGTCCCGACTTTTATACATTTTGTACCTATGAGTTCCCGCCCCGTTATGTGTATTTATTTGCTTTGATTTTCGCATGTTACCTATGAGTCGGCACCACTCAGCTTAGATAACCTTATCGGTTTGATCCACCGGTTTGGATATCCCCCTTCAGTTATACCCGCTGCAGCATGGTTCCCGCCTCGCCCCGATATACCCGGTTCGCTACCGTGGTCCCGCAGAGTATTATATGTATTTATTATATAAAAATCATTGACTCTCCTCACCTCGTGTGACTGAGGTTAACGTCGTTGATTCTCCTCACCTTGTGTGACTGAGGTCAATGTCCCGATGTGCTCTCATCACTTTTGTGAGAGAGGATTTAGCTTTGTGTGGTTGCCACCTTGTTAGTCCCGAATCCTTGTCACCTTACATGTTTTATTTGCATATGTAATTCTTTTAAATGTTGCATTCTTCTTTTATGAAAATTCATTGTTTATCTAGATTTTTCTATGTTTCTAAAGGCATCATTGTTTTGAATTATTGTTATATCTTTTCACCCACCTGCCAGACCGTCGTGTCTGACCCATTTATTTTGGTACTCAGGTCCCGAGCTTATTGCCGTTGAGGAGGAGCCGGAGGATGTGATCTTTATCAATCATATAATACCGCAAGTGCACAGGTGTCTAGTTGAGATAGTGGCAAGAACGGGTCGAACCCACAGGGAGCTAATTAAAGAAACTTTTAAATTAAGAAAACTAATTAAGTAACAATTAAGGAAAGTTTTGATTATTTAGAAATAAAAGAAAGCAACTAATTTAGAAATATGAAAACTACCAATTAATGAAAGTGATTAGAGCATAGGAATCCAATAAGCATCCACCAATTATTTATCAAGTAATCCTAACTTATTCCAATTTTTACTTCAAATCAAAGACAAATCAATGTTTTTAATTTGGAAAATCTAACTTTTAAAAACCACTTTTTAATTATAGAATCCAAAACCCAAGACTTCCTTCACCTCATAAAAGATAAAAATCAATTTGAGCACTACCCACCAAAAGTAAGTATAAACCATCAAAAAGATCTAAGTCCTAAGCATGGCCTATCAAACCTAAGCATGGATAGTCAAAAATCAATTTTTATTTTTAGAAATTAAGAATGGAGATTTGCCTAGGGCACGAAGACAAGTCTATTAATCATTAAGAACATAAAGATATGCAAACAAGTTAGAGCTACTAGACAAATAAAAAGCAATCACTTATCTTCATCCATCGCTCTAATCAAAACTAGCCCGCCATTGCAAAGAAGACTTCTTGATTTGTCATTAAAGATTGCATCTTTACAACTTCTCCTTCAAGTACTTGCTTGGACAAGGCCCAAAGCTACCAAAATAAAAACAACTAATGGAAAGGAAGAAAGAAAGAAGAGAATTAGAGAGAGGGTTGGAAGTGAGATGCTTCTCCATCCCCCTTTTGGGTTTGTTTTATAGTTGTTGATGCCTCCTTTTTAGCAAAGAATCTCCTCTCTTTTAGGATCACTTGTTTCCTTAGTTGTAGAGATTTCTTGCTTAGGACTCAAGCTAGGCTTCACACTTGGAAAGAATTTGAATTGGAGAGGATTAGTTACTAGGTGTGGTCTCTTGAGCTCTAAGTCTTGCCAAATTGAACTTCTCAAACATCTCTCATGTTGCCAATTTTAAAAACTATTTGCAATTCCCGCATAGAATTATATCAGCCAACTTCCCGAGGTCATATCTCCCTCAATATAGCTCCAATTTATGAAATCTTGGACTCCACGAATATCTACTCGAAAAGAGCTTTCCAAGGTAGGTAGATTGCGCCAATCCAATACTCGGTTTGAAAGTTATGGCCATTTCAATTTGCTGCCCCTGAAAATTTCGAAAATAATGGCAATTAAGGAAACTTCTATGTTTGGCATGCAATGGGGTGTGTGGGACCCATGTTGGACGTTCAAGGAATGTTTGGACTCTTTCTTTGCTTGCTTATTTGATTCTCTTTCCTTATTTGGCATTCTTCTTTACTTGCAACTTTGACTACTCAACTCCCCTTGCAAAGTTTCTAATTTTCTCTCTTTCTTGATTTTTGTTTCCAAATTTAGCAAGTTAACATCATCTTTCCAAATTTGAGTTTCTTCTTTCTTCTTTGAGAATTTTAAACCTTTCCAACTCCACCAAGATGTCAAGATATGTGGGCCCACCATGAAGGGTGTCCCGCCTTTGATCTCTCTCAAGTTTCACCAATGCAGGTCCCACTCTTGATTTCTCCTACATAATAAAATTAAATAATGTCAATAATAATCAAGTGTGAGGAATCTAGATGGACTATGCATGGGATTCTACATGCCTACTTAATGCACCAAAAATACTCAACTTGCCAGAAATAACACATGGTGTCAAAATTAGCAGGTATGCATTAGTAAAAAGAAAACTAATTTTGGGTGATGAATGAGATGAGAACCCTAATTTCACAAAAAGTCATGCAATGTAATGAATTTTGACCAAATTTGACTAAGATTCCAACTATGATGCTTAAATGCATGAAATCATGAAATTAAGTGTAATTATATGCAATTAGCCTAATTAAGTCCACAAATGCATATAAAATGATGAATGAAAGCTACAATTTTATGGACTTATCACACCCCCAAACCAGCTTTTTGTTAGTCCTCGAGCAAAATAAATGAAGAAAGAGAAGTTTATTACCTAACTTAAGAAAAAGACAAATGCAGAAAAACAAAAATAATGCCACTTTCGCTGGCCCTCTCGACTGCATTTAGCATATGCAGTAAGCCCTTAAACCCCTAGGTTCCCCCTAGTGGACGAGTTGTGCCTCGTGAGGGTTTGCAGTGGCAAGAACGGGTCGAACCCACAGGGAGCTAATTAAAGAAACTTTTAGATTAAGAAAACTAATTAACTAACAATTAAGAAAAGTTTTGAGTATTTAGAAATAAAAGAAAACAACTAATTTAGATATATGAAAACTACCAATTAATGAAAGTGATTGGCGCCGTTGCCGGGGAGCCAATTTGAAAAGAATCTTTTAGTTATGATTTCTAGCATTATTTTTTGCATATCATGGCATATTTTTGTAGTTAGTTTCATTCATAGCTTGCATTAGGTTTAGTTTTTGTGTTTCTTAATATTTGTGGTTACTGTTTTTCATGTTTTGGTTGCTGATTTCTCAATAATTTTCGGACTGATTGCTAGTGGTTGAATAAAAAACAAATTTCTGCACTAATTTTGTGACAGATTTGGCCTGGTTTTTGCCCTAAAGTTCACACTTTTAAAACCAGCCAAACGGACTCCTTTGGACTTGAAATTTTGCTGGATTGGACTTTGGTACATTGACTTTGAACCATAAAAATTCCAGAAAGACATACGTTTTGGAAGCCCTACTTTTAGTGCCGTGAACAGGGCCAATTAGTCAGGCAGATTCTGCATTCTGCAGCAAAACTGGGCTAAGTAGCCAACTTCATGATAGCATAACTTCTTTGTTTCTTATCCTTTTTAGTCTCTGTTTTTTTTGTTTGATTCTTGCATATTAGGAGATTACATAGTCACTGTTTTAAAGGTTTTAATCAATAAAAGGTAGTCGTACAGATCTGTAAAGTTGGGCCTGTGCAACAGGTTTCAACACTTAGAATTTTTTCAGCACTTGACAGCAATGTGTTCATTTAACTTAGGACTGCATTAGGAGTTTTAGAATTGCTTCTTTCATTCAAATTGTCATAATTTAGGTTTTTAAAATTTAGATTAGGTTGATTTTTCAATTTAGGGATTTCATTAACAATTTTCAACTATTTTTAGTAGTTTATTTAGATCTAACACTTTAGTTGTTTTCTTTGAGGTTACAATCTGAGTTTTGTAGGACTCTAAAAGGGGAAGGAAATCGCGGGAATTGCTTTTAAGCAAACAAGTTGCTCTCAAAATTGCAAAATTCTTATAAAAAAAGGTTAAGCTTGCACAGTTTAAAGAATTTGCGTGGACCCGCTGTAAGAATTTCTAAACTTTACCCCACGAATCTTTTACTTGCAAGTGGGGCTTGGATGATTTAATTTTAACAAAGTGTGAATGCTTGATTGACACACCATCTAATTGGACACACACTTAGTTAAGGGCAATCGACCCCAGAAAGATAAGGACTGGATTTCATCACCAGATCCTTGCCCAGAAAGGTTAACCATCTCTCACATTAGGATCCTAACTTTAATTAAAATCAAGTAGCAACGAGACCATATGACTCGAGCTCAGTAGGACGAAGACCACAAAGGTTGCACCAGTTGCGTTCTTTGGTCAAGTTGATGTCTAGGTAAGTCCTGTCCCTACCAAAAAGGGTGGCAGTCTCTGTTCTAGGAGTTTGGTTCTTAAGCGGAACCCTTGCCAGGTGCATTGTGACCCCACCACTCATCCTGGGGACTTACCTGGTCGATTTGACTTCATAAGACCGAATTGGAGGCCTTAGTGCACTTTTCAAACCAGTTAGGAGCTGTCTAGTGAGTTAGGCTAACCCTAGGATAATTTCTTGTGCTCAATCTTTGTGCTTGACTGCTTGTGCATCATCCAGTAAGACCATTAGGGCCCGCATATAGATTAAGCTTGCATTTCTTTAAGGTTCAACCCGTTGCATGCGCTCTAGACCTGAGAGAGAGAAACATTGGGTACGCAAGAGTAAAAGGTTAGTCAGGATAGAGCCCGAATTAGCCTTAACCATTGTCGGAAAGTCTTCCATCTTTGAAGAAATTGTTAGGATGGCTGATCAAGTGGACCCACCCATGACTTTGAAGGACTACATGTACCCCACCAGGACAACTCAACCGTCCTGCATCACCCTACCTCAGACCAATGCTACATTTGAGCTGAAATCTGGTATGATCCAGATGCTCCCAGTATTCCGTGGGCTAGACCAGGAAAACCCATATCAACATGTTAGGGAATTTGAGGACATCTGTGGGACCATGAGAATCAATAACATGACTGAGGAGGCCCTTAAACTTAGATTATTTCCTTTCTCCCTAAAAGAAAAGGCTAAAGCTTGGCTTTATGCCTTACAGGCCGGGTCCATCACTACATGGGACAAGCTAGTCGAAGAATTTTACAAAAAATTCTACTCTAAGCAGAAAACCGCTTCGATTAGGCAGGCCATCAATGGATTCCATCAAATGGAAGGGGAGACACTTTGCAGTTATTTGGAACGGTTCAAGGACCTCTTAATTGTTGGATATCGCGATCACTGAGAGGGGGGGGGGGGGTGAATCAGTGATTTCTAAAAACAGGTCCAATTCAACAACAAAACAAGTCAAACCACACAATGACACCAGATTTAACGTGGTTCACCAAAAGGCTACGTCCACGGATCAAAACCGTCCGAACACCGATCCGGTACAGGTCTGAATATATTTAGTCGCACCAACGACAAAGAGCACCAACCCTTGGTTTCAGATAGCACCAACTATCTCGGAAGCACCGACTCCCTTTACAATTTATCTGCACCCACAGATAGGATCACCAAACCCCTAACACCAAGCACCAACTTGATGTAAAAACAGAATAGAAGATTAACTCTGTCTACAGCCCTTCCCCTCTACAATTCTCTCTCTCTCAATTCCTTACAAATTGAAATTAAAGCATAAACAGAGAGACACTTAACTCATGGACGAATCACCATCTTCAAGAGCATATCCTCGTCCATACTTGTTGTAGAAAGATGTAGCACAACAGCACACAGCAACAGCACTCTCCAAAACTCTCTCTGGTTTCTCTTCTCTTCTTTCTCTCTTCTGGTGTATATTTTTGAACGACCCATACATGCCTTTTTATAGGTTTTAATAACCCTAGCAAGTCTCCAAATTCGGCTACAATTTGCTTAGAAAGAGTCCCAAACGAAGTAATAAAGAATGCTGAATTTTCGTGCACAACTTCTAATTCTGCGCAACTCTGGTTCCCGTGCTCGGTCGACCTCCTGTGTTGCTCGGTCGACATCATACACTGTCTGGAATCAGTCAATTATCGCGCTCGGTCGACATCCTGGGGTCCCGGTCGACCGAAGACACACTGTGTCACGAAAATAACTGAGAGGTGCCTGAATCTGTTTCTGCAGGTTTCTTCTTGCTCGGTCGACCGCATGGGGTGCCCGGTCGACCGCGTAATCTGCTTCAGGAATTCTGAATTCCTGACTGTTTGAACTCTGATTCTTCTTTTCAGCTCTATCAACACTAGCCTACTATCATCATGCTTGTGACAATGTGTTGACAATAATTCCAACTCAAATCAATACTTGAGATACTATCTTCTTCAATTCGTCAAAAGACTTTCAAGTCATCTCAAATTCATCTCAAATTCCAACATTAATCCAGTGTCCCCACCATGGATTTGAAAAAATTCGATTGGTCCAGATCGTGTATGAGGGTTTGGATTACTCTACTAAGCAAATGATGGAATCTTTCTGTAGTGGGCAGTTTACACAGAAGACAGCGGATGAAGCATGGACATTTTTGGAAGAAACCGCTGAAAATACATTGCAGTGGGCCCCTATCAAGAGGGAGCCCATCAAACCCACCATTCCTGAAAAAGGGGGGATGTTCATGATTGAACCCAAAATTGAGGCAGAGGCCAAATTGGCTACACTGGTGAGGAGAATAGAGGCTTTAGAACTGAACCAAAATCCTACTCCAAACACTTTGGAGTCATTGAAATATACTCAGGCCATGAATGGAGGGATTGACCCAACAACTTTGGGTCAGACCGAGTCTATTGAGGAGGTGAATGCGCTTTATCAAAACACTCGTTTTGATAATCGTCAGAGGTATGACCCATACTCCAACACATACAATCCAGGTTGGAGGGATAATCCAAAATTTTCTTGGACCAATGGTCCAATTCAGGGTGGCCCATCACAGGCCCATCAATTTCAGCCCATTCAATCTCAGTCTAATGCCCCACCCGGTTTCCAAAAGCCCAATTTCACTCCCAATCCGCAAAATCAGCGGATAGATTCTCTTGAGGAAACCATGAAACTGTTAGCTCATAATACCCTCCAGTTCCAACAAAGCACTGTTCAGAGCTTGAATGCTACCACACAATCACTTGCAAAACTGGAATATCAGATGGGCCAACTGGCCAACTCCATCAATACCAGAGACAAGGGAACCTTTCCTAGTCAATCTGAACCCAATCCCAAGGGCCAAGTCGTTCATGATATAAAAGGAAAAGGCCTGGAACAAGTCCAATCCATTATCACTCTTAGGTCGGGTACACAGGTGGATAACAAGGTGGAACTACCCAAGGAACCTGAAGAAGAATCACGTGAGAAAGTGGAAAGTGAGGAACAAATTGTGAATGCTAAACCCATAAAAGAACCAGAGAACCCAGTCAATGTTGAAACATCACCTAGTGAGCCCACTTTTAGGACCTATGTTCCCAAGGCACCATACCCACAAAGGTTAGGCCCAGCAAAATCAACTGTTCAGTTGGATAAAATGTTAGAAGTATTCAAACAAGTGAGGATCAATATCCCATTACTTGAGGCTATCCAACAGATTCCGGCCTATGCAAAATTTATGAAGGACCTTTGCACCTTCAAAAGGACTACCAATGTGCCAAAGAAGGCTTTTCTAGCCCAACAAGCTAGCTCAATCATTTCCTGCCCAACCCCAATCAAATATAAGGACCCAGGGTGTCCTACCATTTCTTGCCAGATAGGGGACCATCGCATAGAGAATGCTTTACTAGACTTGGGTGCAAGTGTGAACCTCCTTCCATACTCTATTTATAAAGAATTAGGTTTGGGGGAGTTGAAGAAAGCTCATGTGACCCTCCAATTGGCTGATGCTTCAATTCGATACCCGAAGGGGGTAGTGGAGGATGTCCTGATCAAAGTAGGAGAGTTCGTATTCCCTGTAGACTTTATTGTCTTGGACATGAATCAACCAGCAAGAACTGTGGCTAAAATACCAATCATTTTAGGACGACCATTCCTAGCAACATCCAATGCTTTGATTAATTGTAGGAATGGAGTGATGCAAATTTCGTTTGGCACCATGACAGTTCAGCTAAACATCTGTAATGTGAGTAAGCAACCTCAAGATGAGGATGATGAGGTTGGTGAGGCCAGGTACTTACAAGAGTTGGTTGGAAATGTTGCTCCCCAATTAGGATGTGAGGATCCATTGGAGGTCTGTTTAGCACATTTTGGGAGTGATTTTGATATAGATGGTCACGATGAAAAGGTGAATACACTGCTAGATTCAACCTCATTCGTGGAAAAGAATAGGAGGCAACCTAAGCGAGAGATCTTGACCTCAATTTTGGAAGGTAAGTTTGTTTGGGATCCAGGAGGAATCCACGTTAGGTGTCAATTAGGGTAGTTTATTTTTCTTTGTTTTTATATAGATTATTATTATTAGTTTAGATTATTTTTTTGGTTTTTTTGTTTTTCTAATCTTGGACAGGGAGCGCCATGCAAAATCATCAAGTAACTTCTTTCCTTTAACTCCTGCAATTTATTTTTCCTCATGTTACATTATCATTTTCTGCATTACATGCACGACATCAAGGATGCTGTCTAGTTTCGGTTTGGGGGTGGGAACAAGCACACTTGTCCAATTTTAGGTATTTTTTTTTCAATTTTAGGAAATTTTTTATTTTTTTTTTCAATTTTAGGAAAACTTTTTTAAAAAAAAATTTAAAACTTTTTTTTTTAAAAAATTTTAGGACAATTTCTCGTTTGTGCAATATATATATATTTTTAAAGGTAGTTTTGAAAGGAATTGATAAAATTCGACGATGCTCGGAAATCCGAAATTTCGAAATCCTTGGAAGGAAGTAAAATGAAAGTTCAAATATTTTCTAGAATATATCAAAATAATACTAAACTCTGTTTTTCACTGAAACACGTATACATCTATCAAGATTTTGGATAGAAAGCCTTGTTGTTGAATTTAGAGTTTTTCAAGAAAGATAGGATGACTTTCTGAAGTCTAGCCTTGTAAGTCTACCTGGTTCATCGGGATGGTTAGGCCGACCAAAACCATTGGATTAATTCGGGCGAATTGAAAAAGGCTGCCTATTGTAGAGGACTGCAAAAAAAAAAAGTGTAGTATTAAAAAGAATAAAAAGTTTTGTGACTAGTTTGGGTTCGTAGCCTTTTTAACTCGAGCCAGTAAGCCCTTAGGGGTATTTACATACCTAGTGCCCTAAAGCCATCTGGTTTGGGAGTCATTGGCCGAATGCTCATTACATGGGTTAATTAGAAAGCTTAAGGGACCTAGGCATTGCACAGTCACATGTGCGTCTTTGCAAAAAAAAAAAAAGAAAAAAAAAGAAAAAAAATGAAAATAGAGATGCATCTCGCAGCCTTTGAAAATACAGTAGTGCGAAAGCCGTCATAGTAGCCTTGAGAGGGAAACTTATGAGTTACTAAATCTAGGAAATATCAAAGCATTTGAGGGAGAATTCTGTTTTCATGACATCATAGCGGAACATTTGAAAGATTGATTGGATGTATACACTTGCACAAGGCACACAAAAGTTTGGTATTTGAAAAAAAATAAGAGAAAAAAAAAACTTGACATTAGAAGGATGAACTGAATTTTGAAAAGTCTGAGATTTTGACTATTCTGGGCTACACAGAGTATCCGAGATAACTTTTTTTTTTTGCTAAAGGTTAATTTGTATTGAAAAAAGGAGAAAAGGGCAAGAAGCCCCCAAAATTACAAAAGACTGCACAGGGGCAGAAACAACCCAGTAAACGAAACCAGCTCAAGGAATTACATTTGGGACTACAATGCTGAGAAAAGGAGGTAGACTACCAGTAGAAGATCCAGAGCAAAAAAGGAAGAGAATAAATAGGAACCAGCTCCCCTCCAGACCAACTGCGCTGGATAAATAGGAGACAGCTACCAGCAGATCAAAACCAAGCGGCTCAAAATCCTCTTTGCTTGATAGAACAGTGCTACACCCAGCTCTGCAGAGAATAGACAGCAGAGACCGGAGGAACTGCAGCTCGCCAGGCAGAAGGGACAGAACTGCACCCCAGAGAGAACAGCTTGAAACTATCTGCATGCAGAGCTCGTTGAAAAGGAGCTAACAACAGTATAACAGGCTGCAACTGGATCACGATCGACTGAGAAGGGTGTCAGCATCCAACTAAACAGAAATGAAAAGAAGGTAGACACAAAGCTCTGCCTCAACTTTCCTAGCCGAATTTCCTGAGAGACAGAAGAAGCTCGGGATCCAGGTGTTGAAGCTTAACCCGGGGCAATCTGAGGAACCCAAGGCTCAAGCAGGAAGGAGCACCTCCAGCGGAAGGAGCAACTATAGCAAGGATAGACCCAAGAGCTTGAAAATCTGGCCTCTGATCAATTGAACTGAACCACTGAGCAGGCACACATGAGCTTGGAGGAAGCTGTCCTCTAAGCAATTATACAGGACCAACAGAGCTGGCACAGAGAACCCAAGAGGAGGAAGGGAGATGCTAGGAGATGTACAAAAGTCAGAGGTTGTGGTTAGACAAAAAATGTATGAACAACTGAAGAGTCCTACCAGAAAAAGGTCTGTTGATAGAACTGAGAGAGGAGGAGAGAAGCTCTCCGAGATAACTTGATTTCCTTTTGAAAAAAAAAAAGTTTCTTTGTTTTTATTTCTATGTTTGTTTTTAGGATAAATGAATTTTGTGGGTATATTCACTGCAAACCCTCACGAGGCACAACTCGTCCACTAGGGGGAACCTAGGGGTTTAAGGGCTTACTGCATATGCTAAATGCAGTTGAGAGGGCCAGCGAAAGTGGCATTATTTTTGTTTTTCTGCATTTGTCTTTTTCTTAAGTTAGGTAATAAACTTCTCTTTCTTCACTTATTTTGCTCGAGGACTAGCAAAAAGTTGGTTTGGGGGTGTGATAAGTCCACAAAATTGTAGTTTTCATTCATCATTTTATATGCATTTGTGGACTTAATTAGGCTAATTGCATATAATTACACTTAATTTCATGATTTCATGCATTTAAGCATCATAGTTGGAATCTTAGTCAAATTTGGTCAAAATTCATTACATTGCACGACTTTTGTGAAATTAGGGTTTTCATCTCATTCATCACCCAAAATTAGTTTTTTTAGCTTCACTAATGCATATTTGCTAATTTTGACATCATGTGTTATTTTTGAAAAGTTGGGTATTTTTGGTGCATTAAGTAGGCATGTAGAGTCCCATGCATAGTCCATCTAGATTCCTCACACTTGATTATTATTGACATTATTTATTTTTATTTATGTAGGAGAAATCAAGAGTGGAACCTGCATTGGTGAAACTTGAGAGAGATCAAAGGCGGGACACCCTTCATGGTGGGCCCACATATCTTGGCATCTTGGTGGAGTTGGAAAGGTTGAAAATTCTCAAAGAATAAAAAAGAAACTCATATTTGGAAAGATGATGTTGACTTGCTAAATTTGGAAATAAGAAAGAGAGAAAATTAGAAACTTTGCAAGGGGAGTTGAGTAGTCAAAGTTGCAAGTAAAGAAGCATGCCAAATATGGAAAGAAAATCAAATAAGCAAGCAAAGAAAGAGTCCAAACATTCCTTGAACGTCCAACATGGGTCCCACACACCCCATTGCATGCCAAACATAGAAGTTCCCTTAATTGCCATTATTTTCGGAATTTTCAGGGGCAGCAAATTAAAATGGCCATAACTTTCAAATCGAGTATCGGATTGGTGCAATCTACCCACCGTTGGAAAGCTCTTTTCGAGTAGATTTCCGTGGAGCCCAAGATTTCATAAATCGGAGCTATATTGAGGGAGATATGACCTCGGGAAGTTGGCTGATATAATTCTATGCGGGAATTGCAAAAAGTTTTTAAAATTGGCAACATGAGAGATGTTTGAGGAGTTGAATTTGGCAAGACTTAGAGCTCAAGAGACCACACCTAGTAACTAATCCTCTCCAATTCAAATTCTTTCCAAGTGTGAAGCCTAGCTTGAGTTCTAAGCAAGAAATCTCTACAAATAAGGAAACAAGTCCTAAAAGAGAGGAGATTCTTTGCTAAAAAGGAGGCATATTCAACAACTATAAAACAAACCCAAAAGGGAGATGGAGAAGCATCTCACTTCTAACCCTCTCTCCAATTCTCTTCTTTCTTTCTTCCTTTCCATTAGTTGTTTTTATTTTAGTAGCTTTGGGCCTTGTCCAAGCAAGTACTTGAAGGAGAAGTTGTAAAGATGCAATCTTTAATGACAAATCAAGAAGTCTTCTTTGCAATGGCGGGCTAGTTT
This sequence comes from Litsea cubeba, assembly GCA_012931725.1. NCBI lineage: Eukaryota > Viridiplantae > Streptophyta > Magnoliopsida > Laurales > Lauraceae > Litsea > Litsea cubeba. Next base: position 37,690,448 of record CM022948.1, read on the forward strand.
TGATTAGAGTGATGGATGAAGATAAGTGATTGCTTTTTATTTGTCTAGTAGTTCTAACTTGTTTGCATATCTTTATGTTCTTAATGATTAATAGACTTGTCTTCGTTCCCTAGGCAAATCTCCATTCTTAATTTCTAAAAATAAAAATTGATTTTTGACTATCCATGCTTAGGTTTGATAGGCCATGCTTAGGACTTAGATCTTTTTGATGGTTTATACTTACTTTTGATGGGTAGTGCTTAGATTATTTTTTTATCTTTTATGAGATGAAGGAAGTCTTGGGTTTTGGATTCTATAATTAAAAATAGGTTTATAAAGTTAGATTTTCCAAATTAAAAACATTGATTTGTCTTTGATTTGAAGTAAAAATTGGAATAAGTTAGGATTACTTGATAAATAATTGGTGGATGCTTATTGGATTCCTATGCTCTAATCACTTTCATTAATTGGTAGTTTTCATATATCTAAATTAGTTGTTTTCTTTTATTTCTAAATACTCAAAACTTTTCTTAATTGTTAGTTAATTAGTTTTCTTAATCTAAAAGTTTCTTTAATTAGCTCCCTGTGGGTTCGACCCGTTCTTGCCACTGTCTCATCTAGACACCCGTGCACTTGCGGTATTTTATGATTGATAAAGATCACATCAGCGGTCGGTGAACCGCAGCGAGTGATTGAGTGGCAAGCCGATGATGTCATGTAGACATTCGGCCTTGCCTTGAGAACGATACACTTTGGGAACTTATGATATCTTTACTTTAGGTTTCATTTGGTTGTACGGTCTTTGTTGACTGTTATTTTGGGGCATTAATCAACTTATATTTTGTAAATATACTTAACTTACTTTTGGGGAAATATGCTTATGATCATTGCTCATCCTGATATCTTGTCATGTTAACCATAAATCAGTCTTGTTTATGGGATTGAATGGTATTAGTATGGTTTGCTACACGCTTCCGCAATCTTGAGAATATAATTGATATGGTTACATGTGAGATGATGTGTAAAGATAATCCTCACCGCGGAACCCTGTGGGAAATCACGTGCACGGATAAATGTTCTTTTAATTCCGTGTGCGGTTTAGCCAAAGAGATGCACGTGGCGCGACATCACCCCCACCGTGTCCCGATCCCGGACTCGGCCTCTTTCCCCTAGTCCCGGTCCGGGGTCGCGACACCTAATTCATCCCAAATTGAACACACGAATAAACACTCTCCATCAAATACACAGTCCTTAAATCAATTCAAGCTTGAGTTGACCAAAGAATCACAAAACCGACCAAACCCTAAAACACATCCATCTGGGCGCCACCCCCTAGGTGCCCATCCTACTAATTCACCTGGGCACCACACCCTAGGCGCCCAGCCTATTCTTTTTCAGAAAATCCCCAATTCACAACTTATCCAATTAATTAAACCTCAAACCAATTGCAATCAACATAATAAAACACTCTTTAACTTAAAACACTGAAACCTTATTCGATTCAGACTTAATACCCAAAACCCTTTGGAACCGACCAAACCATAAGGCATCCATCTGGGCACCACTCATTGGGCGCCCAGCTTATCAATCCACTTAGGCACCACTCCCTGGGTGCCTAGCCTATCAATCCATCTGAGCACCACTCCCTGGGCACCTAGCCTATCAATCCATTTGGGCGCCACCCCCTGGGTGCCCATCCTGCCAGATTCACCAAGGCACCTTCCTCTGGGCACCTAGCCTACATTTCAAACCTACCCAACCAACTCAACTAAAAACAAATATTTAACACCTTACAACTTCAACTAATTAAGACCAGAACCTAAATCAATCCCTGAACCCAAAGACCAATAATTGAATCCCATCCGGCACATTTGAAAACCACAGGCAATCCATCTAGGCACCACCCCCTGGGCGCCCATCCTTCCAATTCACCTGGGCGCCTCCCCTTTGGTGCCTATCCTCCCACTTGCACTAAAACACGAATCCTCGTTTTGTTTCAAAATCTGGACCCGCATCACTTTGACATTAGAACATCAGAGACTTAAGACAATCTTAGACATTAAAATTCATCAAGTAAAAAAAACCGGAAATCTAGAAAGAGATTGAAAAATCTGAAAAGTATAAACTGTCAGGATAGGCACCACCCCCTGGGCGCCTACCTTGTTTTAATCTTGAATTGTGATTTTCGACTACTTTTTAGAATCCTGATTTAAATTGAAAATAACAGAACTTTAAAATATTTAAAAACACATTAGTTAGAACCCTAAAACACCCTCAACTGCTCTTAATCAAAACCACAACTCAAAACAAATCAAATCAATTAAGATCTTACCCAACAAACTGCTTAGGCGCAAGAACTATCAAACTTAGGCTATTTATACCCTAGGATTAAATTGGATTACCTTGTTAGGTAGCTTAGAGCATTAGGCTTCACCCCATCACTCTTCCAATTCTGTTAGGGAATTAGGAGAGCTAATGTGGGCGGTCTAGGACATTAGGTTAGGTTAATCCGATGATCAGTAATAAAGCATTAATTACGTAAATCCAAGTAAATCCCCTAGTTAGGCCCTTCTAGCCCAATATAAAAATCCATAAAAACTATAAAACCAACAAAATAAACCCAAAAAGATTTTTTTCTTTATTTCTTCCTCCGCCTCAGGTGCCAGATATTTAATCAAACTTAATGATAAAAGGAAATGAAGAATTGACTTCTAAAATTGAATAAATGAGAATGATGAGATGAGATGAGTGATTTCGCACACACTTTTTTATTTCGGCCCATCGGCCACCCTTAAACAATCACGGCCCATTGGCCACCCTAAAACAAACACTGGCCCATCGGCCACCTCCAATCAATTATGGCCCATCGACCTTTCATTTTTATCACTCGTGTATCGCACACGAAAAACACAGAAATCACAAGTCAAAGTTTCATTTGCATCATCATTTTGGTTTGAAAAGTCAGCCTTTAAACCCTATTTTGCCAAGGGATCTGAAGGGGGTACCCGGGAACGGGGCCGATCCTCTTCTTAAATATTTGGCACGTCCCCCTTTTATTTTTCTTTACTTCAGTTATTTTACTTGGATCTACTATGATTATGCTGTGTGAGGATTAACCTTTATTTGGACTTTAACTCATGACCCTGAATTGACCCTATATTAAACAGACCCAAAGAGACCCATAGAGACCCAAATTAATGTGACAGGATAACCGTCGTGTGTTGCCGGCAGTACATTAGACGAGAGGAAGAACCCACCCACTTATTTCTCCCCTCATTTCTTCGGCTTTCGTCGAAGAACGGTGTCACGGCCGTTACCGTAGCTGGCGATCGTGATCCATTGATTTTGAGGGTAGTCGGAATCCTCATTTTCGATGTAAAATTTAAATAGCATATATAGATAAATAGAGATTTCCCCACGCAAAATGCCCTTTCTTTAGGGGGGGGGGGTTGAAACTCACATTTGACACACGTCATCCACTTCAAAATCTTAACGGGAGCTATCGCGGATCAAGATGCACTCAATATCCACCTCTTTGCAAAAGTACACTAAAAGGTACGGCCTTTGACTGGTACTCCACTTTACTGGAGGACTCCATCCAAAACTGGACCATGTTAGAGACACACTTCTTAACTCACTTTAAAGGTGAGGATCATCCCGCTACTATGGCTCAGCTGTGCAGCCTAAAACAGGGGGAGAATGAGTTAACATACGACTTCATTCACAAGTGGAAAGCATTGACGTACAAATGCACAGATGTACTGCCACAGGTGTCGCTAGTCGACATCTGCCGAAACAACATGAGAGCTAGAATCCGCTCCATGATCATCGACAACAAACCAAAGAACCTGGGAGAACTCCTAGAAGCTTCTATGGAGGCTGAAACGGTGATTAAAGACCTCAACAGTCAGAAATCATCAAGAAAAGAGCCAACCGCCATTGCAACCAGCCAAAGAAAAAAGAGGTCCTCGATGTGCAAACCAAGTCGGCTCCTCAACCACCAAAGAAAGCTGAAAACAAAGCTACAGGTAAAAGACCTGAACTCTCAGAGGCCTTCAAAGAGCGAGTAAAAAAGGAATACCCGTTCGATGAAGATGTTGATGAAATCTTAGGGGCCCTCGTGGCAAACGGCAAGCTCACCTTGCCTGAACTGAAAAGACCAGGGGATGTTGGCAAAACCAACAATCCTCGGTATTGTCTATACCACCAGATGATCTCATATCCTCTCAGTCAATGCTTCATTGTGAGAGAGAAGATAAACTTGATGTGGAAAAATGGAGTCATCACCTTTGACAAAAACTATGGGTCTGCCTCTGTCAACATGGTGTCATGTGGACAAGCATCAAAATCATTAAAGAAGAATATCACTACTTCCTTCAAGGTGATAAGCATAATTCAAATGTCCAAAGAGCTGGTTCCCTACCCGACACCAGACGGACAACCCATATGGGTACATCCCGTTTTCCTGGAAGATGAAAACCGGGAGGTCGTGAAAACAAAGCCGACAGCTCTACAGTGAAGGCTGGCTAGGAAACATCTCCTCAAGCTCAAACGGCAAGAAAAGACCCAGCCAAAAAAAGAAGTCCAAGAAAAAGCAGAGGCCTTCTCTACCACTTCACTGGGGGCAACAAAACGTCCTTTCCAGAGACTTCAAAGGGGGTAAGAAAATTCACTTTCAGTGATTTCATGCCACCTCAATTCAAAGAAGCCACGCGGAGGGCATCATACTCTTGCAATTCGGTAGCTGGATTCTCCATTGACGGATACGAGTCCAGCGACACCGATGATGGACTCGAGTCCAACTACACCGTTGAGTGGGAGGATTCCCTTGAAACAAGAGAATATCTCTCCGATGAAGAATGAGTTCCTGAAACTCACCTTATGCTAGTAATATGGTATAACCCCTTACAGCCACAAGGATCCTGGTCTGATGATGAAGAAGACCAAGAGGCTGTACAAGAAAATGTTGTTGAACCAGTACCCATCATTGCTCCAGTGGAACCCAACCATGTTGAACCATAAAGAGCAGACGAAGAAGAAGATTTGGCTCCCATGCCTGATCTTGAAGAATATGCAAGGATCTTGCAGTATCTCGCTTCAGAACAAGAGCAAGACCGCGTCAACGAGCTCCCTCACAATCCAGAGCCGGAAGTTCCTGAAGACCATCAGGTACCTCCTCCCTTAACTCCTGAAAATGGAGAAATTACTAGATAGACGATCCTCTTACATCCGAGGATGAGTCTGACTCCGAACAGGCAACGTCTCCTGTCAGAGCTTCCTGTAATGTGATAATTTGGGATTATAGCTCTTCCGAAGCATCATCTGATGAGATCACTTATACTCTGATGACGCCTAGCAACGTATCCTCTGTAGCTACCTCGTCTCATGTGACTTTCACAGAGATGGAACCCTCTCAGGTTTCTTCTCCTGAGACTGTGACTTCAGAGCTCACACCCTTCCTGACTGAAGAAACCCCAGCTATTGATGCTTGGGACGATGAATTGGTCAAAGAAGAAGAAAAGTTGTTGGATGCTGTTTAGGACTTGTTCTCAGAAAATGCTCCGTGCAACACAGTCACTGAGGATGACAATTCTGCTGCAGATATATACTCAGTAAATGAAAAACGACAGCATCTTAATCCTAAAGACAATCTTCCAAACGAAGACCCTTCTCAAGAAGCTCTCGAAGTTGGTAGAGGCACCCGCTCTGGCTGGGACTACCACAAAAATTACAACCAATCTTCCTTTACTTATGTAAATCCTTCGGGAAAAGATGTTGTAAGTGCCCCTAGTGGCAACAATGATGAACATGTAGGCCCCAATGAGGCTTTCAAGTATGACTTGATCGAACATTTCAAGCACATACCTGCACGTCTACACATCCTAGACTTATTGTGAATGTCTCCGTGCACTCGTGATAATCTCATTTCAGAATTACAAAAGCTGAAGGAGGATGTCGACAAACATGCTCCGCAAGTCCTCTAAATAGAAATGGACTAACGGGTCAGAAACTCAGAAACTTCCTCAAAGGTAGAAAAGAATAAAATTGAGGGATCATGCATCGAATGCCTTTCGATTCAAAAAGCAGCGAGTGCAACCATCGCCTTCACTAAGGAATACCTCCTACTTGGCGAAACAAGGCACAACCGACCACTGTACTTCATAGGGTGCATCAAGGAAATGCCTATGCACAAAGTTCAGATCGACCCAGGTTCTGCACTTAACCTCATCTCCACTTCGGCTCTCGAAGAGTTGGGCATCCCACCCAGCAAGTTGAGCCACACATCTATATCCATCTTTGGATACGATGGGAGTACTCAAAGGCCTATCGGCAAAATCAGGTTTAAGTTGTAAATCGGTGATCTTATCTTTGAGGTCACTGGATATGCAATAAAAACCCCTTCATGCTACAACATCCTTCTCAGACACCCCTGGATCCACGAGAATGGTGTTGTCCCTTCAACTTTACATCAATGCATCAAGTTTGTTGGCAATGATGGCGTGGTACATCGAGTCTTTGCGGACAGAAAAACCTTCAAAGGTAAATAAGTCCACTTCGCAAACTCCCAGATGTATGAAGGTGAAAAAGAAGAAGAGGAGGTAGCATCCTCTGTCGAAAATCTCTGGAAAGATAAAGGTAAGGCTCCTCAACATTAACAGGAAGAAAACAAACCCTCCGGTAAATCTGAATAGAGCATTCAAACTCCCTTCATCATCTCCCTCAAACCTTCAAAGCCTTTAGTCATCACAACTAAAGTGAAGAAGGCAGAGTAAAAATTTGGGGGCAAATTTGTTACCTCTTTCGTGTCTATCATGCAAGACACGGATTCAGATTTAGAGCCAGAAGATGACACATTGTCAAGCCAAGCTGACACTGTTCGGTCCCCAAGTGTAGGGTACGATTGTAGTAATAATTTGGTAAATCCAGGTCGATCCACAGGTAGCAATGCTTTTCAAGAGACCTTCTAACTTTGACCTGTCCTAAATAAACACTAAATCTGGCATAAATAGAAACTAATTAAATTAGATAACTAAATATTAAATTAGATAGCAATGCTTTCCAAAAATAAAATAACTATTGTAATAAAGGAAACCTAATCCAAACAATCCTAAAATATCTAAAAACCTGCAAAAGAACACACAAATCAAACGACCAGTTTAATATAAAAAAAATCAAAACAAAATTTCCTAAATTAGATCCTACTTACCAAAATCAATTTTTATGCAAATATGAATGATCTATAATGCCCTAATTGCTAACAATGTAATTTTATGTAAGTTTCTAACTATATGATGTATGCTGTAAAAATTCTAAGTATGGAAAACTATTGCGCAGCCCTGTTTTCAATGGACTGTACGACTGCCCTAAGATGATGTGAACCTAAATCTAATGGCTGGGATCAATACTCTGATTATTCATGACCACAACAAAAAAGAAAAACCGAAAAAGGACTTAAAACGAAAAAGATATGATCACCTAAAGATGCCTACTTGAACTGTTTTGTGTTGGAAATCTGATCGCAGGCTGTCCAACTACCCCCGTTTGGGTCGCTGTTTACCCCACTTCCCAACCTTATTTTTCTCTGAAATTCTGGGGTTACAAAGCTTGTTTCCAAATATTAGTTCTGCAAAGTTTCAATGGAAACTAAGCTCATTTACCTGACTTTCAAGTCGCACACTTTTGCAACTCAGTCGAGTCAAATATGCTAAAACTGTGCAGAAATTTTCACTATTCACCCACTAAGTCCGAATTTAATTTTTCTAATAAGTCATTAACATTGCGATTTTAGCAACAAAAGCCTGTTCTAATGCAATTTCTAAATATGATGCATGTAGAAAAACACTATCCAACCATAGATTATGAAAGTAACAAAAATAGTAAGTTTCTATATGGAAAGATGCAAGTTGGGGTTTTTAAATCAAGAATTTGCAAATTAAAAAAATAATCAGAATATTAACTTAAAATAAAAATAAAAAGGATGAAAAAAAGCGAAAAAGATGTATTCAAGGTTTAGAGACTAGACGATCATACAAGTATTGAAAATGTGATAATGATGTCCTCTCTTCTCAGAGTAGGAAAAAAATAAAATGCAAGTGATTACCTGATGTCTCTCGACTTTTAATCCATTTATTTTATTTTCAAACCCTAGATCTAATCATGTGAAATAATTGTCTCCAATCAAAACACATAAAAGAACCAGAAAAAGAAAATTTAAACCACTTACATAAACACGCAGAATGAATCCAAATAATGTCTTTATTCCTTGATCTTGAAGTACAAAAAAAAATTAAGATTCTCCTCTCTTCATCATTCTTTCAACATGGTCTCTCAACCTATGTCTAAAGAATTAGAATGGAGAAGAAGAAGAAGGGGATTAGAGAGAAAGGGAATGGATGGGATGGAATGGAGAGAGAGAGAGAGAGAGAGAGAGAGAGAGAGCCTCCAAAGTTGTTACACAAGGTGATGATCGACCAACCCCCTTGGCTGGTTCCCTTTTATGCTTTTTGCAATGTCTTGATTATCTAAGGAATATCCTTGTTATTAGGGCTCTTGTTTCCTTTTGTGTAAAAATCCTTGCTTAGCCTCCAAGCTGACTTCTTTGTTGGAAAGAACTTGACTTTGTAGGAAAATCTCTTCCAATTTGATTGTCTTGATATGCTACTCTTTCCTTGTGAGTCTCCTTTAGAATCTCCAAATATCCTCATGATATGAATTTCCCAATAATTCATATTTTTGCACATATTAAAAGATCCTATATGGGTTGGACGTCCAAGGGAAATGAACCCATAATGGACGTGTAATACTCTCTTTAATGAATCCCACAAGGCCGGTTGGTGAATGGTGGACCCCACATGGGATTCCAATGGCATGTAGCACCATGGCTTGGACGTCCCAACATATTAGGACTTTCTTGGCTACTTTCTTTTCTTCCTTTGCTTCTTGAGATTTTGACTTTCATTTTTTCTTCTCTCTCAAATGCCATCAATGTGCAGGCCCCACTTTCTTCATTTATCCTACAAAGTGAAAGTGGAAATTTTAACATTAATCATATGTAAGAAAATAAATATGAATCATGCATGGGACCCTACATGCCTAATGATGCACCAAATGACAAACTTTCCAAAGATAACACTTGGTGCCAAAAATAGCAAGTATGCATTGATGAAGCCAAAAACTAATTTTGAGGTGATGGGTGAGATGAAAAATCCTAATTTCACAAAAGTCATGCAATTCAATGAATTTTGACTAATTCCGACCATTTTCCAAAAATATCCCTAAACACATGTAATCATGAAATTAAGTGCAATTCTATGCAATTAAACCTAATTAAGTCCACAAATGCTTATGAATTGATGATCTAATGACCTAATTTTGTGGACTTATCACACTCAACAAACTCAGCCCGCTCTTACTCCAATGGAGACATCTTCTGACATAGAAGATCCTACGTCAGCTTCCTTTGTTGTTCCGGCAACTTCAGCAAAGGAAGAGCCGATCTTCTTCCATAGATCGGATGCTTCGGCATCAAACTCTATGCTTGAGCCTTTCCAAAATGAAGGTATGCCTCAACTATCCTTATATAGTCCTATGGCACAAGGTATTATGAAGAAAATGGGGTATGATGCTCAAAACCCAATCAGTTGGGAGAAGGCCGCGGTATGCTCACGCCATTGGGGCCTGCCTTGACCAAAAGCCAGCTGGAAGATTGGAGACTCTACGACCATATAGAAAAGTCTTCACACGGGTTAGGGTATGATCCCTACAATCCTCCAAGACAGTTGACACAAAGGCTTAAAAGTCGACTTACCGACCAAGCCTCAACATCTCGTATCCATGAAGACATCGATCTCCCTGGATATCTATTCGATGAGTCACCTGACAAAGATCCAGGAAGCTCATCCAATTGGTATGATTTCTTTGACGATGAAAAGGAATTGTCCGATGGCACAGACGTGTGGCCTTCTGACCCAGAAGAACCCTCGTCTCCGCAAGAAGTACCTTACTTCAACCCGGTTTCAATAGGCGACTGTGACCATCTCATAGCAAGCCTTGAGAAGATTACAGATCAAGAAGACCTGTGGAAAGGAACAAAACCTTGGTCTGGAAATGCCCTTGAAACCCTAAAAGGTTTCGTTGAGCTGGAAGCCTTCGAAAATATTATGGAGGAACCACCTTTGAACCTTCCTACAGAAGACCCTGTTCAAAAGATAGACTTGGGAACACCAGATAACCCACGTCCTGTATTCATAAGCAAGAATATAAAGGATGATGAGTTACCCGAGTATATCGCGTTTCTTCGTGAGTTCGTTGATTGCTTTGCATGGTCTTACACTGAAATGCCTGGCTTAGACCCCAAAATAGCAGTCCACAAACTCAATCTTCAAGAAGACATCAAGCTTGTCAAGCAGGGCCAAAGAAGATTCCGTCCATATGTGATGGATAAAATTGAATAAGAAGTTCAAAAACTCAGAAGCGTTGGCTTCATCCGTGAGGAACAACATCCTGAATGGTTGGCCAACATTGTCCCCCTGACAAAGAAAAGTGGGCAGATCAGGGTCTGTATTAACTATAGAGACCTGAATGGCGCTTGCCCTAAAGATAAATTCCCGCTCCCCATACCAGAGGTAATGATTAACAATATTTGTGGATTCGAGCGAATGACATTCATGAATGGCTTCTCTGGCTACAATCAGATAAAGATGCATCCTGAAGATAAAAAACACACATCCTTTCGGACCCCATTTGGCGTGTATTGCTACATTGTCATGCCATTTGGTCTGAAGAATGCTGGTGCCACGTATCTATGATGAAAATATTCCAAGATATGCAGCACAATATGGTCGAATGTTACGTTGATGACCTCGCCGTCAAAAGCAAAAGAAAAGAAGACCATCTCAAAGATCTTCGTGAAGTCTTCCTCTGGCTTCGCAAACACAAACTGCAAATGAATCCTCTAAAGTGTTTCTTCGGCGTTTCGTCGGGTAAGTTCCTAGGATTCCTAGTTCGGAAAGCTGGAATAGAGGTTGACCCCATAAAAGTCAAGGCTATTTTAGAAATGCACTCTCCAAGAACCTTGAGAGAACTCAAAGGGCTTCAAGGGAGATTGGCCTACATCAGATGGTTCATCTCCAATCTTTCGGGGAAATGCCGTCCATTCTCCCGGCTGATGAAAAAAGGTGTAAACTTTGTCTGGGATGCTGACTGTGAAGCTTCATTTCAAGATATCAAGTCAAACCTCTAGTATTAGCTGCTCCTATTACTGGAAAACCATTCATCTTGTACACAAGAGCCCTTGATCACTCCCTGGGTGCTCTACTTGCATAAGAAAATGATAAAAGAAAAGAAGCTGCTCTATACTACCTCAACTGCATGCTAGTAGGTGCGGAGCATCGCTACTCTCCAGTCGAAAAAGAATGCCTTGCAGTGATGTTCACCGTACAAAAACTATGTCACTACTTGCTTTCCAACACAGTCTACCTGGTCTCGAGGATCAACCTCTTGAAGGTCCTTGTCACAAAAGCAGGTTCTCTCAATGCCCGACTGGCAAAATGGTCCATCCTTCTATCACAATTTGATATTAGGTATGTACTGCAAAAAGCAATCAAAGGCCAAGCTGTTGGGATTGGTGTATCCCTAAAGCCCACTAGCTGCACTCTCATCTTTTGTTACTGGATATTTACTGGTTATTTAATGGAATGACTCTTTTCTGCTTAAACATGTATATATGTATGGTTGTGTAAGGCCCATTGATTCTAGTAAACGAATTAGGTGTGTAGTGTCTACACACAGATAGGTCTAATTCATGGACACTTGAAACAACATATTTATTCATAACTGAGAGATGGAGCTGGGCACTTCATCTTGGTATAAGTTATAGTGAGAGACTCTCATGTATTCAGGGTAACTTACCTAAGTCATGGGAGGACTTTCCCGGATTTATCTCATTAGTGCATATGCAATGCATTGAACAGGACCATGGTAGGTGTGATCTCTAAAATAATACTATCACTGAGAGAGATCAAGTCACCTCATGCTACTGAGTGACCAGTGCTCTTAATCTTGAGCATTTGTGGATGAACTGACGAAGTCAAGTTCTTGTGCTTTAATTCACTATGGGTGAGATTCTTTTCATGGGTCAACAGATCTGTGTTTTGGGTACTCGGACTTGATCAGTTGGGACGTGCAGATGCAATAAAGAATCTATGCCATCTAATGATGGAATGATCGTCCCCTTAGAATTATCCGATTGATCATCAAAATCTAAGATCTTAGTATATGGATATTCCATATGGATATTGAACTTGTGGGTCGCTCCCTGGACCAAGAAAATGATATCCGGATGATGATTAAGTTAAAGATATCAAGTTCTAAGGTTTAGATGTAATCAAGAAGGTTGATAGTACATCGGATAACCTGACTTGATTATGGATGTTACATAGAGGGGCATTTAGGTCATTACACTTAGAAGGTCGAAGACAATTGTCATTTTATGACGAGCTTATTATATTATATATTTATCTTTGGAGTTCAACCATAACTCTTTAGTGGAATGAGTTAAGGTTAAAATGGTCTTTATGTTGCTATGGGTTTAGCATGGACATTTTGGTCATTTTGGGAGCCAATGGCAAATATGTCTTTTGGTCCCTTCTCTAGTCACTTTCCAAGATTGGCATGGTTTCCTAAGTTGTTTAGATGACATATGGTTGAATTATTTTAGTGGAAAAATAATTTTGAGTTTAAATTCAAATAGGCCTTTGATGGCATACGTGAATTTAATTATAGATAAATTATTAGTGGGCCATGGTGTGCATTATCATGTGGGACGTCTATAATGGGAATTCCATGGGTAAGGTTTCCAACTTTGAGTAGGTCTCTCTACTTGGAAGGTTGGACTCCTCTTTGGATTAGTTTTCCTATAAGAAAGTTTCCTTTTTTGATTAGAAACTTAAATTAGTAAGTGTTGTGCAACTAGGATTACTAATTGCCAAAGTTTATGGGAAGTTCCTTAGTTTCCTTTTCTAATTGGAGTGTTTCTAAAAGGAAATAAATCTTTAGATTATTCTTTCCTTTTAGGACATCTATGAGAATTAAAAAAGATAACTTTTTAGGAAAGGTTTCCAAAGTTTCTATAAAAGGGAGAGTGCTCTCCCTCTTGGACGTCCAACATTAAGAGGAGCACAAGTCCCACACGTCCAGCCCTTTGGTTCTTTCTTCTTCATTGAAGAAAGTTTAAGGTCTGAGATTTTTCCATAGAAAATAGTTCTCAAATCCCATCTAGAAACCTAGATTAAGATCCCACCATCTTAGCCAATCAGATTTGGAAGTGAGATAGAGAAGAAGATCAAAGGCAATTCTACTGCAGAAAATTCCAGCAAGTTGTTTGGTAATTGCAAGTCTGAGTTTAGCCCTTTGGATCTATTTTTCCAGAGATTTGAAGTCTACAAATCTTCAAGGTAATAGTCTTCTTGATTCTCCTTTAATTATACACTTGTTGGTCATGAATTCATGGAGTTCTTTTGCGATCACTATGGCTGATTTATGCTGCCCAAATCAGATTTTTTAAAATCTGTCATGTTACAAATCAACCATGAACGTCTTCCTTTAGTGATGTTCATATCTGAATCGCTGTTTCTTTCACAAGCTCTAGCGGACTTTCTCGTAGAGCATCCATTGCCTAAAGATTCTCCACCCAGAGATGATCTCCCAGACGAACCAGTCTACAATGTGGAGACTTTCTCATAAAAATGCCTCCCGAGACATGTACTTTGACGGTGCAACCAGGACAAATGAAAAAAGACAGCTAATCTCGGGAGTTGGCATCATCTTTGTTAACCCCGACAGATACATGATTCCACATGCTTTCTTGCTACTGGAACCATGTACAAACAATGCAGCTGAATACCAAGCTTTGATCCTAGGATTAGAACTCGCCATCGAATCTGGCATCATCGTGCTGGAAGTCTTTGGAGACTCTCAACTGATCGTCAACCAGGAATCAGAAATTTAAAGTCAGGAAGCCTGATCTGCTGCCTTACTACAACAAGGCACAATCACTTCTGTAAAAGTTTGACATCTGTCACATCACCCACATTCGTAGAGGTGAAAACATCCATGCAGATGACCTGGCTGGACTTGCCGCAACTATAGTAATCCAGGAAGTGGAAAACATGCAAATCACAAAGTGTGCGAGAGAAGAATCCTCCCTCCTCTTAACGCACACCAACCAGTTGCTGAATGCCACCGAGTGGTTGGAAGTTGGATTTTTATCCTTCCACCTTCAATCAGCGACTAGAGGAATCCGTTCATTGATTACACTACGTTCGAAATCCTACCTGAAGATCCAAAAGAACAGGTAAACATCCAAAGGCGAACCCCAAACTTTCACTTAGATATTCCTTAAAAAATCCTTTCCAGGAAATCATTCAACGGAGTACTTCTATACTGTTTGTCACAATAAGAGGCTGAAGAAACACTCAAAGAAGTTCATGCTGGTCTTTGTGGAGCTCATCATGTTGGTCCCAAGCTCTACTATCAGATAAAAAGGTTAGGTTATTACTGGCCTACCATGGTAGCTGACGCAATATAATTTGCTAAGTGCTGCCAACAATGCCAAGTTCATGGAGTTTACATTCACATGCCTCCAGAATGGCTACATCCTACAGCGATCTCATGGCCTTTTGAAGCTTGGGGTATGGACATCATAGGTCCTATTTCTCCCCCTTCAAGCAAAGGTCATTGCTTCATCTTGGCCGCTATGGATTATTTCTCTAAGTGGTCAGAAGCATTTGCGCTTAACGAAATGAAGTCCTCATCAGTCCTTTAGTTCTTGCGCACCAACATCATTTGTCATTTCGGCATACCTAAAAGATTCGTCCATGATAACGGACCACAATTCTGGGATCATTGATTCTACAGGTTCTGCGACAAATACAAAATCCAAAGCTATCCTTCGACTCCATACAATACGCCAGCAAACGGATTAGCAAAAGCTTTCAACAAGACACTCTGTAAAATCCTCAAGAAAGTGGTCTCCAGTCACAAAGGAGACTGGAGCGACAAACTATCTGAAACCACTGTTTGAGGACCAACCCATAGCACACCATTCTCCTTGGTCTATGGATGCGAAGCTGTCGTACCCTTGGAAGTACAAATTCATTCCTTGAGGGTATCTTTGTAAAATGACATGACTCAAGAAAGCAATGTAAAATTACGACTCCATGAGCTGGACAATCTTGATGAGAGACGACTCGAAGCTCGACAAAGCATTGAACTTTACCAAGCACGCATGGCAGGATCTTTCGATAAGAAGGTCAGGCAATGCGCCTACAAAGAGGGTGACTTGGTTCTTGCGGTAAAAAGACCAATGGTCTTTGCCCACAAGTCCAAAGGCAAGTTTGAGCCAAAATGGGAGGGACCCTACATCATCGACAAAGTTTTCTCCAACAGAGCATACGTACTCTTAAACATGGAGGGTGACAGATGTATGCTGCCCATCAACGACAAGTTCTTAAAGTAGTACTACCCTTGAGGACTTACCCAACTGGGTAAGAGCAATGCCTGTACGGCCAAAACCTATTTCCAGGTACTCGCTCGTCAAACCCACTCTTTTTAGAATTTTCATATCAAATGTTGAAATTTCTCAAAATTCAAATAATGCTTACTTTCATCGTTTCATTGTTCAAAAAATTCCAAGTTTAGGAACCTCTCCCTAACTTGACCAAAATTTTCAATCCTTGAACCCAAAATTCATGGTTTGAAAAAAAATCCGGATTTAGGGATTTCCAACCCTAGTCCACCCTGCCTTTTACCGCCAAAATGGTTTTAGGTCAAAACTTACGACCCTCGTGTCTTTAAACAAAAAAAAATGGTTTTAAAAAAAACCGCGGGAAGCGACGCTTAGTTGATACTCACACAAATCGAAAGAATGCGAACCACGTTCTACACTTCCAAAATCACAGGGAAGCGACATTTCATTGATACTTGTAAAATAAAAAAAAAGTGGAGACACAACATTTCAGTTGATATCCACAACCCAAATTTCAAAGGTTCGAAAAAACCTAAAAACCATGGAGACGCTACATTTCAGTTGATATCCACAACCCAAATTTCAAAGGTTCGAAAAAACCAAGAAATCATGGAGATGCAACATTGTAGTTGATATCCACAACCCAAAGGTTTAAGAAAACCGCAAATTTCAAAAATTGTGGGGAAACGACATCAAGTCAGTACCCGTAAAACCAAATTTTTGAAAAGCAAGGATGCGACATTCCATCGATACTTGCACCCAAATCCACGAGGATGTGACATTCCATCGATACTCGCAACCGAATGAGCAAGGATGCGACATTCCATCGATACTTGCAAGACTATTCAGCAGGGAGGCAACTTTCAGTCGATACTTGCATTTTTGAAAACCAAAACCGGCTATAAATGCCACCAAAATCGGCTATAAATGCCATCAAAATCGGCTATCAATGCTATCAAAACCGGCTATCAATGCCACCAAACCCGCTATCAAGGCTACAAAACAAAACCGGCTATCAATGCCACAAAACAAAGCCGGCTATTAATGCCACAAAACAAAACCGGCTATCAATGCCACAAACCAAAACTTGGCTTTCAAAAAAAAAAAAACCGGCTATCAATGCCATAAACAGACTATCAATGCCACAAACCGGTTATCAATGCCACAAAAACTGGCTCTCATGCCATAAATCGGCTTTCATGCCACAAACAAATTCTGGCTCCCATGCCAAAACAATCATTTGACAAAAGATTTTCATAAAATGACAAGCTTTTGATCAAATCCCATTTAGCAATTGCTTTTATCACAAAAAGATTTAAGTGAGCGTAGGGAAAACAAAACAAAAAAAAAGAGAAAAAAAACATGTGGTACCAAAAAAAAAGAAAGTGTTCACAAGCACTACAAAAAAGAGTACAAAAAAAAAATACATGTGGTACCAAAAAAAGAAGAAGAAGAGTTTTTGTTAAAAAAAATGAGAAACCAGGAGGTTAGCCAAAAATGATCTCCAGTCAAAGTTTCAGCTCCTCGAGCAAACTTTTGGCCTCAGTCGTCAGAGTTTCCACGGCACGCTTCTTCAGGAACTTGCCATGATATGCTGGAGAATGCCGTAATCCTTCTTTTACATCGGGAAGCTTATCCCAGGCAATTCGCCATCTTTGTTCTCCTCAGTCATCCTTTTGAGAATTTGATCGGCATCTGCAACCTGGCGAATTAGAGCACTCTCCCTGTCGCGAGCCTCTAT
Organism: Litsea cubeba; assembly: GCA_012931725.1. Lineage (NCBI taxonomy): Eukaryota > Viridiplantae > Streptophyta > Magnoliopsida > Laurales > Lauraceae > Litsea > Litsea cubeba. The sequence continues at coordinate 37,707,694 of CM022948.1, forward strand.
CAAAGTAGCCCACTTGGTCGCGACTTGTGCCTCCAAATGCTCAAGATGTTGCCTAGCCTCGGCGACCTCCCTATCAAGGATGGTAATGTCGTTCCTCAGCCCGATGATGGCTAACTCTTCTAAGTTCCTCTCCTGGACGAACTGCTTCCTGCTCTGTGTAGTCTCATCCAAGTCAGATTGAGCCTTATTAGCAAGATCCTGAAACATCTCCTTGAAGAAGTCACCATCTGGGAAAGCCATGGTCTCAAACCACTTGTCACCCAGCGCAATGATCATATCAACGATCGCCCTGGCACCTGTGACGTCCAAACCAACTTCTTTGGCATCAGTGAGAATCTCCTGCACATGCTGGATCATGCCAAATCCGGCATCCAAGTGCCCAGAAAGGAGAGTCTCGATCTAAGAGCTCAAAACTCGTGCAGCACCTTCTTCGCAAATAGAAGAGATGGCCCGGATGAAGATTCGCCCCACTCTGTTGGCTGCTCATGTCATGCCCCATTGGAAGAGGAACAAAAGAACTCTTTCCAATTGGAGCCACCGGGGAAGGAATCTTATCACGAGTTCTCGTCTCTGCTGTGCCAAAATTGGTTGTAGGAGTCTCTACCTGTGGATCAGCCTTTGGCATCCCTTGCTTTGGTTCAGAAGGAAGCGATGGATTCTCTTATGTCACTTCAAAACCCGCCAAAGAAACACAAAAAGGTATGAATATGATCCTGTTTAAAAATCATTATCAGGGTTATCATTACAAAGTACCTTCTTCGACGATTGGTGGAATACTTTCTTCCTCCATGAACTCATCGGAAGCATCGTCAACATTTGCGTCCATCGATGGTTCAAAGTCATTAGAATCCTATGGCAAATCAGCTGACACAAAAAAAATGTTAGCAAATCAAGCCACAGACACAAAAAAGAAGAAGCTGTCACCACCTTTTCGGTCGGAACCTCAGGCATCGCCAAGTCTTCTTCTTCTGTTATAAAAAAAAAGAGAAAAGCAGAAACAAAAAGCAAATCAGAACATGGAAAAATCCCATGAAAAGAACGGAAAGAGAAAGAGGAAGAATCATACCTTCATCCACGGTCTCTTCTTCTCGGCTCCTCTTTTCTGGAGGCTAGTCAGCATTCTCTGGCATCTCCTCATTGATAGTGAGAGGGACTTCCATATCAGGAGAGTCTTCGTGTTGCCCTTTGCTGCGATGCTGACTCCTCTTCCTCTTACTTCTACGGGCTCGCTTCCTGGAGGAACCTGCCCCGCTGTCAGAGTCAGGTTTCTCACTTGACTCCTCACTGGATGGTCTACCCTTGTCAGTAGACTCCACGGAAGCTCGCCTCTGTGCCGCTTGCATCCAAGTGTCAAGCTCAGCTTCCTCCTGTTCTAGCTGCTCTAAGGCCTCGTCAGGTACTTTTAGAACAATGACGCCCTGGTCACCGAGAAAGCCTATCTTGTGCTTTTCTCCAGAAAGGAAGGCCTAAACTTCCTCTCGCCGGATGCCATTCGACTTTCCAAGGTCTTTCCAGAAGACAGCTTCACATCAAGCTCTTTCTTGGAAAGCCCTCGATATGCCGAAAAGCTCTCCGCGAACCACTTCGCGAAGCAGCAGTCCGGAAAGTCGATAACACAGGATAAGAAATCATGACAGTAGTGTCTTCAGCACTATAGAAAGCCCATGCGTTTCTCCCATCCTGCAAACCTCCAAAGTGCTCCACCATGCTTGAAAGCGCTCCAACAACGCCTTGAGAAAAGCCCAACTGTAGCGCAAAGCGAGAAAGCACATACGGCTAGATGTCGACGAAAAGATGTCTATGGTACACCATAGTGCCGACACGTATGCTGAAAAGCCATTCCTTCTCTGCATTTGTCAAGGAGTAATACCTTCCTGACCCTGCCCTGGTAGAGTCACGAGAGGCTCCAAAATCAAAAGCCTTCTTCCGTAGCTCCGGAGAAAGCTTCACTGAAGATTACCCCATCTCGACGTCCCTGAACTGTCAGATCCTCATGCGGGATAACAAAAGTGACTCGAGCATGGCTTTACCCTTAGCCAATGGAATCATCAGAGGATCATCATCCTGTGCAGCACCCAGCCGGTGAAAGCCAGGACAGTGATATACAAACCACGAATAGAAGATATGGGCTGAAAATACCCTGTTCATGGGAAGCCCAAGCCGAACCAAAAAAGTAGCAGCCTGCAGTTCGGTACACAAGTAAGAGTAAAGAGCTGGCACCAAAGCAAGCCACTCTCCAAACGCCATCTGACAAGCCGGAAAGATACAATGCGGCCTGATGTGCGTTCCATCTCCTCCAGCAAAAACAACCTCACCTAGCCAATAAGTGAGGTAAACAGCAAGATCTCTCCACAGTGCAATGTCAGAGCAAATGGCGTCTGTACTTGCGAAGAAACCCCTCAACTCTTCTTGCATGGCCGAAGTCTTCTTCGAACCCGGATCCTGAGACCTGGCTTCCCATGTCGTGCAATCAGAAGATTCCCTACTGCCAAAGAAGTTGGGGAATGAAGAGCCAGAACTCTTCCAACTGCTGGATCTAACTTTCGAGCCCTCCTTATCCTTCAAAAAATCATAGAAGGCGCTCCTCAAGGACGCTGTCGATCGTCATGAACTCTTCATAGAGTTTGCCTAGGATAGGCAACCCAGTAATGGCGCTCAACTCCTTCAAAGAAAAACCAATTTCACTATTTGTGACAACGAAGGTATTAGTTTGTGGAAGGAATGACTCCAGCATAGCCATGAAGGCCTCGTTGGAAAAGATCACGGTCTCCCTAAAGGCACGGACCGCATCGAGAATCCCGGCTTCCTTCAAAACGGTACCACCAATCAGCAGGACGTGATCAATCCACGACTTTCATTCAGAGCCAACACTGAAATGGCCACGAAGTCGAAAAGGCTTCATCCAATTGCTGGCTTCAATGCTGAAAATGCCAAGGCCCACCGGTCCCAAATCGACCGACGGATAATCATGAAAGTCCAAGGGATCCTAACCCGATAGGGTGGGGGGTGAATAGGGTGATCTACAAATTAATGACCAATTTTAATTTATTTACAATTTACCTTTAACTAGTGATGGTTATATGAATAAGTACGAAAGATAAACAAATCAATCGGCACAAGCCATTCACCATTATACAATGATTTATAGTGGTTCGGCCTCAATGCCTACATCCACTACCGGCTTGTGCTCAACACCCCACCGGATTTCCACTATTTATGCTTTTGCAATAGGCTAAGCAATAACTTTTACAATGTTGTTTTTCTAGGCTAAACAACAACCTATCAATGTGCTTTTTTTTAGGCTAAGCAATAACCTTTACACTATGCTTTTCTTAGGCTAAGCAATAACCTTTACAATGATTTTCTTTCTCAAGAAAGTGTCTAAACACTAGAAGAGAAATAAATTAAGCTCTAATAAAGTGCCTCTTAATTAGGCAAATATGAAAGTGAAAACAAACTCACACAACACTCAATGAGATGCAAAGATGAATGGACATGATGTGTGTGTGTGAAGACTTCAATCAAGTTGAAAGTGAAGGTTTAATCAATATATGCTAAAAGCATTTGAAGTTTAAGGCAGACAAGAGTTTGATTGAAGTAAAATGCTAATCACATGTAAAGATGTAAACTTGTTAATGATTTGAAAACCAAAAGCTAACAAGTTGTATATAACCATTTAAATGAAATCATGTGAAGCATGTGAAATGTTGTTTTCAAGAATAAACTAATTTAACAAAAGTTCTAAATGAATTGAAAACAACAAGAAGAGTTTCAACCAAGTAAAATAAACATGTATAAGAGTAATCAAAGGTTTTGACAATACATGATTAATAAGGTTTTAAAACAACTTAGTTAGAAAACAAAGTGATGAATCCATTATCTTAAATCAAAGATTAAATGAGTAGTGGATTCAACACAACATAGTTAATATTCTAGAAATCATTTTCCAAAGTTTTAAAACAAAGCATATAACATATGTAAAATGAAAGTTAAAGCTTACTAGGAAATTTAACTTCTTGTAATCAAGCTTTAGCTTTCCATTTGGACCATATAAGCCCCCTTAATTCATTCCCTTTGCTTGGGCTCTTAAAACACCAAAAATGGCCTCTTCCATAATCAAAAAATACTTTGGAATGAACTTGTTTTTTTATAGAAAAAGTGGTCCAACAGATACCTGTTGGTCAGCCGACAAGTAACCGACATTTGAACCGACAGCATAAAAATGTTGAAAATGATGATGTCTGGTTTTGGAACCGATGAGTTCTCGGTCTGAAATTTTAAGCACTGTCGGTTGACCGACTTGAACCGAAGATCTGACCGACATAAATTTTGAAAATTGTAGCTCTCTGGAAATGGAACCGACAGAGTCATCGGTTGGCCTCGGTTCTCTTTGTCGGTCGGCCGACACGGACCGATAAGCTGACCGACAGTGTGGTCAGGCTAATTTTCTGAGGTTCTGAAGTTTTAGAAAAGTGTAACTTTGAAACCACTTTGAGAACTCAGATTTGAAAGGTGTTTTGGCAAACTGGTTCATCAAGAAAATATATTTAAAATCAAGATTTAAATCAACCATAAAGAGTTAAAAAAAACATGAGTAGGTTAATTCAAAAGAATGACTTTCAAGATGAAACTTTGTGAGTTGAAGATCAATGTGATGCAATGAATATGATGCATATGCTAGACATCAAATTGCGAACACCTTGGGTCTAACAAATAGAACCCTGGTAGCCGCTGGCCGGCATCAACATGTCCATGTCGGCAAGCGACTTCTCCATATATCCAGGAGGACCGCCGACAAAAACCCTGATCTTGATCACGTTAGTCCTCTTCACCCAGCTTGGAGGATCTTCCCTCTTAGAGCATGTGGGAGAAAGGTTCATGATCGAGATAGTACGATCAAACGTCGATCGGGTAGCAACGGTTCTCTTCTCCCCATCAGCTGTGTAAGTGAATTGAAAACATCTCCTCTGGTATGTCACGCCGTTAGGGACTGTATCACCAAAGAATAAGGTTGGCTTGGGTAAAACCCTCTAATCGTCCATCACCCAAGGACGGTTGCTTACCATGATCTTATAGAATTCCTCATTCTTGAGAGCAATTAGTCGCTGCCTCATCTCATCTCTGTTGAGGGAGTCGCACTCTTTGATGTTTCTCTCAACATACTGGACCTTCTCCCAGGCCTGCTGATCGGTTGGATTCGAAGATCTAGCAGATCGATGAGGTACGCTTGTAGCAGGCTCTTTACCCTTGTTCGTTCTAGAGGAACCACCTGCAAAGGTTGGAAAAGAAAAAGATCAATCATCAAAATGATAGGATTTCGCTAAAGGAAAATATGGCGAAATTTTGGCATGATTCCGGGGCAATTCCAAAGAAAAAGGAAATATCCCGAAAGAAATAGAAAGCTTGAAGATGGGCTCAACATCGCTGCGAACTCTGAAACTCCAAACTTTCGAAACCTCAATGTCTCCACAAAATCAGGAAGGGCTCAACATCAATGTAAGATCCAAATTCCCAAATTTGCAAAAACTTTCAGGTATGCTATCACATCATGCTACCAATTCAATTTACAAAAAAAATGCATGCATGAACATCTTGGTTTGCCAAAAAAAGAGGGCATTATCATGATGACAAAAAAAAGGAAACTTTCTCAAAAAGAAGATAGGGGAAAGAAAAAAAAAAGAAGAAACTTTCTTAAAAAAAAGGGAGAAAGAAAAGAAAACAAAAAAAAGAAGGGCTGGCCCAAAGGCCACGTGGCCATACGGCCAGATCCGCCGTGCGGCCAGATCCGTACGGATCTGTCCGTACGGCCCACAAAAAAAAGAGGAAAAGCACGAAAAAGAAACGTGTGTAAAAAAAAGGGAAAACACATGGAAAAGAAAAGAAAGAAACAAAAACAATCTTTTTTTACCATCCTATTTTCTAGAAAGGATTTTCTTGAGAAAGAAAACTTACTTGAAGCCATTGATGGAGAAGAAGAAGAAGAAAAAGCTTGAAGATCCTTGAAGAACTCTTGGTCTTGAAGCCCTCTTGAGATTTTTGCAAAAGAATGCAATAAGAGCAAGAGATCCAACCTCCCCTTGCTTTTATAGAAGAGAGCAAACCAAAGAAGGAAAGAAGAAAGAGGTAAGTGTTACTAATTAGTAACCTTACCAAAAGAAAGAAATTAGAAAGATTATTTCCCAAAAGAAAGATATCTTAAGGGATTCTCTCCCCAAGAGAAAGCAATGAGAGATTTTCTCCCAAAAGATAAGAGATTTGAGATATTCTCTCCCAAAGAAAGATACTTTGAGATATTCTCTCCCAAAATAAAGGGAACATGAGAGATTCTCTCCAAGTAAGGATATGCTTAGATATTCTCTATCCAAACGAGATATTCTTAGATATTCTTTACAAAAGTGAAACCATATGAGATCCAAGCCATCTTCAAAAGCTTAAGGTCCCATGGGTTAGCCCATATGAGCTAGGTTTGACCACCTAGGCACTAAAAAAAAAAAATAAAAAAAAATAAAAAATTGGCTTTTAGTCAAAGAGAAATCCCTCTTACCAAGAGCATACAAAAATGGTTCCATGCCTCTTTTGAGTTGATTGGACCATACAAAAAAGATTCCAAGCCCCATGAGCTTCCAAAATTCAAACCATCCAGCCTTATATACCAAATTGAGCCAAAATCTTGAAATTGACATTTCACAGAAACCCAAGCCACTCCAATGGACCCAAATAGTCCCAAAGAGTGACCAAAAGCCACATCTTGGTCCCCTAACTTGCCACATACAGCTTGTTAGGTCACAAGACCAAAACCAAAAACCAAATCCTGATCTCCTAACTTGCCACATACAGCTTGTTAGGTCGCAAGATCAAAATAAAAAATCGACTCCCCAACATTCCACATACATCTTGTTGGGTCACACGGTCAAAACCTAACCCGACCCCCTAACCTGCCACATACAGCTTGTTAGGTCACAAGGTCAAAAAAACAAAAATCCAAATCCGCATCCCTGATGTCATTTTCAAAACTTTGCCTCGAGATGGTACATGATCCCTTTCACTACCATAAAATTCCCCTGGAAGCTCAAAAGGCCACTCTACCAAAAGAAAGACTGCTCAAAGACTCTTGGTCAAGTCATAAGCTCTCCTTCAGAAATCTCTTCGAGGCACATCGACTACAAAAGTTAAGTAACTCGAGGGGGCATTTGTTGACACCAAAAATGTCACTTTGCCCATTCAACATCAAGAAAGCTACATGAAATCGTGGCCTACGATAAATGGGCGATGCAACTTCTCAAAAAATCAAATCTTGTCAGAATCAAACAAAAACTGTAAGATCCTTCAAGACAGCCAAAAGAGGAGTACACAAGAAGTTTCGGGCCATTTCAAAATCATTTGGCCTAACTTCGTTTCTCCGATAGTTGAACAGGAACTCCCGGCGGCGACAGCATCGGAGACACCAAATCATCGATCAGAGCCTATGGATAATCTCAAAATACATCCAAAAGGCTCCATGTCAAGTTCGAGGTAAAACCAACAACGTTTGACCCTCCATCAACCCTCGAGCAGCTAAATCAAGCCTTTCGACGGTGAGAACCACCGAGGCCATCGCTCATCAAAAAGAGCACATGGGCAGCTTCAAGATGCTTACAAAGGGCTACACGTCAAGTTTCAGGTCATTTCGACAACATTTGACCAGACTTTGACCCTCGAAAGCCAAAAGAGGCCTCTCGGCGGTGAAACTCTCCGGGACCATGGTTTCCAAGATAGAGCCTATGGATCATCTAAAAATGACTCCAATAGATTCCCTGTCAAATTTCAAGTCAATCGGACATCGGTTGACCGCACATCAAGGTGCGACATCTTCCTCGCGATAAAATCAAGTCTACTGGCGACAGGACCCCATACGACTTCAAAACTCAAAGAAAAGCCTATAGTTGGTCTTATTTATTGCTCAGGAGACTTCACCTCAAATTCCAGGTCATTCCGACATCGTTTGACCCAATTTCAGCTTCTGACGAAAAATCGGTAACTCTATGCTACAAAGTCTTCGGCTTTCTCGGAAAATTGGAAACTTTGCACCCTAAAATCCAAGGATTCTCGTCAAGTTTTCTACAGGAAAATCAAGCCAATAAATGTGCAAAAATGTAAAGAAAAATATAGAAGAAAAAAGAATCAGAAAAAACATCGAAACGGCCACAAAACGGGAACCAAAGGGGAAAAATCGGCCCAGGGTCGCCCGCGACCATGGAGCCCAGGATCACCGGATTCATCCAGGAAAGCCCCATTTTCCATTGTTTTTCGGGTTTCAAAGTTTCCAACTCCTATGATTTTCTAAAATTCATACTTTTGAGACACCAAATCCTTCGACATCCGTCAAAATCACGGGTCCGTCTTCAAGAGTATCAAAATCAACATTGATCGCCAAGCGGTCGACCAAAAAAGTGCACCTTTCTACCCGATCGATCGAGAAATCGACAGGATAGATGTCACCGGCCTGCTGTTAGCTATCATTGTATGAATTTACATGGTCATCTGATGTTGATCAACATGTAGATCCATCGATGATCATCACCAAAAGAAACCCAAAAGACGCTGCACGGCCTGCGACTCTTCAACTGCTCGGCGACCACTTAATGCAATTAATTGGCTAGCTTTATTGCAGTCATTAATTCATTACTTTGGACAACCCAATCAGAAGCAAGCAAATGGGAGTTACAAGTCAAGAGATTCATGGCATTTAAACTATGAAATTCCTCTCATCATGGCGATTAAAGGCGATTAAATGCACTCAATATCCACCGGCCAATCAGAAGCCAAGAAAAAGGAGTTACAAAATAAAGGAATTAAACCCTGTAACTCCTCCTATTATGCGGCTTAATGACAATTAAAGCCCATAAACCCTCATAAATGGCTATCAAGAGCCTATAAATAGGAGAGCACTCCAAGCATTCAAAAACACTCCCAAAGATCAGAATTAGATCAGCTTCCAGGCACAGAAAATCCAGAGAAAGAATGAGAGAAAACTCTGCTGAAGTTTTGCACCGGCCACCACTACAAGGTGACAAAAGTCCCTTGGGGGGTACCCCCCAAGGTCCTTGCCTTCTCCTTTTGCCTCCAACGGCTTAGACATGGCTTTTCAGTCCGTCTACTTAGCTTTTTATTGGACATAGGACCTCCTCTTGGTCTTTGTCCTCTAAAAATCTGAGGTTATAGCCAAGCTAAGCGAATCAAGAGCATCCTCTGTTCTCATCTGCATGGATGATGGCGAAGTCCACACATGGCTTGCGACCATCAATCTGAACGAGTCCCCCACAATCTTCTGAGAAGTTAGATCCTCCTTTTCTTGCTTTTCATTGTATTTTGTATTTTTCTAGAAGAGATAAAATTCACAACTCTTGTCTTTCATTATTGATAAGAATTGTAAATCGGCTATAAATGCCAAAAATCGGCTATAAATGCCAAAATCGGCTATAAACGCCAAAAAATCATCTTTCGCATCAAATCAAGAAAATGTCTCTTTTTCTTAAATATATGTGCAATGGAAAACTTGAAAGAAGTTGATTTCCTTTTTACTTGCGAAGGTCGATTTCCGGATCACCATTTACAATTCCAAGTAAAATCGAAAATCTGGCACACCCACACAAAAAAATGTTGATACCCGCTTTTGACACTGGTTACGAAAGGGTCGTACCCCACAGGCTCCCACGTCCGCCGACCTCAGTAGAACAAGTGCGCAGATAGCGCGGTCCATCACTAGCATAAAGCCCGTGCAATGCATGGATTAGTAATGCAGGCGTTAGTTAGGTCTCATACAAAATTGAATAATAAATGAAATTAATGAATAAATTAAATTAAACCCATTTTTGTAGACATCTAGATAAAAAGAACTCTTTTTTTGCATTGGTTAACACAAGTGATTCATGGTTCGATAGACCCTTTTTAGATCGACCCTAGCCAAATTTAACTCTAAATAGGAGATAGGGCCCTAGCAAAGTGTTACTCAATTAGAAAATGGTTCCATCAAATATAAATTTGTTATAAGAAAATAATAAACAAAAAAATCCTCAAAACTTAGGCTTTTTTGAATAAAAGGGGACAATTTTTTATATGTTTGCCATGCATATCAATTCATATGTTATGATGAGATTTTAATAATTGGTTTATACATGTATATACTTATATTTTCCCAGAACATAACTGTCAGACCCCGACCCAGGTTCGGTATATTTAATTTATATTTTTAATCATGATTAGTTTAAAAGTGGGGTTTAGAGGATGATTAGCTTAATTTTAGGCTAGAATAGACTTTTGAATAGCTTTGGGGATTTTTGAGAGCCAATAGATTTAGTTTGACGCGGGCCGGAGCGCCCGTGTGTCACATGTGAAATTGGGGGAAATTTATTCTTATTTGAAAAATTCCAATTTTTACTTCTTTTGACTCATTTAATTATTTTTGACAACTTTCATGTTTTGCCAAACTGCATTTGAGGCTTAGAAATCACGTTTTTCAAGAAAAAGGGCAAAACCGACCTCTCATACAAAATCTGAACCCAAATTTCAAAAATTTTAAAATATGGCAAAAATATACTTTATGGAAAGTAGATATTTCGTTAAACGATTTTGTCTTCTTCGCGTCTTCATCCGGGACCCATACGTACCATTTTCAGCAATTTGAAGATTGGGACCCACTGGCCCACTTTATATAAGTACAGCCCTCTTCTAATCTTCTCCATTCATTTTTTCTGCAACTTTTGAGAAAGCCTAGGGTTCCATTGTTCAAGCACTTTCTTTCTCCTCTTGAACATCCATTTCTTGAAGACAAAGCAAAGGATTGATCTCCAAGGCTTCTTCCCCATCCTTTAAGCTTCTCAAAGACACATTTTTCAAAAGATTTGAGCTAGGAGAGATCCCTTTTCCAAGCCTTTCTTCCTTGTTCAAGCTACAAAAGGTTAGACATGGCTTTTCTTTCATGAAATCTTGGTTTTTCAAATCATTTAGAGTGTTTTTATCATTCATACAAAGAGGTTTCATGGAGTTCTGTAAAGGATTGGTTTTTTAGGGTTTTCTTGGGAATATTTTGAGGGTTTTTGTAGATTTAGAGCTAGAGGCTTGTTAGAGGCTATCCTAGAGTGATTTAACCTTCTTCTTGGCCAAGGCAAGTAAATAACCTAGCTAATGTGGATGATGTCTTGAATTTTCTCTTATGTGCTTCTCTCTTTTTATATTGGTTTCATCTTGGATGTTTAAGCAATGGTATTATTCTTATTTTCCTTTAGACTATTGTTTTGCAAGAATTTTGGTTGTGTTCATGAATTGATTTTACTTGAATCAGCTCTTATATTTTTAGGAATTTTGTGTCTTGAAGAATGAAAGAAACTTATGTTTGTATTTGATTTAATTGATGGGAATGGGATGATTTAGTTTATGGTTGTTTTGATGGGGTTTGATGAGGCCTGATTAGGCCCTAATTTTTATGGAAATCATACGGAGGAGAAGGAGGGGAAAGAAAAATAAAAAAATGGGAAGAAGAGTTGCAAATCTACACCTGAATTGGACTGGTGCAAAGCCAAGTCCGCTCGAGCGAACCCAGTGGGCCGCTCGAGCGGACCAGGTTCTGCCTGGTCCAGAGCGGGCCAGTTCTAGCGACCCATTGGGTCTGCTCGAGCGGACAAGGTTCTGGATGGATCTTGCTCTAGTGGACCCTGGGTCGCTCGAGCGGGCTCAGGGCAGGGCCTGGACAGATTTTGGGCCCAACTTCTAGGCTATTTTCCATCCTCTTTTCAGGCCTGTTTTAGGCGCAATCCAGCCCACTTCTCATCCCATATTTGAAGCCCATTCAGCCCTTTGTTAACACATGGAAGTCCGGAAAGAAAGCATTATACAAAATCAATTTGAATTATGAGATTTAAGTGGAGAATGATAGAATTGTTTGTTGTTAGAAATCACCCGGGAAGTCTTTCAAGTCTTAATGTACACTTTTGTTTCTTTAATTGTCAATGAACTTCAGTGGCACCAAATTTCTTATTAATAATTGACATTAGGAGACTAAGTGCGCTTTAAGACAACCCATGGTAAACCATTGGACCATCATATACTATTTCATTCCAAGTTTAAAGGTTTATTTGTTTCCTTTTTGTAAATTGATTAGAGATGAATTGACTGGTTTGCTACATTTGTAAACATCGGTAAGACTACTCTTCAGAATTTTTCGGAATTATCGGTGTGTTCGTTATATATTTGTTTGGAGTAGTTTTCTTATCGATTTCAGAAATGTATTACTATGATTTGATTTGTACAAACTCAGGATTTTGTTTGAATGGTACCATTAAGCTTAGGTCACCTTGTCGGGTCGATCACTCGGCTTGGGATCTTTAAATTATCTGCCAATTGCAGTTTAGATTCTGTCTGTTCCGGCCATGGCAATGGTTTCTGTTTCCGGTCCCACGGGTAGTGGCAACGATTTTCTGTTATCCGTCCCACTTTATGTGGCAAGGGCTCTGTGTTCCGGTCCCAAGGGTAGTGGCAACGGTTTCTGTCTGCTCTTATTACTTCGGTAATAGGAGAATATAACATATGTGGTTTGCCAGAGTTTTTATTCAGTTTGTTATACTTCTTTAAAATTATTAATAACTTATAAATTATTTATTGATTTCACCAATGTTTATGATTAGAATTCTAATTGTTATATAATGATTTCATAATTTTTTATAAACCATATTATCATGTTACCTGTTTTATTTGCTTGCTGGACCGTTGTGTCTAACCCATCTTTGTTTGGTGCCAGATATTGATCCCTCAACCCTTGAGACGCAGTACGAGGAGGAACACATAGCTCAGATAGAACGTGAGTGGCAACCAGATGATGTTGTTTAAACATCGAATTGAACTTTGAGCTACGGACCAAATTTTGGGATGGTTTTATTTTAGGATATTGTTATAGCCATTGTTGGCATTCTTTTGGGATTTGTAAATATAAACCTTAACCTACTTTTCTTGTATTGAACTTGAACAAACTATGGGCCTATCTATATTATGTTTCTCATTTTGATACTAGTCTTGAATGCCATTTTATATATGTATGTTTGAAATTATTGGTTTGCTACAATGCTTCCGCGAGAATTGTTTATTGAAAAAGTGATTGTTACATAGTGATGGATCGAACTTCGAGGATCCTTACCGCGGAAAAACTGTGGGAAACCAGCGTGTGCGGGCGTAATTTTTCGGCTCGCCACACCACAACCCTGGATTAAGAATTTAATTATCAAATTCTCGGTTCGGGGGCGTGACAGGCTTGGTATCAGAGCGAGAAATATTTGAAGCAATTAAAAATGGATTGGAAACATAGGAACGTCGCAAGGATTCGTTAGACTGCTCGTTAGTTAGTATCGATTGGGTTTTGGGTACGCTTTATTTATTATATTTTGTTGTACTAACAAGTTGTTTTACAGCATTATGGCTCCGCGCAAACCTCTTACTACTGGAAATGCTTCGGGTAGTAACAGTGGCAGCGGGATAGAGAATTAGATGTCAGATCAATTCCAACAACTTATGCAAATGTTAGTTGAACAGCAGCAGAAAGCAAATGAAAATCAAGCAAGATCTCAAGAACAAATGGTAAAGAAAGACAGAGTTAACTCAAGTTCAGAGACAGTTGTTAGAAGTTTTGGGTAGGAGACCAGATCCAGTGCCAGCACCTAATGTGGGAGCACAATTTCTCATCCAGAATAGAGACAAGGATCCTAATACTTTGTTTGAGTGGTTTAGAAAGAGAGACCCTAAGAAGTTTACAGGACAAGAAGATCCTTTAACAGCTGACGAATGGTTAGCCCACATGGAAAACATCTTCGATATTTTTACATGCAATGGCAGGCAGAACTTCTATGTTCACTGAACTGGCAGATAATTGGTGGAAGACCATAAAGGATGGCTATCAAAATATTGAAAACGAAGTTGCCTGGACTACCTTTAAACAACAGTTCAATGAGAAATATGTCCCTACCCACATCAAGAAGCAGAAAGCAGCAGAGTTTCAGTTGCTCAAGCAAGAGGACATGACAGTCCTTGAGTATCTTACAAAATTTAAGAAATTGTTGAAAGTCCGGGATCCTTACCCAAGAGGGGGGGTGAATAGGGTGAGCTATTACTTAGTGACCAATTAAGACCAATTTTAATTTTTGTAAAATTAACTAGTCACAAGTGATGATTAACAAACAAAATGCGGAAGCTAATAAAATCAATCTCCACAAAGCAATCACCATCACACAATCATTTATAGTGGTTCAGCCTCAATGCCTACATCCACTACCGGCTTGTGATCCAACACCCCACCGGATTTTCACTATCTATGCTTTTCAATAAGCTAAGCAATAACCTCTATAATGTTGTTTTTCTATGCTTAACAACAATCTAAACAAGATGCTTTTCTAGGCTAAGCAATAACCCTTACACAATGCTTTTCTTAGGCTAAACAATAACCTTTATAATCAAGAGATTTTTTCTTTCTCAATGAAGTGTCTAAACAAACACTAGAAGAGAAATAATTTAAGCTCAATTACAATGCCTCTAAAATAGGCGGATATGAAATTGATAAACTAATTCACACAACACTCTATGAAATGCATAGATGAATGCTCATGATGTGTGTGTGTGTGTGTGTGTGTGTGTGTGTGTGAAAACTTCAATCAAGTTTAAAAATAAGTCCAATCAATATATGCTTAATGCATTTAAAAGTTTAAAGCACATAAAAGATTTGATTGAAGTGTAATGAAAATCACATGTAAAACTATTAACTTGTTAATGATATGAAAATCAAAAGTTCATAAGTTATATGAAATTAATTATGTCTAAACATGTGATGCATGTGCAATGTTGTTTGCAAAAACAAAAGTTTAGCTAAGGTTCAAATGAATGAGAACAACAAATATGATTCAACCAAGCAAATGAAACATGTTATAAAAGAGATCAAAGATTTTGACAAAACATGTTTTATAAAGTTTTAACACAAACTTGGTTTGAAATCAAAGTGAAGAATCCAATCCAACTTGAAGAATGGATTCAACACATCATAGTTATCATGCTAAAAATCATTTACCAAAGATTTAAAACAAAGCATATAACATATGATAAATAGAAGTAAAACTTACTTGGAAATTTATCTTAATTTACTTGGAGATTTTACTTAATTAATCCAAGCTTTAGCTTTACTAATGACCCATTAGCCTTCCTTAGTTCATTCCCCTTTGTTTAGGCTTCAATCACCTCAAGAATGGCATCTAGAGTCATCACTTTTGGCCTTGGAATGAACTTGCTTTTATAGAAAAAGTGGGCCAACGGTTACCTGTCGGTTAACCGCCATCCTGGATTCAGTTAACCGACACCCCAACGGTCATCTCCCCAATGGTCATAATTTTGAACTGAAGACAGTTGAACAGGTGTGGTCAGCCGACATACAGGGTTCGGCTAGCCGACATATGACCGATAGGCTAACAGACATTAATTCCCAGAAATCACAGAATTCGCTTCTGGATTCAGGACTGACAGCTGACGGAAAGAGGTTCGGTCCATGGTTGGTTAGCCGACACCTGACTGACAGGCAAACTGACAGTGTGGCCGAAATTCTAACTTTTGCATATTTCAAAGTATTTTCTTGTGAGGATTTTTGGGCCATCAAACCAAACATGGAAACATGATTTAAATCAATCTAAGTGTTTTAAAAACATGAAACCTAAAATGCCAAATAAGATTTGAAACTTTTAAAATCATTGGCTAGCTTGATTGATAAAAATTCTATTTCAAACTAAATGCTTCCAAGTTTAAAACCAAAACATGCATGAAACAAATGATTTACAAGATTTAAAACAATGCATGAGTAAATCAAGATTTCAAGGTTTTTTCTAAATCAATGCATGTGTGAAAATTCAAATGATGCTAAAATGATAATGCATCCATCAAATTGCAATATACAAAATCACTAACAATCTCCCCCCTTTGCAATTTGATGGCAACTTACTCAACAAGAATTTACACACTAGTCTTCAGCTCCTCCTTAGCTGGACAAGGCTTGAAATCTTCTTGGATGCTCCTTTGACTTGGCTTGGGCTCTAGGTCTTTTTCTTCATTCTCCTTGATGCTTGGAGCTTGATCATTCTTCAAGCTTTCTTTTCTTCTTTAGCCAAGAATCTTTTTTAGCTCCCAAGCTTTCTTCTTTCATCTCTCCCCCTTTGACCATGCATACTTTCCCTTTGGCAAGATATGTATTCTCTCCCCCTTTGGAAGATAATTCAAAACCTCCCCTTAGATAACTTGAGCACTCTCTCCCCCTTTGACATGGAACTTGAACACTCTCTCCCCCTTTGCCATTAAATTGCAAAATGCCAATTGAAGAGGGGTAGGAATTTCTTCAAGACCCTTGAGGATCAAGTGGTACCTATACAAATGAAACAAGGAAAATACCTTTTAGTAGCACCTGTTAACAAAAACATTCAAAAATGAAATCATAACAGGGTATCATGTATGGGTAGTTAGCTATAAGGATAAAGAGCCAATACAAGGGTGAATTTGTTCAAAACTAATGCTTCCTTAGAAGGTTTACACTCCCCCTCAATCCATACTCTCCTTTTGTCAAATTTTTGACAATGATTTAACTATTTGGTGCAAAAAAAAGATGGTTTAACCAATTGAGGGTTAACTTCAAGAGAAGGATTAGATTCCAATTGATAGCAATTGACTATATAGCTCAATATGATCAAATTACCAAAATAAAGAGCAAGGTCATGGAGATAAACTATCATGGATACCAATTGGAATAAAGAATACCAATTGAGATTCAAGGATAAGACTATTAACTCAATCACTCTAAAATGGAGTTAGAAAGAGTATAACTACTAGGATTAATCCAAAATAGTGCTATCAATGATGTTATGGGGTTTTTTTAAAGATAGCATCAATCAATATAACTATGAAAATCATATGAAATGAACAATTTGAAATCATTTCATCCAATCATAAAATATGACTATCATGTGCAAGATGAGTGAAATGAAGTTCAAACATGAAACCTACCTCAACTATTAACCAACCAACATTATGAACACATAAACATGGTGGTCATGAGATTTACCTATAAGTGCAAGAGAGGTGGCAAGCATGAAAATTATGATGCTAATGGAATGTGACATGGAATAAAGACATATTACTATTAAGTTCAAACCAATGTACACAAGCTCTATCACATTCTCAAGATATGACATCAATTGGAAATTATACTAATTAAAACCAATTGAATATGAAACATGGTCAAGAGCAAGGATGTGACAAACACAAAGTTCCATCAATCATCATAAATGAATATTCATCACTTTTAATGATATAACTAATGAGCATAGTGATGAACATGTTAAATTGCATAAAAGAATATAGCTAGGAGATGTATGCAATTTTCAAAGTGTCAAAATCATATGAATTCAACATCTAAGAAATCTATCAAACAATAGATATAACTATAAGATACAAGAAATGGGTTTCAAAGAAGTCTATATGATCAAGAACACTACTATGAAGTTGAAACATGTATGAAGATGGCATCACTAAGAAAATACACATGAATCAACATCATAACCATCCATTTCAAAAAATAATGACTAGAAAGCACAAAAGATGGATTTGAGAGTTCTAGTATGGAATCTACAAATATAACTAAGAATACAACCATACATTGAACCAATTGACATTTGCATATAAAAAGAATATAACCAAATGAGCAAATATGCAAATTGCTTATAACAATATTCATTTCCATTATAGGTAATATAACCATATGCATAAGAAAATGAGATCATGGAACATGCTTTGATGAATATAACTAAAGATGTTTTAAAGCATCTCCAATCATACAATCTTCAAATCATTTCAATAAACAAAATTCAACAATGAGCATAATGAGAATGATATTGAAGAAAACACATTATCAATTATCAATCTGTATTCCAAAGAATATAACTATAAGTGTTCATACAAATGGATTTAAAAGATGAATGACTTGATATCAATTGGAAAATACACTCAAATGAAAATTATAACTATAATGATCTAACAAATTGAAACTCAAGTATAACAAGGAATTGAATTTTCATTTAAAGAAACTAACTTAGTAAGCATACAATGAAAATCAATTTTGATAATCATATCTCATCAATGAGACACAATCATTTTTCAACTTGCATTTTAAAAAGATATATCTTATTTGAAACACATACAAGTTGATTTTTCAAAACAATAATTTTCCATATGAAAGTGTAACTTAGAAATCCATGGAAAATCCAAATTCATTTAAATCATTTGTTTTTCAAACTAATATAACTATGACATTCAAACAAATGAATTTGCAACATCAATCGATTATGAAAGATCTAGCTATGAAAGCTTTTGAAATCATAATCAATTGATCATGTAGAAATGTAATACAAGTTATATAACTATATGAGAGCAAAAAGAAAATCTATCATGAGAAAATTATAATCAAATGATTTTGAAAACCATGATATGTAACTAGAGAAGTACATGAAAACAAAATCAATTGATCACAAATAAACATTGCATTTAAAGAAATGTAACTTATGAAAGAACAAAAATGCAAATGAATCATGACCAATAATAGGATTTAACTATAAATGATAGGTTGGTCAATGAGGTTCCGGCCTTAAGGTTTGTCTAAGAGTCTAACTTTAGGAATCCACCTAAGGTCTTGAGAGGGTTGATCTTTGAGGTCTATCTTAGAAGTCCCACCAACTCTAGGAGATTTGACTTGATAAATTTTCAATTTAGACCTATCACCATGAGATTTAGATTAGACTAAATTTAGCTTAGATTGGTGATCAGTCTTTTGAGGTTGGTGAGTTTGTTTCTTAGGGGATTGATTCACTTTTCTTTTCTTCTTATTTCCTCCCTTTATTTGACTTTTGAATTTTAAATTTAACTTGGCAATTTTCTTCAAAAGTTCTTTCATGTGTTGACTTAAGGGAGGTAGGTTGAGAAGCTTTTTGTTGATAGATTCTTTTATCTTTGGTTTAACTTGTTTAGCCTTTTGAGAGTCTATCTTAGGAGACTCCTTTTTAATAGGTTTAACTTATTTAATCTTTTTAGAGCTTCATTGATTTTTAGTGTCTTATCCATCATAGAATTTGATTTTACTTTTTTTGGTTCAAAAATGGGTTTAGACACATGGCTTCTTCTTTGTTTGCACTCAAACCTTCAATGCCCTTCAATGCCACAATAATTACATTTGATCATGGGCAAGGAAGTGTGAGTGCTAGAGAATGATGACTCACTTTTCACAAATGTGTTGGTGAATATAGGGTCATGTGAAATATGCCTATCAAATCCAAAACCCGTCCTATCTCTTTGTGATTTACCCAATCTAAATAATTTTTCAAATTTCTCTTCACCTTGGGTAAATTTGCACTCATACTTTTGTTGTAGCTTTCTAGTTGAGTGACTTGTTCTTTAAGGGTTGAATTTTCATTTTTAACTTTTATTAGTTCATTTTCAATTCCCTTAAAATTATTTAGTTCTTCATGGGCAAGTTTTAATTCAAATTTAATTTCATTAATAACATTAGATCCAAGTTCTAGAGTTTTTATATTATTTTGAGCATTAGATAAGTTTTCCTTAGAAATAGTCAACTTGGATTCTAGGTTGTTAATATATTTGTCTTACCTTTGTGATTGATCTCTTAGTTTTAAATTTTCCTTTTTAAGTTCATCACTTCCTATCTTTAATTCATTTAGTGATGAATATTAGATAGGTTATGCAAAGAGATCATGAACTTAGATTCTACACAATTTATTACTTCTTCTTTCTCTCTAAGTATATCTTCAGAAGAGACTAATTCTTTGTTTAGTCTTTTAGATTCTTCTTTTTATTTTTATTATTCTTAGCAAGCTTTAAGGACAATGCATACAATTCTTCCTAAGCTTGTTGAAGGTCATCTTCTTTTTCATCATTTTCTTCTTCTTTTAATTCAAGTTGAGATTCATTAAATTCAAAGTTTGAATCTCCAATTGTGGGAAGATGGGGTCTAGAAGAATCTACACATGAATCAACACAATCTGACATAGTGGAATCCATTCTAATGATTTTCATGAAAACACAACTAGGGTTCTAACTATATGCTTTTACACCTATTCAAGAGTTCCAATAACACTTGAACCTAATATAGAGCACCTTGCTCCGATACCAATCGAAAGTCCGGGATCCTTACCTTAGAGAGAGGGGGGGGGGGGGGGGGGGGTGAATAGGGTGAGCTACTACTTAGTGACCAATTAAGATCAATTTCAATTTCTTTAAAATTAACTAGTTATAAGTGATGATTAACAAACAAAATGCGGAAGCTAATAAAATCAATCACCACAAAGCAATCACCACCACACAATCATTTATAGTGGTTCGGTCTCAATGCCTACATCCACTACCGGCTTGTGATCCAACACCCCACTGGATTTCCACTATCTATGCTTTTCAATAGGCTAAGCAATAACCTCTACAATGTTGTTTTTCTAGGCTTAACAACAACCTAAACAAGATGCTATTCTAGGCTAAGCAATAACCCTTACACAATGCTTTTCTTAGGCTAAACAATACCCTTTACAATCAAGAGATTTTTTCTTTCTCAATGAAGTGTCTAAACAAACACTTAAAGAGAAACAATTTAAGCTCAATTACAATGCCTCTAAAATAGGCGGATATGAAATTGATAAACTAATTCACACAACACTCTATGAAATGCATAGATGAATGCTCATGATGTGTTTTGTGTGTGTGTGTGTGTGTGTGTGTGTGTGTGTGTGTGTGTTGAATACTTCAATCAAGTTTAAAAATAAGTCCAATCAATATATGCTTAATGCATTTAAAAGTTTAAAGCACATAAAAGATTTGATTGAAGTGTAACGCAAATCACATGTAAAACTATTAACTTGTTAATGATATGAAAATCAAAAGTTCCCAAGTTGTATGAAATTAATTAAATCTAAACATGTGATGCATGTGCAATGTTGTTTTAAAAAACAAAAGTTTAACTAAGATTCAAATGAATGAGAACAACAAATATGATTCAACCAAGCAAATGAAACATGTTATAAAAGAAATCAAAGATTTTGACAAAACATGTTTTATAAAGTTTTATCACAAACTTGGTTTGAAATCAAGGTGAAGAATCCAATCCAACTTGAAGAATGGATTCAACACATCATAGTTATCATGCTAAAAATCATTTACCAAAGATTTAAAAGAAAGCATATAACATATGATAAATAGAAGTAAAACTTACTTGGAGATTTAACTTCATTAATCCAAGCTTTAGCTTTACTAATGACCCATTAGCCTTCCTTAGTTCATTTTCCTTGTTTAGGCTTCATTCACCTCAAGAATGACCTTTAGAATCATCACTTTTGGCCTTGGAATGAACTTGCTTTTATAGAAAAAATGGGCCAACGGTTACCTGTCGGTTAACCGACATCTAGGGTTCGATTAACCGACACCCCAACGGTCATCTCCCCAACGGTCATATTTTTGAACTGAAGACCGTTGAATAGGTGTCGGTCAGTCGGCATATAGGGTTCGGCTAGCCGAGACATGACCGACACTCGACCAACAGGCTGACCGACGTTCCCATAAATCACAGAATTCGCTACTAGATTCGTGATCGACAGCTGATGGAAAGAGGTTTGGTCTATGGTTGGTTAGCCAACACCTAACCGACAGGCAAACCGACAGTGTGGCCAAAATCCCAACTTTTGCATATTTCAAAGTATTTTCT
The DNA here is from genome assembly GCA_012931725.1 of Litsea cubeba. NCBI lineage: Eukaryota > Viridiplantae > Streptophyta > Magnoliopsida > Laurales > Lauraceae > Litsea > Litsea cubeba. The sequence continues at coordinate 37,729,493 of CM022948.1, forward strand.
TGTGGGGATTTTTGGGCCATTAAACCAAGCATGGAAACATGATTTAAATCAATCTAAGTGTTTTAAAAACATGAAACCTAAAATGCCAAATAAGATTTGAAACTTTTAAAACCATTAGCTAGCTTGTTTCATAAAAATTCTATTTCAAACTAAATGCATCCAAGTTTAAAGCCAAAACATGCATGAAAAAATGATTTACAGGATTTAAAACAATGCATGAGTAAATCAATATTTCAAGATTTTTTCTAAATCAATGCATGTGTGAAAATTCGAATGATGCTAAAATGATAATGCATCCATCAAATTGCAATATACAAAATCACTAACAATTGTCTCGTTATGCACCAGAGCTGACTGATACAGAAGAAAAGAAAATCACCAAGTGAATGGATGGACTTAATCCCATCATCTTGAGGGATGCCTCGGGTGTTATACCACCCTCTACTTTCCAAGAGGCTATCAAAAGAGCTTACAAATTTGAAGATATTAATAATCAAATCATCAAGGATGCTCAAAGGAAAAGGCAGCAGTACCAAGGGTAGAAATCCTATCAAGGCAAGAGATAGAAACAGCAGCAGAACCCATAAAGATAATCAACTTGTGAACATTGCGGCAAAAACCACCCTTCTCAACAATGCTACAGACTCACCGATCAGTGCTATAGGTGTGTTAGTACAGATCACCAAATGAAGGACTGTCTAAACATCAGAAATCAAGGCAACAGGCCTCCACAAGCAACCCAGGCAAACACCACAGCAAAACCAACCAGTGGCTCAGAATCAGCAGAGGCAGCAGCAGCAGCATCAGCAACAACCACACAACCAGAATGTCCGTCCACCTCAGCAGCAGAACAGGAATGTGCAGCAAGGAAGGCAGAATCAGAACCGAAATAAACCACAACAGCAAGGCCGGCTAAATCATCTGAATCAAATGGATGCAGACGTAGCTGACAATGTAGTTGAAGGTAAACTCTTAATCTGTGAAGTAGAAGCTAAAGTGTTGTTTGATCCAGGGTCAACCCATTCTTTTATATCTCCTGTGTTTGCAAAACTGATTAGTGTACCTGCTAGCGAGTTAGAGTTTATTTTGACTGTCACAACTCCAGTAGGGAAACAGGTTGTTTGTAGCACATATTATCCTAGATGTATAGTTAAGATAGGAGATGTCACATTCTCTGCTGATCTCATTATCTTGGATATGCATGACTTCGATGTCATTTTAGGCATGGATTGGTTAGCGGGACATCATGCCTCCATGGATTGCTTTAGTAAGACCATTACTTTTAGATTGGATGGGATATCCACCAGGGTTGAATTTCAGGGAGAGAAAAGGGTTTCTCTGGCTAGATTTATTTCAGCACTTTCTGCAGCTAAACTGTTGAGAACGGGATGTGAAGGATTCATAGCATTTGTTTCAAAGGATGAACAATCCCAAGGGGTGGAGAACATCCAGGTAGTGTGTGAGTTCCCAGATGTTTTCCCAGAAGAAATTCCAGGTCTACCACTAATCAGAGAGATTGAGTTTACAATAGAATTAATATCAGGGACTGCTCCGATCTCCATTGCTCCATACAGGATGGCTCTAACAGAGTAAAGTGAATTAAAGTTACAGTTGCAAGAGCTGCTAGAAAAAGGCTTTATAAGACCAAGTGTTTCACCTTAGGGAGCCCCAGCATTATTTGTCAAGAAGAAAGATGGAAGCCTGAGGATGTGCATTGAATACAGGAGATTAAATCAGGTGACCATTAAGAATAAGTATCCTTTACCAAGGATAGACGAATTATTTTTTCAGTTGCAAGGAGAAAAATTTTTCTCGAAGATAGATCTGAGATCCGGATATCACCAATTGAGGGTCAGAGCATCAGACATTCCGAAGACAGTTTTCCGGACTAGATACAGGCACTATGAATTTTTGGTGATGCACTTTGGACTGACGAATACACCGGCGGTATTTATGGCCCTTATGAACAAGATCTTCACACCTTATTTAGATCAATTCACCATCATTTTTATTGATGACATTCTAGTGTATTCCAAGTCAAGGGAAGAACAAGTGCAACATCTGAGGACTTCTTTACAGTTGTTGAGAGATAATCAATTATATGCAAAGCTTGGGAAATGCGAGTTCTAGTTAGAACAAGTCACTTTTCTAGGCCACATCATCTCTAAAGAAGGACTGGCAATTGATCCGGCAAAAATTAAAGCAGTTGTCAAGTGGGAAATGCCAAAGAATGTGACTGAGATTAGGAGTTTTCTGGGTTTGGTAGGCTCCTACCGACGATTTGTGTAGGGATTCTCATCGATAACAGCACCTTTGACCAAGTTAAACCGGAAGAATGTACCATTTGTATGGTCAGAAAAATGTGAGGCCAGTTTTGAGGAATTGAAGAAGAGACTAACTTCAGCACCAGTTCTCACCTTACCTTTAGGCAGTGGCGGTTTCATAGTTTATACCGACGCTTCAAGTGTGGGACTTGGTTGTGTGTTAATGCAAAATGGAAATGTCATAGCTTATGGCTCAAGACAGTTGAAGGAGCACGAGAAGAAATATGCAACACTTGACTTGGAATTAGCAGCGATTGTCTTCGCGTTAAAAATGTGGAGACACTGTTTGTACGGAGAAAAATTTAAAGTGCATTCAGACCACCGTAGTCTCCAATACTTGTTTTCTAAAAAAAAAAATAAATATGAGACAAAGGAGATGGATGGAGTATATAAAAGATTATGATTTTCCAATCATTTGCCATCTGGGGAAAGTAAATGTAGTAGCTGATGCATTGAGTAGAAAATCAGTTTGTTTGGCCAGTTTGCAAGGATTTTACAACTTTCAGCAATTTGAAGATTTGAGAGTGGAATCCCGACCCTTGAGGAAAGGAGTTATGTTGGCAATTATATCAGTGTCTGAGCTCGTCTTCTTTCCAAAAATCAAAGATAGTCAGATGCAAGATCTAGCCTTAACCAAAATTGTAGAACACATTTCGGAATGCCCAGATTTTCAAGTCATGGATGGAGTTTTGTACTTCCGCGGCAGGCTATGTGTTCCAAACATAGATGATTTGAGAAATGAGGTTATGATGGAAGCTCATAACACGAGGTGCTCTATGCACCCAGGGAGTACGAATATGTACCATAATTTGAAGAATAGATTTTGGTGGAATAGTATGAAGAGAGAGATAGCAGCCTTCGTGTCTAAATGCATGACTTGTCAGTTGGTGAAGGCAGAACATCAAAAGCCACCAGGTCTTTTGCAGCCATTGGAAATCCCGGAGTGGAAATGGGAACACTTAACTATGGATTTCGTTTCGGGTCTACCAACTACAAGCAAAGGGAACAATACAATCTGGGTCATAGTGGACCGTTTAACGAAGTCCGCACATTTTATTCCTTTGAAGACTGGAAAAAAAGATGCATATGCTATCTCTAGCAGAAGCCTTCGTGAAAGAAATTGTCAGTCGTCACGACCAGCCGGTTTTCATTACTTCAGACGGAGATAGTAGATTTGTTTCGAGGTTTTGGAAGACCTTGCATGAATCAATGGGAACAAAGCTTCAATTCAGCACGGCATATCACCCGCAAACTGATGGTCAGTCGGAGAGGGCTATACAGACCCTTAAGGACATGCTTAGAGATTGTGTACTCGACTTCAAGAATCAATGAGATGAGAATTTACCTCTCTGCGAATTTGCCTACAACAATAGCTACCATTCGAGCATAGGAATGGCTTCTTTCGAAGCGATGTATGGCAGAAAGTGTAGAACCCCAGTGTGTTGGGAAGGAGTCGGAGAACACAGTTTTCATGGACCTTCATTGGTTGGAGAAACAAGCGACAATATTAAGCTTATTCATGAACTTTTGAAGATTGCGAGAAGCCGACAGAAGAGTTATGCTGATGTTCGAAGGAAAGATCTACAATTCCAAGTTGGAGACAAGGTATTTTTTGAAAGTATCTCCGGTTAGAGGAACATTGAGATTTGGACAGAAGGGTAAATTATCGAAGAGATTCATTGGACCGTACGAGATATTGAGTCATGTTGGAGAAGTGGCTTATAGATTGGCTTTGCCTCCAGAGCTCTCAAGTGTACACAATGTGTTTCACTTGTCGATGTTGAGGAAACATGTTTCAGACCCTGCACACGTGTTACATCACGAGCCATTAGAAGTTCGGGAAGATGCCACTTATATGGAGAAGCCGGTCAGGATTATTGATACTAAAGAACAAGAATTGAGGAATAGAACGATATAGTGGGTAAAAGTTCTTTAGGAGAATCATGGACCGGAAGAGGCCACATGGGAACTACGTGATCAGGTTCAGAAGAAATACCCTCAGCTTCTACCAGAGGTTAGTGTTCATTTGGAGGACCAAATGTTGTTTTAAGGGGTGGAGGATGTCAGACCCCGACCCAAGTTCGGTATTTTAATTTATATTTTTAACCGTGATTAGTTTATAAGTAGGGTTTAGAGGACGATTAGCTTAATCTTAAGCTAGAATAGACTTTTGAATAGCTTTGGGGGATTTTTGAGAGCCAATAAATTTAGTTTGACGCGGACCGGGGCGCCCGTGTGTCACATGTGAAATTGGGGGAAATTTATTCTTATTTAAAAAATTCCAATTTTTACTTCTTTTGACTCATTTTATTGTTTTTGACAACTTTCATGTTTTGCCAAACTGCATTTGAGGCTTAGAAACACGTTTTTCAAGAAAAAGGGCAAAATCGACCTTTCACACAAAATCTGTACCCAAATTTCAAAAATTTCAGAATATGGCAAAAATATACCTTTTGGAAAGTAGATATTTCATTGAACAATTTTGTCCTCTTTGTCGTCTTCATCTGGGACCCACAAGTACCATTTTCAGCCATTTAAAGATTGGGACCCACTTGCCCACTTTATATAAGTACAGCCCTCTTCTTCTCTTCTCCATTCATTTTCCTGCAACTTTTGAGAAAGCCTAGGGTTCCATTGTTCAAGCACTTTCTTTCTCCTCTTGAACATCCATTTCTTGAAGACAAAGCAAAGGATTGATCTCCAAGGCTTCTTCCCCATCCTTCAAGCTTCTCAAAGACACATTTTTCAAAAGAATTGAGCTAGGAGAGATCCCTTTTCCAAGCCTTTCTTCCTTGTTCAAGCTACAAAAGGTTAGACATGGCTTTTCTTTCATGAGATCTTGGTTTTTCAAATCATTTAGAGTGTTTTTATCATTCATACAAAGAGGTTTCATGGAGTTTTGCAAAGGATTGGTTTTTTTAGGGTTTTCTTGGGAATATTTTAAGGGTTTTTGAAGATTTAGAGCTAGAGGCTTGTTAGAGGCTATCCTAGAGTGATTTAACCTTCTTCTTGGCCAAGGTAAGTAAATAACCTATCTAATGTGGATGATTTCTTGAATTTTCTCTTATGTGCTTCTCTCTTTTTATATTGGTTTCATCTTGGATGTTAAAGCAATGGTATTATGCTTATTTTCCTTTAGACTATTGTTTTGCAAAAATTTAGGTTGTGTTCATGAATTGATTTTACTTGAATCAGCTCTTATATTTTTAGGAATTTTGTGTCTTGAAGAATGAAAGAAACTTATGTTTGTATTTGATTTAATTGACGGGAATGGGATGATTTAGTTTATGGAAGTTTTGATGGGGTTTGATGAGGCATGATTAGGCCCTAGCTTCTATGGAAATCATATGGAGGAGGAGGGGAAAGAAAAATAAAAAAAATGGGAAGAAGAGGTGCAAATCTACACCTGAATCGGACTAGGGCAGAGCCTAGTCCGCTCGAGCGAACCCAGTGGGCCGCTCGAGTGGACCAGGTTCTGCCTAGTCCAGAGCGAGCCAGAAACTGGCCTGCTCGAGCGACCCATTGGTCCGCTCGAACGGACCAGGTTCTGGATGGACCTCGCTCGAGCTGACCCTGGGTCGCTCGAGCGGGCCCAGGGCAGGGCCTAGACAGATTTTGGGCCCAACTTCTGGGCTGTTTTCTAGCCTCTTTTCAGGCCTATTTTAGGCCCATTCCAGCCCACTTCTCATCCCATATTTGAAGCCCATTCAGCCCTTTATTAACACATGTTAGTCCAAAAAGAAAGCATTATACAAAATCAATTTGAATTATGAGATCTAAGTGGAGAATGATAGAATTGTTAGTTGTTAGAAATCACTCGGGAAGTGTTTCAAGTCTTAATGTACACTCTATTTCTTTTATTGTCAATGAACTTCAGCGGCACCAAATTTCTTTTTAATAATTGACATTAGGAGACTAAGTGTGCTTTAAGACAACTCGTGGTAAACCATTGAACCATCATATACTATTTCATTCCAAGTTTAAAAGTTTATTTGTTTCCTTTTTGTAAATTGATTAGAGATGAATTGACTGGTTTGCTATGATTGTAAACATCGGTAAGACTACTCTTCAGATTTTTTTGGAATTATCAGTGTGTTCGGTATATATTTGTTCGGAGTAGTTTTCTTATCAATTTCAGAAAAGTATTACTATGATTTGATTTGTACAAACTCAGGATTTTGTTTGAATGGCACCACTAAACTTAGGTCACCTTGTCGGGCTGATCACCCAGCTTGGGATCTTTAAATTATCTGCTAACTGCAGTTTGGATTCTGTCTATTCCGGCCAGGGCAACGGTTTCTGTTTTCGGTCCCATGGACAATGGCAATGGTTTTCTATTATTCGTCCCATTTTATGTGGCAACGGCTCTATTTTCCGGTCCCATGGGTAGTGGCAACGATTTCTGTCTGCTCTTGTTACTTCGGTAATAGGAGAATATAGCATATGTGGTTTGCCAGAGTTTTTATTCAGTTTGTTATACTTCTTTAAAATTATTAATGGCTTATAAATTATTTATTGATTTCACCAATGTTTATGATTAGACTTGTAATTGTTATATAATGATTTCATAATGTTTTATAAACCATATTATCATGTTACCTATTTTATTTGCTTGCTAACCGTTGTGTCTGACCCATCTTTGTCTAGTGCCAGATATTGATCCCTCAACCCTCGAGATGCAGTACGAGGAGGAACCCATACTCAGATAGAACGTGAGTGGCAACCGGATGATGTTGTTTAAACATTGAATCGAGCTTTGAGCTACGGATAACATTTTGGGATGGTTTTATTTTAGGATATTGTTATAGCCATTGTTGGCTTTCTTTTGGGATTTGTAAATATAAACCTCAACTTACTTTTCTTGTATTGATCTTGAACAAACTATGGGCCTATATATATTATGTTTCTCATTTTGATACTAGTCTTTAATGCCATTTTATATATGTATGTTTGAAATTATTGGTTTGCTACAATGCTTCTACGAGAAATGTAAATTGAAAAAGTGATTGTTACATAACGATGGATCAAACTTCGAGGATCCTCTTACAGCGGAAAAACCTGTGGGAAATCAGCGTGTGCGGGCGGAATTTTTTGGCTCACCACGCCACGACCTCAGATTAAGAACTCTAAACTATTTTGCTGAAACTCCGAATTGACTAAAACATTTCGGTTTGAAGGCCACATTGGAGCAAGGTCTGAAACAAAATTCTCAACTATGTTCCAAATATATTAAGCCTGTTTCAAGGGCCATCGTGCATAATAGATAGATTTTGGTATGCTCATAGATTCAAGGAAGAGTGATAAAAAAGAAGGCGCCATACTCAAAATAGACTTGAAAAAAGCTTATGAACATGTTGATTGGGAGGTTGTTGAGTTAAACTTTTAGAGTGTTGAAAAAGGGTGATCCATTGTCCCATTCATGTTTACAATAGTGACGGAACCGAAGGGTGTGCACTTTTTTTGAAGGCAAAAGAAGTTGGGTAATTGGTGGTTTCAAAGTTGGCATGGCTGGAGAGGTAGTTATCTTAGCTTGCGAATGACATTTTTTTATTTAGCTCAACAAGGTGAATGAAGTTTTAGTGTTGAAAGAATGCAAAGATGTTTCTAGTTAGTTTTAGGTTAAAAGATTATTCTTTCAAAATGCTTTATGGTAGGAGTGGGTAGCTCAAAAGCAAACATTCAGTCTTTGGCTGATAGATTGCCTTCTACTTGGTCGAACTCAAAATCAAAATATTATGTGAGATTCAACTATTGACAAGTTTGAAAGAAAATTGTCTTCTTAGAAGTGGCAACTTCTTTAAATAGGGGGAGGAGGAGAATAACCCTTATATATCAAGGAGGAATTATTTAGAGGAAGAGCTTAGCTCTTCTATGTTGGCTGTTATCACCAAGATTTATATTCCAGGTGTTGGCTGTTGGAAGTAGGTGGGCCTTCAAGATGAGTTTTCAAAACTTTTGACCCACTTGATGCAGGGATCAAATACCTAATAGGACAAGAACCCAATTCCGAGATGTAAAACCCTAATCTCATGCATTAAGACCAACGATCTATCAAAAGGACTGATGGCTTACAAAATCATTCGTGAGACTACTGTCAGCGGATGTGAGAGTCCGTGGGTCCAACCCTTTCGTGACCCGAGACGTGTTAGGAATTTTGTGTTTTGCAATTTGATGGACGCATTATCATTTTAATCATCATTTGAATTTTCACACATGCATTGATTTTGAAATACTTGAAATCTTGTCTTTTCTCATGCATGTTTTTAAAACTTTCAAATGATATGTTTCATGCATGTTTTGGATTTAAAACTTGGATGCATTTATTTTGAAAAAAGATATTTTATGAATCAAGCTAGCCTTTGGTTTTAAATCTTTCAAATCAATTTAGGCTTTTTATGTTTCATGTTTTTAAACCTCTTAGTTTGATTTAAATCATGATTCTAAGCTTGATTTAATGGCCCAAAGACCCCATAAGAAATAACTTTGAAATATGCAAATATTAGGGAAATGGTCCCTGGACCCGGTCGACCTGCAGTGTGCTCGGTCGACCGAGCCCATGGACCCAATCGACCGAGCACACTGCAGGTCGACCAGGAAAGAGCTGTTGGAGCTCTTTTTCAAACGGTCTGATTTTTCACCGTTAAGCCCAGGTCGACCGGGGAAAGTGCAGGTCGATTTGGGACACATAGAAACCCACTTTTTGGGCATAAATACTAATTCATTCCATGAAAAAATGTGTGGAACAATAAGGAACTCTTTAGCCTTCCTTGAGGTGTTTGGAGACAAGGGAAAGGGGAATGAACTAAGAGAGACCTAGGGGTTATTTGTAAAGCTAAATCTTGGATCAATGAAGTTAAATCTCTAAGTAAGCTTTACTTTTCACTTATATGCTTTGTTTAAATTATTGGTAAATGATTTTAGCATGATAACTATGATGTGTTAAATCCATTACTTTCATTCAATCTTTGATCTAAGTTGTGATGGATTCTTCACCTTGATTCAAACCAAGTTTGTTTTTAAAAAACTTCATTAATCATGCTTTGCCAAAATCTTTGATTTCTTTATAGCATGATTCTTTTACTTGGGCGAATCCTCATTTGTTGTTTTCAATCTTTTTAGAACTTTAGTTAAACTAGTTTGTTTTTTAAAACAAAATTACATATTAATCACATGTTTAGAATTAATTAGTTTTATATAACTTGTGAGCTTTTAATTTTCATATTTTAATGTCTCCGTACACATATTTGGTATCTTTTTGCTTGTTTTTGCGCCAAAGAGCCAGAGTTTTGTGGACTTAGAATGTATTTCTCGAAGGACTTTGGCAGAATTTTTAGCTTTTCGGTGTCGCAGAAAGAGTTAGCAAGAGAATATGTCAGACCCCGACCCAGGTTCGATATATTTAATTAATATTTTAACCGTGATTAGTTTATTAGTGGGTTTAGAGGATGATTAGCCTAATTAAAAGCTAGAATAGACTTTTGAATAGCTTTGGGGATTTATGAGAGCCGATAGATTTAGTTTGACGCGGGCCGGGGCGCCCGTGTGTCGCGTGTGATATTGGGGGAATTTATTCAAATTTTGAGAATTTCCAATTTTTATTTATTTTGACTCATTTTTATTGATGTTAACAACTTTCATGTTTTGTCTATTTGGATTTGAGGCTCAAAAATCACGTTTTTCAAGAAAAAAAGGCAAAAATCGTCGTTTTACACTAAATATGTACACAAATTTTGAAATTCACAAAATATAGCAAAAATATACGTTTTAGAAAGTAGATATTTCGACGAACAATTTTGTCTTCTTCGTCATTTTTTTTCGGGACACACAAATCAGTGATTCAGCCACTTGAATTTTGAGGCCAAATGGGGCCCATAACTTACCCATTTAAAACCCACGATGGCTCACTTCATCTCCTTCATTTCGTTTTTCCTGCAACGTTGGGCTGCGTCTAGGGTTCCTCTTCCAGCACACTTTCTCTCTCATCTTGTAAGCATTTTTCTTGAGTGATAAGTGAAGCATTGATCTCCTAATCCTCTTCTCCTCCCTCTTGGCTTTCCAAAGATACATTTTTCAAGGATTTTAAGCAAGGACAACCCTCTCCTCCAAGCCCTTCTTCTTGGTTTGAGCTTTCAAAGGTTACCAATGGCATTTCTTTCTTTAAATCATGGTTTTTCAAACCATTTAGAGTGCCTTTATCATACATGCAAAAGGTTTTCTTTGATAATTACAAATGATTGATTTTTAGGGCTTTTCCATGGGTTATTTTGGGGGTTTTGTAGATTTGGAGCTAGAGGCTTTAGAGAGATTACCTTAGAGTGTTTTGATCTTCTTATTGACCAAGGCAAGTGAATATTTCAGTTAATGTGATGATTATTACTTAATATGAATGATTTTGTGAATTTTCTTACCTTGACTTCTTACTCTTAAACGTATCATGTTTAATCTAGTCTTGTTTTGTAGTTTAGTTTACTAAACACATGTTTTAATTGCTTATATGTTTGCAGTTATTTCATTGAATTTTAATTTGAAACTTGTTTCATTTAGATTGGGTATTTTATGAGTGAATGGTTGAAATGGTGAAGTGATTGAATGATGTTTGGATAGGTGGATTTGAAGTGAGGATTGTTGTTTTGGAGGAGCTTTTAGCTCTTTTTTTAGTGCAAAGAACTATTGCTTGGAAATGAGAAGTATTTTGGAGAAAGGAAGGAGATGAACAATGCCAGAACTTCATCCCTGCAGCAGTGTCGGTCAGCTGTTGGTTAACCGACAGGTGGCCGACAGGTGACCGAACCTCTCGGTTCCTTTTCCCGAGAGCTATAAATTTCTGATGTTGAAGTGTCGGCTAACTAAACCCCGACCGACATAACTTTTTATCCCGATTCCAGAAGCTGTTCTCCTCCTGACCCTGTGTTCGGCTAGCTGTCGGTCAGAATGTTGGTTAACCGACCTAACCCTTGTCGGCTAACCACCAGCCAGTCTAAGGGTGACCGAACTTCACCCAGATTTTTGAATAAGTAAAGAAATTGATGATGAAAATTACCAGGCTATTTTTATAGGTCTTAATACATACTTTATAACCTTAAATGTTGGGGATCTTCAGTGGTACCAAACACTCTTCTTATAAATCAATAATTAAGGGATCAAGTATGTATCAAGACGACCTTAAGTAAGCTATTCGATCACTATACATCACTTCATCCTAAGATAGAGAAATTTGAATAATTTCTACAAATTCCTTTGTAGTAGATTGAGTGGTTCGCCACGTTTTGAAATATCGATAAAAACTACTCGTTTGATCAAGTGATAATTGTTCGTTTTTATATTGTCCAGAGTAGTTGCTTTTATCGATGAAAATTCATTCAATTGATTTGATCGTATCGATTAATGATTTTTGTCTGGCACCACTAAGCTTGGGACCATCGTTGGATTGATCACCTGACTTGGAATCCTTGAAATTATTGCCAATTGCAGTTTGGACCCTAGTGAGTGATTGTTTCCGGCCATGGCAACGGTTAGATCTTTCCTTCCATTTTATATGGTTTGGAATTGATCGAGTACTCTCATTGCTTTGGTAATGAAGTACGTATTGATTGAGTACTTTTATAGTACTTTATTAAGTGAGCTCTTGTTACCTTGGTAATAGGATAATATAGTACATGTGGTTTGCCAGCATTTTATTCGATTTCCAAGTGTTTTACTCGAATGTCATTGATTTATCCGAATGTTATTGTTTTACTCAATTGTTATCGTTTATTCGAATCTTTATACTCTTTGAATTACTTAATGTTTCTGAAATGTCCCTTTATTTCATTGCTACTATTGTTTAAGGTTTAAACATGTATTTGTATTCATTTTATAACGTTTTATAAATCCTATCATCTTGTTATCTGCTTTATTTGCTTGCCAGACCGATGTGTCTGACCTTCTTTGTTTGGTGCCAGATCTTGACCCCTCAGCCCTCGAGACGCAGTACGAGGAGGAGCCCATAGCTCCATCCGAACGTGAGTGGCAGCCTGATGATGTTGTTTAAGCATCGGGTTGAATCTTGAGCTACGAAACACATTTTGGGATGGTTAATTTTTTTGTGTCTTATTATAGCCATTGATGGCTTGTTTTGGGAATTGTAATTAATCGACATTTATTTTGTATTAAACTTGAACTAACTGTGGGCCCATTTATAATACGTTTCTCATTTTGATACTAGTCTTGAGTGCCATTTTAGGTACATATGTTTGGAATTATTTGTTTGCTACAATGCTTCCGTGAGAATTAAAAATGGATTAGAAGCATAGGGACGTGGCAAGGATCCGTGAGAATGTTCATTAGTTAGTATCGTTTGGGACTTGGGTACGCTTTGTTTATTATATTTTATTGTACTAACAAGCTGTTTTACAGCATTATGCCTCCACGCAGACCTCCAGTGACTGCAAATGCTTCAGGCAGCAATAATGGCAATAGGGTAGAGAATCAAATGTCAGATCAATTTCAGCAACTTATGTAAATGTTGGTTGAACAGCAACAGAAAACAAATGAAAATCAGGTAAGATTCCAAGAGCAGCAAGCTAGACTACAAGAACAGATGGCAAAGAAGGACGAAGAATTAACTCAGGTTCAGAGGCAGTTATTAGTGGTCTTGGAAAGAAGGCCAGAACAGGTGCCAGCTCCGAATGTAGGAGCTCAGTTTGTCATCCAAAATAGAGACAGGGATCCTAATGCTTTATTTGAGAAGTTTAGAAAAAGAGGTCTGAAGGAGATCACAGGACAAGAAGATCCATTGACAGCGGATGACTGGTTAGTCCATACAGAGAACATCTTTGACATTTTTCAGTGTACCGGCAGACAGCAAGTCCACCTGGCAGCTTGTCTACTGGAGTGGCAGATATATGGTGGAAAATTATCGAGGTTGGCTACCAAAAAATTGAGAATGAGGGTGCTTGGGCCGCATTCAAGCAACAGTTCAGCGAGAAATATGTTCCAGCTCATATCAAAAAGCAGAAAACAGCGGAGTTCCAACTACTCAAGCAAGAGGACATGACAGTCCTTGAGTATCGTACAAAGTTTGAGAAGTTGTCATTATGCACTAGAGCTCGTTGATACAAAAGAAAAGAAACTCACCAAGTTTATGGATGGACTGAATCCCATTATCTTGAGGGATGCCTCGGGTGTTGTACCACCCGCTACTTTCCAAGAGGCTATAAAAAAAAGCTTACAAATCTGAAGATATTAACAATCAAATCATCAAGGATGCTCAAAGGAAAATGGCAGCAATACCAAGGGCAGGAATCTTATCAAGGGCAAGAGGCAGAAACAATATCAGAAACCTCGGACATCTACTGCTTGTATTCATTATGGCAAGAATCACCCATCACAAGAATGTTACAGAATTACAGGACCTTGTTACAAGTGTGGTGGATTTAATCACCTAGCCAAGGACTGCTCGAACATCAGAAATAAAGGCAATAGGCCTCCACAGCAGCCCAGGCAAGCACCACAGCATAATCAATAGGCAGTACAAAATCAGCAAAGGCAGCCTCAGCAACAACCTCGTCAACAATCACAGAACCAAAATGTTCGTCCACCTCAGCAGCAGAACAGGAATGTGCAGCAAGGAAGGCATAATCAAAATCGAAACATACCATAACAGCAAGACCGCCTAAACCATTTGAATCAAGTGGACGCAGACACAATAGGTAATGTGGTAGAAGGTAAACTTCTTATCTCTGGAGTAGAAGCTAAAGTGTTGTTTGATCCAGGGTCAACTTATTCTTTTATATTTCATGTGTTTGCAAAAATGATTAGTGCATCTGCTAGCGAGTTAGAGTTTATTTGGAATGTCACAACTCCAATAGGGAAACAAGTTGTTTGAAACACATTTTAACCTAGATGCACAGTTGAGATAGGAGAGATGTCACATTCCCTGCAGATCTCATTATTTTAGATATGCATGACTTTGATGTCATTTTAGGCATGGATTGGTTAGTGGGACATCATGCCTCGATGGATTGTTTTAACAAGACCATTACTTTTAGATTGGATGGGACATCCACCGGAGTTGAATTTCAGGGAGAGAAAAGGATTTCTCCGGCTAGATTTATCTCAGCGCTTTCTGTAGCTAAATTGTTGAGAACCGAATATGAAGGATTTATAGCATTTGTTTCCAAGGATGAACAATCCCAAGGGGTGGAGAACATCACGGTAGTGTGTGAGTTTCCATATGTTTTCTGAGAAGAACTTCCAAGTCTACCACCAGTCAGAGAAATTGAATTTACAATAGAATTGATACCGGGGACTGCACTGATCTCCATTGCTCCATACAGGATGGCTCCAGCAGAATTAGGTGAACTAAAATTACAATTGCAAGAGCTATTAGAAAAAGGTTTTATAAGACCAAGTGTTTCACCTTGGGAGCCCCGGTGTTATTTGTCAAGAAGAAGGATGGAAGCCTAAGGATGTGCATAGACTATAGGAGGTTAAATCAAGTGACCATCAAGAATAAGTATCATTTGGCAAGGATAGACAAATTATTTGATCAGTTGCAAGGAGCAGATTTTTTCTCAAAGATAGAATTGAGATCCAGATATCACCAGTTGAGAGTCAGAACCTGGTTCGCTCGAGCGCACCTAAGTTTGCTCGAGCGGCCCTGTGCTGAAAAACTTGCAGAATTCTCCTTTTTAGTCCGAACCAGTCACTTATTTTTCATTCATTAAAGATACAACAAGCATATTATCAACAAATCTGATCTTTACAAAGCCCTAGGTCTATACTCTTCACATCTCATTTAAAGATTAGATCTGGACTACTGATCTAATTAGATTAGAGATGAGGTATGACTCTGATACCAATTGTTGGAAATAGGTGAGCCTCGTGGATAGATTTCAAAAATTTTGACCCACTTGATACAGGGATCAAATATCCATAAGACTATAAACCCAATCTGGGATCCAATCCTCAAACTCAATAACAAGATCAGCATAAAATAATCCACAACATACAAGGAAGTAGATTATACCTTTGGAGCTCGGTTGTGCTCTAATGAAGAAGTTACGTCTTTCTTCAATGATGAAACTCTTTCACGAATCAAATAGCAATATCCAAAACCCAATTGTCTTCCACGCTATGTCCCTGATCAGATTTCTTTTCTCAAGGAGATGGGTGAGATCTCCTAAAGAAAACTACTAGAAAAACAACTAGAAGAGGAACTGAAGAGATGTGCAACAATTTGCACAAGAGAGAGAAAGAAGAGGGGCTGGGCGTGCAACTCAAAAAGGATGAAGGGGTGTGGACATCCAAGGGGTATTTCCCCTTTTATAGCCTCATGCAATCTCTTTCTTACTAATTAGAATAGAAGTCTCACTTCCGCAATAATTAGCAACTTTCTCTTTCTAATTAAAATAGAAGTCCTACTTCCATTAATAATTAGTAACTTACTATTATCATTATTAGAAGTCTCACTTCAAATAGAAATAGTAACTTTCTAATTCATTTCCATTTAGAGATATACTATAATTAGTATCTTTCTAATAATTGGGCTAACCTGGGGACCACTAGGGATTCGTTAAATAGCTGGCTCTGACTAGGACACGCACCCCACATCTCATGTGCAATCCGGGCCCACAGTTAATTGCAAATAACTCCACTATATAAATGCAATTGAACTCCAGTCTTAGGAGTAAATTACATAGAGGACCCTAAACTTCCCTATTACCACAAGTAGGCCCCTCCATCTATATCCATGGATCAATTGGACCTGTCCACCAAATTAAATCCATATCTTATTATCCTTGAGCCCCAATTAATTATAATGATCATCGATACCTATCCAATTAACTCTTAATCGGAATGGGTGCGCACTTACCAATGATAAATCCATTAATTAGCACAAGGGGATAATTAGGACAGATTCCATCTTGATCATTGAATGTTCTCATAGCTCTATTACCATGTACCCAAACCACCGAGGTGTTGACCTATAATTGGCCTCACTCATTGGTGGCTCAAAGTAAATGTATAGATAGAAACTTAAGTTCATTAATGTCTAAGGATTGAGAGTCTATTGCTAGGAAATTATAAGAGCAGACCTTAAAGTAAAGATAGTACTCATAAGGTGGTTCTAATGGTCCTTCAATACATCCAATGTACCGGCACTATGATCCAGAATCTTTCATTCTGATGATCGAGGGAGATCATACTATCTTATAGTAATCAAAGTACTGCAACCTTGTCAGATGAGATGTCCAGTCTCATCACTGGTTGTGAAGATATTCAAGTATAAGATTTGCTATACATGTCTCCCGTATGTGGATCTCATCCATACACATGTATTACATCTAGTATACTTATGGGCCCCGATTCATCTCAAGAACTATTATGTCATTCGTATTGGTTATGTGCAAACAAGTAATAAAACGTCATTCATCTCATAAAAGGAAAGCATGAATATATTGATAAATAAATAAATTAATCAATTTATTACATCATCTATTGGATTGAGTCTATATAAACTAACAGTAACATGTATGGCAATGGTTATAATAGGAAATAAGAGCTGTCTACTTACAGGCATTTCCAAATAAGTGACCAGTACATGAGCAACTTGCAAATTCAATGAATTTAAAAAATAATTCAATAAAAGTTCGCTATGTGTGCACATATAAACACAAATAAAAAAGTTCGTGCTTGACTATGCTAGTTTCCTCTGATAGGCTATAGAATTTCATTTCATATTATCTGATCCATAGAATCAAGGATATATGGAAGGAGCAAGACAGGGAAAAGGAAGCAGATCATTTCTACTTCTAAAGAATGAAGAGGGGATCGAACCCTTTGACCATTGGTGGGAAGCATGATTCAGGCTTTCTTTCCTAAGCCAGAAGGTCCCTTGAACAGAATATGATGGAATTCTAACATAGTAACTCCAGCCACTATGAGGATCATGAGACGAAACAATATTTCTTGCATCCTACATGACACATTGATAAATATGAAACTGTAGAGACCAACAAAAGTTTAAATGTAAAGAAAATATTTCTTTAGGTGTTTAGCGATAGCTTGAAAACATGCCGTACAAGTATGACATGAACAGTGATGATTCTTGGTCTACAAGAAAGCATAATATGAAATAAAGTGATATAGACATAAAAAAAAATTGGATTCAAATTCCTTGAAGATTGACCCCAACAATGTAGTTCTTCTTTTCCATTATCCATTGTTTAAATCCACTTTAAAAATATTATCCATTCCTAACAATCTTTGTTCTTCTTTTCCATTATCCATTGTTTAAATCCACTTTAAAAATATTATCCATTCCTAACAATCTACAACATATCTCCATGCATTCCAGAACACAACACTAATCAATCCATTTTGTTAGATAAATCAAAATTCATGTGCCTTAACACCCAGTCAATTATCACACACACACACACACACACACACACACACACACACACACACACACACACACACACACACACACACAACACACACACAACACACACACACAACACAACACAAATATATTCATTTCTTCAATCTATCTTGCGTAAGTAAAAAAAAGTACGCGTTCCAACGTCGCGAAATCTTGTAACCAACTGCATTCATAAATGAGGGCTCATGGTTTTTGATAAGCTCATTTACAAGCAACTCATATTTGTAAATCAATTACAAGAAATCAAAGTAAAAATAAATTAATGTTTTCTCCAAACTAATTGTTGGAAGTAGGTGGACCTTTCGGTTAGGTTTCAAAAACTTTTGACCAACTTAATGCAGTGATCGACGAAACCAAAGGCCATAAACCCAATCCAGGATCTAATCCTCAAACTCATCAATCAAGATCAGTAAATAATTCTATCTAGAAGATAGAAACCAACAACAATCAAGCAACTAAAATCTACAACATACAAGGAAGTAGATTAAACCTTTTGAGCTCGGTTGTGCTCTAATGGAGAGGTTGCGTCCTTCTTTGATGATGAAACTCTTTCACAAATTAATTTAAGAATCTCCAAGACCTTTTGATCTTCCATACTATGACCCGTATCAAATTCTCTTCTCAAGGAGATGGGTGGGATCTCCTAAAGAAAACTACTAGAAACTCTAAACTAGAAGAGGAACTAGAACAGGAGGGAATAGAGATATGCAACACTTGCACAAAAGAAAAGGGCTGGGCGTGAATCACTATGGGAATAGGTGCTGCTGTGTAACCCTTGCATCCTCTATTTATAGCTTAAAAGCAACCTCTTCTTTTACCAATTAAAATATAAGTCTCACTTCAATTAAGAATTGGCAACTTACTATATCACAATTAGAAATCTCACTTCAAATATGATTAGTAACTTTCTAATTCCTTTGTAATTAAAATAGAAGTCTCACTTCTACTAAAATTAGTAACTTTACTATTACCACTATTAGAAGTCTCGCTTCAAATAGAAATAGTAACTTTCCTTTTTAGAGTTCAACTAGAATTAGTATCTTTCTAATAACTTGGGTTAGCGTGGGGACCACTAGGGATTCCTTAGAAAGTTGGCTCCAATTAGGACTCGAGACCCCACATCTCATGTGCAATCCGGGCCCACGATTATTTGCATGCAATTGAAATCCAGTCTTAGGAATATATTACATAGAAGACCCTAAACTTCCTTATGACCACAAGTAGTAGGCCCCTCCATCTATATCCATGGATCAATTGGACCTATCATCCAAACTAAATCCACATGTTATTATCCTTGATCCTCAATTAATTATAATGATCATAGGTACCTTTCCAATTAACTCTTAATCGGAATGGGTGCGCACTTATCAATGATATATCCATTAATTGGCACAAGGGGATATTAAAGATAGATTCCATCTTGACCATTGAATGTTCCCACAGCTCTACTACCATGTACCCAAATCACCGAGGTGTTGACCTACAATTGGCCTCACTCATTGGTGACTCAAAGCAAATGAATAGATAAAAACTTGAGTTCATTAATGTCTTACGATTGAGAGCCTATTGCTATGGAACTATGAGAGCAGACCTTAAAGTAAAGACAGTGTTCATAAGGTGCTTTTCATGGTCCTTCAATACATCCAATGTACCAGCACCATGATCTAGAATCTTTCATTCTGATGATCAAGACAAATCACACTATCTTATAGTGATCAAAGTGATGCAACCTTGTCGTATGAGATGTTCAATCTCATCACTGGTTGTGAAGATTTTTAAGTATAAGATTTGCTATATATGTCTCATGTATATGAATCTCATCCATATACATGTATTACATCCAGTATACTTGTGGACTCCGGTTCATCTCATGAACCATCATGTCATTCATATTAGTTATGTATAAGTATATAATAAAACATCGTTCATCTCATGAAAGGAAAGCATGAATATATAAATAAAGAAATTAATCAATTTATTATATCATCTACTGGATTGAGTCCATATAAACTAACAATCTCCCACTTGGGCTCAATGCCAGTTAGGGTTGCATCTCATGCCCATCCCTTCTACATACAGCTTTAAGACTTTGATAGTCAAAGGCTTAGTAAAGGGATCTCCTAGATTGTCTGCAGAGGCTATCTTGGTGATCATAACATCACCTCTCTACACAATCTATCTGACCATGTATAAATTCCTCTGTACATGGTTTTGGCTCCTGGGTTCTTTGGACTAAGCGACTACCCTACTGTTATCACAGTAAACTGTGAGTGGTTGTTGTTGGAATTTGAGATGACATGATTAGTCTTTGAAGAATTGAAGAAATTAGCATCTCAAGTATTGTTTTGAGTAGGAATTCTTGTCAACACATTGTCACAAACGAGATGTTAAAAGGCTAGTGTTGATAAAGCTGAAAAGAAGAATCAGAAGTGAAACAGTCAGGAATTCAGAATTCCTGATGCAGTGCACGCGGTCGACCGGGCTCTTCATTCGGTCGACCGAGCAAGAAGAAACCTGCAGAAAACAGAAAAAGGCACCTCTCAGTTATTTTCGTGACACAGTGTGTCTTCGGTCGACCGGGACTCCAGGATGTCGACCGAGCTCGAAATTGTCTGTTTTCCAGTCAGTGTATTCGGTCGACCGGGCAAGCTAGGATGTCGACCGAGCACGGGAACCAGAGTTGCGCAGAATTAGAAGTTTTGCACGAAAATTCAGCATACTTATCTAATTTGTTTGGGACTCTTTCTAAACGAATTGTAGCCCGTTTTAAACACAATTAGGGGTTACTAAAACCTATATAAAGGCATGTATGGGTCGTTCTAAAGATACACCAAGAAGAGACACCAGAGAGAGAAGAAGAGAAGAGAAAAGAGAGAGAGTTCTTGAGAGAAAGCTGGTGCTGTTGCTGTGTGCTGTTGTGCTGCATCTTTCTACAGCAATTATGGACGGGATTATGCTCTAGAAGATGGTGATTCGTCCATGAGTTAAGTGTCTCTCTTTATGCTTTAGATTTCAATTTGTAAGGGATTGAGAGAGAGAGAATTGTAGAGGGGAAGGGCTGTAGACAGAATTAATCTTCCATTCTGTTTTCACATCAAGTTGGTGCTTGGTGTCTGGGGTTTGGTGATCCTATCTGTGGGTGCAGATAAATTGTAAAGGGAGTCGGTGCTTCCTAGATAGTTGGTGCTATCTGAAACTAAAGGGAGTCGGTGCTTCCTAGATAGTTGGTGCTATCTGAAACTAAAGGGAGTCGGTGCTTCCTAGATAGTTGGTGCTATCTGAAACTAAGGGTTGGTGCTCTTTGTCGTTGTAGCGACTAAATAAGATTCAGATCTGTCCCGGATTGGTGTTCGGACAGTCTTTGAACCGTGGACGTAGCCTTTCGGTGAACCACGTTAAATCTGGTGTCATTGTGTGGTTTGACTTGTTTTGTTGTTGAATTGGACCTGTTTTTAGAAATCACTGATTCACCCCCCCCCCTCTCAGTGATCGCGGTATCCAACAATTGGTATCAGAGCGAGGTTCCCTTGATCAGTTTAATACGCTAAGGGTGATCTCTTGTCAAATCACATGGCAGTCAATACAGGGAATATGAAAGCACCTCTGTTTGATGGTTCTAATTACTCTTTCTGGAAGATTAGAATGCAAGCCTTCATCAAATCTCTTGGCTATGATGTTTGGGAGGCTGTCAGAGTCGGTTACAATGCTGCCACTGTACCCAATGATACAGCATCGAAGAAGTTGGCAGACAACGACTCCAAGGCGCAGAATGCACTCTTTAGTGGCCTTGTAGACAGCGAGCTTGTCAAAGTAATTGCATGCAAAACAGCCAAGGAAATTTGGGACAAGTTGCAAAGCATACATGAAGGTGATGAGAAGATTAAAGAAGCCAAATTGCAAACTCATCGCTCTCAATTTGAATCTCTTCGCATGGAGGAAAGCGAGAATGTTGACTCGTATATGCAACGAGTGAATGAAGTCACGAATGACATTCGTGGACTAGGGGAGGAGATTAAAGAGCCGGTCATCGTCAAAAAGGTTCTAAGATCTCTTCTTCCTCGGTTTGATTCAAAAGTCTCAGCCATTGAAGAAGCCAAAGATCTGAATGCATTTTCCATGGATGAATTACATGGTTCTCTAACTGCCTATGAGATGCGCATAGGAAAGACGTCTTCATCTGATAAAGAAGCCGCCTTCAAAGTTCAGAAAAAGGCAAAAGAGACTGCTGGTCATGATGTTGATTCTGATGATGATGAGCTTGAGGCTCAATTTGTTAGAAAGTTGAAGAAAGGAAGCATTGGCAAGTACAAAGGGAAGCTACCCTTTAAATGCTTCAATTGTGGAGGTATTGGTCACTTTGCTGCGAAGTGTCCGCTAAAAGAAGACAATGAAAGTGACTCTTATGCTGAAAAGAGTAAAGGAAAGAGAAATTTCAGAAAAAGGGGCAAAGCTAAAAACTTTCTATGTCAACAAGATGACAGCACGTCTGAAACTTCAGACGATGATGAATCAACCGAAGCTCTCTTCATGGTCACTGTTGAAGAAGAAGAAGAGCTAGATCCGGAAGAGGATGAGGAGGCTGAAGTCAATCTTGAAGAGGAACTCATAGCCGCACTTGAGGAGCTAAGCATGGAACGCAAATCAAGTAAGAAAAATCTGAAACTTCTCCATGAATCTGAAAGTTCTATTATTTCTTTGAAAACTCAAGTAGAAAAATATAAAAGAATGGTAGAAGTCCTTGAAAACCAAATAAGTATCAAAAAGGAAGAGGCTATGAAACTTGAAACTGAGATCGCTAGAGCAAAGGCTGAAAATTTGGAAAATAGCAAAAAACTCAAAGCGCTCCAAGCGATTGAAGGGACTATGAAACTCAATGAACTACTGAAAGTTCAAAGACCAGCCCACTTCAGATTTGGTCTAGGATTTGAGAAAGGTGAAACCTCTAAGATTGCACCTCCTAAAAGGAAAGATCTTGTGAAGCAAGTCACTGCACCTTCTAACTCCATGAAGCCCACTCAACCTAGAAAGGAGTCCATTCCTGTTAGAAAGGTAATGAAGACTAACCAGCCACAAAGAAGATACAAATTCTATGGTTATTGCTTTCATTGTAATATGTTTGGACATAAAAGAGCTGATTGCAAATTCTATGTAAGAAACAGTCCACTTGTGACTAGGAATCCTTTTTCAATCCTAAGTAGCCACAAAATTGAGTGTTATATATGTCATAATTATGGACACTTGGCTAGGGATTGTAGGTTGCATATTGCTAACAAGTTTCAGGTTGAAAAGAAACCCAAGTTAGTTAAGGCTTGGAGAGCAAAGCAAAGTGTAGAAAGTCTCAAAGAATCTCTCATTGTGCAAACGGCATTCAATGCACAAAAGAAGACAGCACCATGGGTCCTTGATAGTGGTTGTTCAAGCCATATGACTGGTGATAAAGATAAATTCATCAAATTACAGCACTATGAAGGCGGTTCAGTGAAGTTTGGCAACAATGATGGTGCCAAAATATGCGGAAAAGGTGTTATTCAGCTTATGGCAAACAAGATCAGATCTGAAGAAGTCTTATATGTGTCTGGATTGAGACACAATCTGCTTAGTGTGAGCCAGATCTGTGACAAGGGTCACGAAGTTATCTTCACAAAGATGGGTTTGCCATCAAGAAGAGTAGCAACGGGAAAACAGTGGCAACTGGATCAAGAACTGCTGGAAATCTCTATACATTGTCAGATGGAGCTGAAAAGACCTGCTTGATGAGTCGGACAGAGGAAAGTTGGTTGTGGCACAAACGCCTTGGGCATCTAAGCTTTGACAATATGTCAAAGATTTGCAATTCAAAGGCTGTGAGAGGCATGTCTAAAGTGGAAAAGCCTTCCAATCCCATTTGCGACTCTTGCCAAAAGGGAAAGCAAACGAGGGTTATGTTCAAGTCAAAGGAGCATCATTCCAGGAAACCTCTTGAGCTAGTGCACACTGATCTCTGTGGACCGATGCGAACTCAAAGCACCAATGGAGATAAGTATTTCATGTTATGCATTGATGATTATACTCGTATGACATGGGTATTGTTTCTTAAACATAAGCATCAAGCACTTGATCGTTTTAAAGTGTTTAAAGCACAGGTTGAAAATCAATTGGAAAAACGTATCAAGATCTTAAGGTCTGATCGTGGAGGCGAGTTCACATCTGAAGAGTTCACTAAATATTGTGAACATCATGGCATTCAAAGACAGTACTCAGCCCCTAGAACTCCACAGCAAAATGGAGTTGTGGAACGGAAGAATCGCACCGTACAAGAGATGGCTCGTACGATGCTAAGTGAAAGCAAGATGGCTGACAAGTATTGGAAAGAGGCAATTCATACGGCTGTATACATTCAAAATCGATGCTTGATCAGGCCACATGAAGTCAAAACTCCCTATGAGCTATGGTTTGGAAGAAAAGCAACTATCAAGCACTTCAAAGTCTTCGGCAGCAAGTGTTACATCAAGCGGCTCGAACAAAATCCGGGCAAATTTGAAGAAAGAGCTGACGAAGGTATATTTCTGGGTTACTCCTCTACTAGCAAGGCATATAGGTGTCTTAACAAAAGAACCAGAAAAATCATAGAAAGTGCTGATGTGAGAATTGATGAAAACCATGAATCCAAGAATGGAACTCATAATGACAGTCCAGTTTATGAGGACTCGAGTGAGATTGATGATGAGATGGCTGAATCTAATGATTCTGAGAAATCAAAGGATGACTCAGAAGATACTTCATCTAAGAAGCACAGCACTTGGGTAGAGCAACACCCTAAGGATCAAATCATTGGAGATCCTAAGGCAGGCGTTCAAACTAGACAAAGTGTAGTTAGCAATTACTCACTTGTGTCCACTATTGAACCCAAGACTGTGGCTGAAGCCAGTCTCGATGAAAGTTGGTTGAAATCTATGCATGAGGAGTTGGAGCAAATTGAGAAGAACTCCACATGGGAACTTGTTCCTAGACCTACTGATAAGAATGTTATTGGTACTAAATGGGTCTTTCGGAATAAGCTGAATGAAGATGGTCAAGTCATTAGAAACAAAGCAAGGTTGGTTTGTAAAGGCTATGCTCAAGTTGAAGGCATAGATTTTGAAGAGACCTTTGCACCGGTGGCTCGTCTGGAAGCTATTCGAATGTTTCTTGCATTGGCAGCATACAAAACCTTCAAGGTATTTCAGATGGACGTAAAGTCAGCTTTCTTGAATGGTTTACTTGAAGAAGAGGTCTACATTGAGCAACCTGATGGTTTTCTCATCAGCAAAAATTCAGATCTAGTATGCAACTTGAAAAAGGCTCTTTATGGACTGAAACAAGCGCCAAGGGCATGGTATGCAAGGTTGGATCTCTATCTCCGCAAGATCGGTTTGGAAAAGGACTTGTTGATAGCAATCTATATGTCAAAACTGAGTTAAGCAAACAGCTGGTTGTCATTGTTTATGTTGATGACATAATCTTTGGTGGCAATGATGAGGAGATGTGCAGGAATTTTGCAGAAGAGATGAAGAAAGAATTTGAGATGTCGATGCTTGGAGAATTAAAGTTCTTTCTTGGTTTACAAGTTCAGCAGCTGAAACATGGCATCTTCATATCACAATTGAAGTACATTAAGGAAATGCTGAAACGGTTCAATATGGAAGACAGCAAGCCAGTGAGCACACCAATGTCAACGAACACGAAGCTTAGCAAAGATGATAAGGCCTCGTCCGTTGATCATACCACCTATCGCTCTATGATAGGAAGCTTGCTTTACTTGACTGCTACAAGACCAGATCTTCTACAAGCAGTATGTATGGTTGCACGTTTTCAAGCAGCACCAACTGAAACGCACCTTACAGCAGTGAAAAGAATCTTTCGATATCTGAAAGGTACTATGGAGCTTGGTATCTGGTATCCCAAAGGCAAATCCTTCACTCTAGTTGCATATTCTGATGCCGATTGGGCTGGATGCGTAGATGATCGCAAGAGTACTAGCGGCGGCGCATTTTATCTTGGAGAAAGATTAGTTGCTTGGCATAGTAAAAAGCAAGACTCAGTATCCCTTTCGACAGCGGAAGCGGAATATATTGCAGCGGCAACTTGTTGTACGCAAGTGTTATGGATGCGGCAAATGCTCTCTGATCTAGGAGTTCCTACAACGGATCCTACGCCGATCCTATGTGACAACACGAGTGCAATTCATATATCTAAGAATCCTGTTCAGCACTCTCGAACAAAGCATGTAGCAATTCGTTATCATTTTCTTAAAGATAAAGTTGCTGATGGAGAGGTCAAGTTGGAGTATGTTCCAACAACTGAGCAAGTGGCTGATATTTTCACGAAACCTCTGCCAAAGGAAGTCTTTGAGTATCTCCGGAAAAAGTTAGGAGTTACTCACTCTCCTAAACCGTAGGAGTTGTGCTTGAAAGGGGGAGCAATGCATTCATTGAATATCCTATTCGCTCCTCGGTTTGGTCCCTTTGGATTTGTTGTCAAAGGGGGAGAGATGTTATGCTACGATAGCAAGGAGAGATGTTATACTATGAAAGCTAGGGGGAGATTGTGACAGTGCATGGTTGATATTTCCGAATTTCAGAATTGGTTCCAAGTTAGTATTGAAAAGAACTTGGAAGAGCTGCAAGCTGGAGTTGAAAGTGTTGAAGTTCCAATAGTGTTGCCAACAATTCCAAAGGGGGAGATTGTTGGAATTTGAGATGACATGATTAGTCTTTGAAGAATTTAGCATCTCAAGTATTGTTTTGAGTTGGAATTCTTGTCAACACATTGTCACAAATGAGATGTTAAAAGGCTAGTGTTGATAAAGCTGAAAAGAAGAATCAGAAGTGAAACAGTCAGGAATTCAGAATTCCTGATGCAGTGCACGCGGTCGACCGGGCTCTTCATGCGGTCGACCGAGCAAGAAGAAACCTGCAGAAAACAGAAAAAGGCACCTCTCAGTTATTTTAGTGACACAGTGTGTCTTCGGTCGACCGGGACTCCAGGATGTCGACCGAGCTCGAAATTGTCTGTTTTCCAGTCAGTGTATTCGGTCGACCGGGCAAGCTAGGATGTCGACCGAGCACGGGAACCAGAGTTGCGCAGAATTAGAAGTTTTGCACGAAAATTCAGCATACTTATCTAATTTGTTTGGGACTCTTTCTAAACGAATTGTAGCCCATTTTAAACACAATTAGGGGTTACTAAAACCTATATAAAGGCATGTATGGGTCGTTCTAAAGATACACCAAGAAGAGACACCAGAGAGAGAAGAAGAGAAGAGAAAAGAGAGAGAGTTCTTGAGAGAAAGCTGGTGCTGTTGCTGTGTGCTGTTGTGCTGCATCTTTCTACAGCAATTATGGACGGGATTATGCTCTAGAAGATGGTGATTCGTCCATGAGTTAAGTGTCTCTCTTTATGCTTTAGATTTCAATTTGTAAGGGATTGAGAGAGAGAGAGAATTGTAGAGGGGAAGGGCTGTAGACAGAATTAATCTTCCATTCTGTTTTCACATCAAGTTGGTGCTTGGTGTCTGGGGTTTGGTGATCCTATCTGTGGGTGCAGATAAATTGTAAAGGGAGTCGGTGCTTCCTAGATAGTTGGTGCTATCTGAAACTAAAGGGAGTCGGTGCTTCCTAGATAGTTGGTGCTATCTGAAACTAAAGGGAGTCGGTGCTTCCTAGATAGTTGGTGCTATCTGAAACTAAGGGTTGGTGCTCTTTGTCGTTGTAGCGACTAAATAAGATTCAGATCTGTCCCGGATTGGTGTTCGGACAGTCTTTGAACCGTGGACGTAGCCTTTCGGTGAACCACGTTAAATCTGGTGTCATTGTGTGGTTTGACTTGTTTTGTTGTTGAATTGGACCTGTTTTTAGAAATCACTGATTCACCCCCCCCTCTCAGTGATCGCGGTATCCAACAGTTGTCGCACCAAAAGTACACTCCAAGTTCCATTAAGGGCCCTTTTGGCACTTTACTTTTAAAGTGAAGTTGAGTGAAGTGAAAAAAAAAAAGAATGAATAAAATATGTAGTGGGTTATGATAGTATTTTATTTTTAGTTGTTTGGAATGAAATATTTTTGACTTTTTGTATGGGAGGAGTTTTTTTGTCTTTTAGTTAATACTTGTAGTTGCTTTTTGACTTTTTTTTTTGAAAAGATGGAGGGAGTTTTGGTAAAAAGTGATTTTGATGTGATGTTTAAATTGACTTAACTTTACTTGATTTTACTAGTTAAATTACCAAACGGGCCAAGGAGTCCTTTGAGCCAAAATGCTTCCTTAGCTGCTTCTCAAGCGGCTACAGCATAAACACATATGCAGAAGTTGATTTCCTGGAATCCTTATCTGACTTGAAACTAGAGTTTGTATATCCGACTGAAATATGAAAGTCCAAGATCGAATCCTAGAGCGGGGGTGAATAGGGTGAGCGCAAAGACTTTGACCAATTTTAATTCTTTTAGCTTTAAAGTCACTTATGCTTTATTGAATATTAATTATCTTGTGAAAAAGAGAGGTCTCTAAGTTAATCATTCACAAGAAGATAACAACAAGAAACATCAAACAATAAAAGCATCAATCACATAGGGTAAGCAAAAGAGCAATCACCATGACACAAGTATTTATAGTGGTTCGGCCAACGTGCCTACATCCACTCCCGGTAACCCTACCGGATTTCCACTAACACAAATTAAGGTTTTGGATCACCTCAAACCTTACAAATACATCACTATGCTTTTCAAGGCTAAGCATGAACCTTTACAACACAACATGTGCTTTTCAAGGCTAAGCACCAACCTTTACAAGAAGAGGATTCTCTCTTAAGTAAAATGCCTATTGATGCATGGATAAGAGAACAATTTAAGTGCAATGAAGTGCCTCTAAATAGGCTGATTTGAAAATGAAATATCAATCTCTAGATACATGCATATGAATGAGAAAGTCTATGATTTATGCATATACTAGAAACCACTCTATCTCTTTTTAGAAAGATGAAACTTTGAATGATGCAAAGATGTTAATCATATGTATGAGAAAGAGTAGAATGAAGAACACATGGTTTGAAAGGATAAGCTAACTTGAGTTTAAACAAATGTAACTTAAATCAAACAAGTTAGATTTGAACCATTAAAAAAAACTCATGTGAAGTATAAGTCAAATGTTGTAGTCCTATGGATAAACAAGTTTAAAGATCTAAAGATGATAGGAAGACAACATTCATTTACTTATAACATGCTTTTGAAAGAAAACAAAGATTAAGACAAAGCATGAGATATATTGAGAAAAGAGAGCACACCCATTTGTGATGAATCAAAGGTTGAATCCATGGATTTGCCCCATAATCCCTTTAATAAGTCTCTTAAAAAGTTGTCCTTCCTTGGCCTCAAAAGTCCATTAAAGTTCAGCAACTTTTCCCAAACAAAAAACCACTTTTTATAGCCAAAAAGTTCCCAACGGATAGTCTTCGGTCGACCTGCCCCTGTGCCCGGTCGACCTGCCTTAAACGGTCATAAATCTGCCCGTTGCAGGAAGTCCCAAACGACTAACTTTTCGGTCGACCTCTCAGTGTGGTCGGTCGACCGAAGCCCTTGGTTTGGTCGACCGACCACACAGGAGGTCGACCGAAAACATGCCCAGAAATTTGGAAAAAATAGAGACTTGAAAGTTTTGAGGGCATCTTTCCAGGGGACTAATAGACATTGATTCAAGCTTGGATTCATGAAAGAGAAAGGATTAAAAATGAAAATATAAAGACATGAATCCTTCAAAAGGAAAAGATTTAAAGTGAAAACATTGGAAAGCTTGAAATGAAAAATTGAAACCAAGGATTAAAACACTTGAAAACTTGAAAGCCTGAATTAAAAACTTCATGATCTTAAGAGACATAATGACTTTGAAAAGCATGCATATCATATAATAAAATCAAAGATTATGAA
Organism: Litsea cubeba; assembly: GCA_012931725.1. Classification (NCBI taxonomy): domain Eukaryota; kingdom Viridiplantae; phylum Streptophyta; class Magnoliopsida; order Laurales; family Lauraceae; genus Litsea; species Litsea cubeba. The sequence goes on from CM022948.1 coordinate 37,759,177, forward strand.
AGATAAATATGCATAATGATCCTAAGATTAAGAACATGAATGAATGAGAGGTCAAGCCATGACAATGAATGCATCCTATCAAATTGCAACAAAATAAAACTCTAACAAAATAAACTCATCACTTGTCAGACCCCGACCCAGGTTTGGTATATTTAATTAATATTTTAACCATGATTAGTTTATAAGTGGGTTTAGAGGACGATTAGCTTAATCCTAAGCTAGAATAGACTTTTGAGTAGATTTGGGAATTTTTGAGAGCCGATAGACTTAGCTTGACGCGGGCCGGGGCGCCCGTGTGTCGCGTGTGAATTTAGGAAAAATTTATTCTTATTTTGAAAATTTCCAATTTTTATTTCTTTTGACTCATTTTATTGATATTAACAACTTTCATGTTTTATCTATTTGAATTTGAGGCTCAGAAATCGCATTTTTCAAGAAAAAGGGCAAAAACGTCTTTTTGCACTAAATCTGTACGTAAATTTTGAAAATTTCATAAATTGGGAAAAATATACTTTTTGTAAATTAGATATTTCGATGAACAATTTGTCTTCTTCGTCGTCTTCATTCGAGACCCGCAAATACCAGTTTCAACCACTTGAACCTTGGGGTCCATTGCGACCCACTTGCCCACCTTATAAAAAGGAATAGTTCTCTTCCCCATTCCATTTCTATCTATTTCCTGCAACTTTCTTTCTCAAAGAGGGTTCTTTTCTAGCACTTTCTCTCTCATCTTGCAAGCTCTCTTTTTTATGTTAAGTGGAGATTTGATCTCCTAAACTTCTTCCTCACCTCTCAAGCTCTCCAAAGATACAATTTTAAAGGGATTTAAGCTAGATCTAAGCCCTTTTCCAAGAACTTCTTCACGTTGAAGCTTTTAAAGGTTAGCAATGGTTTTTCTTTCTTGAGATCCTTGTTTTCTGCACCACTTAGAATGTTTTTATCACACATGCAAAAGGGTTTCATGGAGATTTGGAAATGATTGATTTTTAGGGTTTTTCCATGGGTTATTTTGGGGATTTTGTAGGATTGGAGGAGACTTTATAGACACCATCCTTGAGTGATTTATTCTTCATCTTGGCCAAGGCAAGTGAATATTTCAGTTAATATGATGATTGTGTTCAAATGTGTGTCATTTCATTGTATTTTCATTCTACATTATGTTTCCTTATGAATTATGGATTTATTTTTGAAAGGTCTAAGTGGTGGTTTACATTCTATTTGTAGAGATTGTGGTTTCAATCTTGGAATTTCTGAACCTCTCTCTCTCATTGTCTTTCTCTTTTAATTTATGGACTAATGCTTAGGTTGCTTTAAACAATTGGTTGATATCTATATTTTTGTTTCCTAAGTGTTGTTTAAATAATTGAAACTCCTTGGTAATGTATCTTCTTGGATTAGTTTTATACTTTTCATGAGAGTGAATTTTTGTGGTGAATGAAAGTACCTAATTTGTATTAAATTTTTGTTTAGAAAGTGGAATGAAATTAGTATGTGTTTGATTGAATGGAATTTTTGATGATTGAATGGAGAATTGATGAGGCTAAGAAGGGCCTGAGGTGAATGAGGATGCAAATGGAAGGGAAGAAGAGAGAAAGAAATAAAAAAGGAGTGAAAAAGTGCAATTTCTGCACTTGTCTCGGGCCCAGGCCTGGGCGCTATTTCCAGGCCTGTTTTAAGGCTTGTTTAAGGCCCTGTTTCAGCCTATTTTTAGGCCCATTTGCAGGTCCTTTTTGGCCCATGTTTCTCCATTGTTTGAAGCCCAATTCAATTTCCATTTGACATATGAAAGTTCGGAATGGATACATTTAATTAAACTGCTATGAATAGTGAAACTTTATTGAGAAACTAATGAAATCTCTTGATGTTAGAATTACCCGGGAATGTATTTAAACCTTTATATACACTTTATCTCCTAAATTGTTAAAGATCTTCAGTGGCATCAAATTCCCTAATTATTATTGACATTAGAAGACTGAGTGTGTATTTATGTGTTCCTTGGTAAACCATCAAATCATTTTATACTATTTCATTCCAAGTTAGCAATTTGTATGTTTTCTACAATTGATTTGAAAGTAGAATTTATTGGTTCACCACATTGGAAATGTCGATAAGACTACTCATTTGATTTGTTTAGAATTTGTCAGAATTTATGTGTTCAGGAGTAGTTCTCTTATCGATTTTGGAAATGTAATATTTTTATGATTTGATGTATATCGATTCTGATTTTGAATTAAATGGCACCACTAAGCTTAGGTCACCTTGTTGGGCTGATCACCCGGCTTGGGATCTTTAAAATTCGGCCAACTGCAGTTTGGATTCTGTCTGTACCGACCATGGAAACGGTTCTGTTTTCCGATCCCACTCGATGTGGCTACGGTTCTATTTTCCATTCCACTTTATGTGGCAACGGCTCTGTTAGCTCCGTCCCACTATATGTGACAATGGCTCTGTCTGTCTGCTCTTGTTACTTCGGTAATAGGAGAATATAGCAAATGTGGTTTGCCATTATTTTTATCCGTTTACCATTATTCTATTTGATTGTTATCATTTATTCTGATTTATTAAATTCTTTGAAATCATTGATGTTCCAAAATTTATTCTTTATTACATCGTTATTTTATTTAACATTTAAAATGTGTTTATAACTATTCCATAAGGTTTTATAAATTTTATCATTCCGTTATCTATGTTATTTACTTGCCACACCATTGTGTCTGACCCATCTTTGTTTGGTGCCAGATCTTGACCCCCTCACCTTTGAGACGTAGTGCGAGGAGGATCCAGTAGCTCCTACCAAACCTGAGTGGCAACCTGATGATGTTGATTAGACATCGGATTGAGTCTTGAGCTACGAATCACTTGGGGGCAGATATTGTTTTGGGAATATGTTTTATAGCCATTGTTGGCTTATTTTAGAGTAAATTGTGAACTTTAACTAACTTTGATTTTGTATTACACTTGAGTTTAAATTGGGCTTGCTAATGACATGTTTTCTCATTTTGATACGAGTCTTGAATATCCATTTCATTTATATGATTGGAATTAACAGTTTACTACATTGCTTCCGTGAAGTTTGTATATAGTAAATGTGATTGTTAGATCATGAAGGATCGATTTTCGAGGATTCTTACGGAGGAAACCTGTGGGAAACTAGTGTGTGCGGGCGGAGTTTTCTGGCTCGCCGCGCCACGACCCCGGATTAAGGACTTGCTGTGAGAACCCGACCCTAGATTTCCTGGTTTAGCGTGGTTTTAATCATGGATTTATTTTCTCAGTGGGTTTACCGGTTGTTTGCTCAAATTTCTGAGTTTGATTATGTTTTCTTTGGTTTTGGGAAGTTTTGAGAGACAGTGAACCTAGACAGCGACCGTAGGGTCCTATTTGTTTTGTGTGGTCATTGTGAAGATATTCTCTTTGATTTCTAAAAATTTCCATTTCATCTTCGTTTGACTAATCTCACCATTTCCTACAACTTTCGTGTTCACTCTGTGCCCATCCGAAACTCCGAAAATCAGTTTTTCCAGCCCTGGGGGCAAAATCAGTCTTTTTACACAAAATCTGGACCAAATTTTGATATCTCAGAACCTTGCCAAATATATACTTTTTAAAAACTAGATTTTATGAGAAACATTTCTCTCTTCTTTGTCGATCACATCCGAGGCCCAGAAATCGATGTTTTAACCCTTGAAATCTCAAATCTTCTATTATTTTGATCCCTTTGACTAAACAGTTGACTTTTTCTGTGGACCCCGGAAGTATGTCAATATTCACCTTGTTGGAAAGATAATTTTATGCCAGACACTTTTCATGTTTTAAGTTTCTTGATCCGAGGTCTAGAAAGCCCTCTTATTTCCATTGGTAGTTCTACTTAAGTGTAGACCCCACACCCACCCATTATAAAAGTACCACTCCTCTCCCTTCTTCCCCAAAACCGTTCCATTTCTTCTTCTTCTTCTTGCTTCTTCATCTCCAACCCTTTCCAAATCTTGCCCAAATGGAGAAATGGACTCCACCATCTTCTTCTTCACCTTGACAGCTTCATCTTGATACCATTGGAGAAGAAAACCAAGCTTTCCAAGATTCCTTTTCGAACTAACCTTGCCTTTTGAAGGACTTCCAAGTAAGATCTCCTCCTAATCTTTTAGATTTGTATTTGTTTAGCCCTTGAGACTCTCCATTTTCATTTTTGGAAGTTTTCTCTTTCTATTTCTTGGTTTTGACATTTTAGTGCTTGTTTTTTAGGGTTTTTGTGTAGATTGTTGTTTTTGGCTTGGAGGTTGTGATTAGAGCTTGATTTGCTTAGCTTTGGACCTAAGGCAAGTGGATGAAATGATATATTGATGTATTTCATGCTTTATGCACATATTTGGTTTTCATCAATGACTTTTGATTTGCTTAAACCTTGTTTCATGCTATACCTTTCATTGACTTTGAAATACTCTTGTTAAAGTATCTTTCTAGCTCATTACTTTCTTGAAAATGTCACATTGATTGCATTTAGTTTTGATTTACCAAAATGTATGGATTTTTATGTGCTTTGGATGATGAAATGAGATGGATTGATGAGAGTGATTTGTAGAATGTTTGATGAAGGTTGAATGGGGTTTTGGAGGGGTTTTGAGACCCTCAAATGTATGTAAAAAGGGTGCTCAAAATGTATTGAGAGAGGAGAAGAAAAAGAGCAGAATTGTACGTAGAAAACAGGTTTCTGGACAGTTCGCTCGAGCGACCTTGACACATCGCTCGAACGAACCCATCACAGAACCTTGTTGGCTCGAGCCAACCTGATCTGAGCAGGTCCGCTTTGGTTCGAGCGAACCCGAGACATAGAGCAGTTCGCCCGAACGAACTTTCCAGTCCGCTCAAGCGAACTGCCTGTCAGGCCCGTAACAATACTTGAAGACTTGAAACATTATTTTTAGGCTTGGGGAGGTACTGTTTGGAGCCTCAATGCAATGTAAGGACATGTAGGGCGTCCTATGAAGCCCCAAGGAAGGAGAAATCCCATTATGGAGATTCATTGAGGATTTCTAGACTTGTCAATGTGTATGAGGATCCGGAATGTCCCTAATTCTTAAAGAGTACCAATTTATATCATGACCGACATACGGGACCCTATTCACACTGATTCAAATCTTGAAACCTCAGTGTTTAGCCCGAAAATGTATGAGAACCCACTCGTATTCGATTTTAACCAAACTTCTACTCTTGGATTTCAAGCCCATGTTATGTGACTAGACTTGCCCCGAGAGTGTTGAAAGCATTGTTTTAGCATATTGCTGATCCGTTTATGCCCGTCCCGATACTAATGTGTTTTGTAATTATGGGTACCCCGCCCCGTTATGTGTATTCAATTGTTTTGATTTCTCGCATGTGACCTATGAGTCGGCACCACTAAGCTTGGATAACCTTATCGGTTTGATCCACTGATTTGGAGATTCCCATCCCGTTATACCAGCTGCAGCATGGATCCCGCCCCGCCCCGATACCCGGTTCGCTACCGTGGTCCCGCAGAGTATATGTATATTATTATATTTAATCGTTGACCCTTCTCACCTTGTGTGACTGAGGTCAACGCCCCGATGTGCTCTCATCACTTTAGTGAGAGAGGATTTAGCTTAATGTGGTTGCCTCCCGTCTTCATGATTGTGGCCCCCCTAAAGAAGGGCGATTAGAAGGGTCTGCATATGGAATGGGTTTGCAGTGTGAGGAATACCTATTTTGCCAGATGTACATGTTTTAAATGAATCCCCGATTTGTTAAATGTTCATGCTTTATACATGTTTTAAATGAATTCTCGATTTGTCAAATATCCATGTTCTATACACATTTTAAATGAATACATGTCTTGCTAGATATTCATGTTTTATACATGCTTTAAAGGAATACAGGATTTTGTCAAATACTTATGTTTTATACCCATCTTATATGAATACAGGATTTTGTTAGATATCCATGATTTCTTATACGGTGTAATTATGTACAACTTTTGATTAGATAACATGATTTATTACATGTTTTATCATTTAGTATATTGTTCATATCCTTTCACCCACCTGCCAGACTGTCGTGTCTGACCCACTACTTTGGTATTCAGGTCCAGATTTCTTGCCCGAGATGAGTGCACATTTGGCTTTGGAGCCATGAGCCTGCAGGTAGTTTTGTCGGCTATGTCGTGTAGACATTGAGCTTGACATCGGAGCTACGTCACATATGGAATAGTGATTATTAGCTTATTTTTGTATGGCTTTTATTAGCCTTTTTCTCAGGATTGTAATTAATACACATTATTGTTTGTAACTTGAACATATATGGGAATATAATATCCAGTTACTGTCAGCTTTGTACTTTATTATGATGATTTGTTCCAGTCTAATATGTTCATTGATATGATAGCTACATGCTAGAGGTTGAGTGCGACACGGAATCCAATGGCCACGGACTTCGGGTCGCAACACCATAAAAGCTTCCGCAAAATATTCAAAGTGTGTTTGAAATTGATATCCTCACACACGCGGATCTTGGAAGAAACATAATTACTACTAAACTCCCAATTTCACGGCCCCTCGGGTTTGGGGTCGTGACACTTACTTAACTGGTTCTCAGTCCGGGGGCGTGATAGGCTCGGTATCAGAGTGAGAAATATTTGAGGCAATTAAAATTGGATTAGAAACATAGGGACGTGGCAAGAATCCATTAGAATCTTTCATTCTGATGATCGAGATAAATCACACTATCTCATAGTGATCAAAGTTCTGCAACCTTATAAGATGAGATGTCCAATATCATCATTGGTTGTGAAGATATTTAAGTATAAGATTTGCTATACATGTCTCATATATGTGGATCTCATCCATATACATGCAATACATCTAGTATACTTGTGGACTCCAGCTCATCTCATAAACCATCATGTCATTCGTATTAGTTATGTGCAAGTATATAATACACCGTTTATCTCATGAAAAGAAAGCATGAATATATAAATAAAGAAGTTAATTAATCAATTTATTATATCATCTACTGGATTGAGTCCATATAAACTAACACTAACTATAGTAAGAGTTTCAAGACTCAAACAAGTTACCAGAAACAGTTATCAACAGATGTTGAGATCTGGAATTGCATTTAATCAACAGATGATGAGATATGGAATTGCATTTACTCCATAGATCCAAATCCTCCAATCACAACCAATTAGTAAAGGATTCATGAAATTGTTCAAGTGTAGAGCATTTAATATGTTGTGTATGTTGTAGTGTGTTTGTGAAGAGTGAGAAAAATCAACTAATGCAGGCTGAAAGCAGCATCTATACTATGAAATTGAAAACTATAAATTCAAAGGAACAACCAATAAATAACATTTAACTTATCTAGTATCTCAAGGTGTTAGTTTATGTGGTCTCAATCCAGTAGATGATGTAATAAATTAATTTATTTCTTTATTTATCAATCTAATCATGCTTTCCTTTCATGAGATGAATGGTGTTTTATTACTTACTAGCACATAACTAATATGAATGACATTATGGTTAATGAAATTGGAGTCCACAAGTATATTAGATGTAATACATGTGTATGGATGAGATCCATATATGGGAGATATGTATAACAAATCTTATACTTAAATATCTTCACAAACGGTGATGAGATTAGACATCTTATCTGACAAGGTTGCAACACTTTGATCACTATGAGATAGTGTGATTTGTCTCAATCATCAGAATGTAAGATTCTACATCATAGTCCTAGTACATTAGATGTATTGAAGGACAATGAGAAGCACCTTATGAATATTGTCTTTACTTTAAGGTCTGCTCTCATAATTCCATAGCAATGGGCTCTCAATCCTAAGACATTAATTAACTCAAGTTTCTATCTATTCATTTGCTTTGAGTCACCAATGAGTGAGGCCAATTGTAGGCCAACACCTCGGTGGTTTGGGTACGTGGTAGTAGAGCTGTGGAAACATTTAATGGTCAAGATGGAATCTATCCTAATTATCCCCCAGTGCCAATTAATGGATTTATCATTGGTAAGTGCGCACCCATTCCGATTAAGAGTTAATTAGATAGGTACCGATGATTATTATAATTAATTGGAGCTCAAGGATAATAAGATATGGATCCAATTTGGAGGACAAGTCCAATTGATCTATGGATATAGATTGAGGGGCTTACTTGTGGTCATAGGGAAGTTTAGGGTCTTATATGTAATTTATTCCTAAGACTGTAGTTCAATTGCATTTTTATAGTGGAGTTATTTGCAATTAACTGTGGGCCCAGATTGCACATGAGATGTGGGGTTATGGTATCCCTGTTGGAGTCAGCTTTTTATGGAATCTCTAATAGTCCCCACGCTAGCCTGAGTTATTAGAAGGATACTAATTCTAGTTGAATTTTAAAAGGAAAGTTACTATTTCTTTCTAATAGTGGTAATAGTAAGTTACTAATTATGAATGGAAGTGAGACTTCTATTTTAATTAGAAAGGAAGAGGTTACTAATTCTTAATTAGTAAGAAGAGGAGAGACTTTGCGTTATAAATAGATGAGAAAAAGGAGGTGCATGCCCCATGCTATTCCCATAATAGTGATTCGCGCCCAGCCCCCTTTGTGTGCAAGTGTTGCACATCTCTCTTCCCTCCTCTAGTTCCTCTTCTAGTTTAGAGTTTCTAGTAGTTTTTTTTAGGATATCCCACCCATCTCCTTGAGAAGAGAATCCGATACGGGTCATAGCGTGGAAGATCAAAAGGTCTTGGATATTCTAATTTGATTTGTGAAAGTGTTCATCATCAAAGAAAGAAGAAAATTCTCCATTAGAGCACAATCGAGCTCCAAATGTATAATCTACTGCCTTGTATCTACAACAAATGGGATTTTCAGCGACGAAAATATTTGCGAAATAACCCAAAGTGTCACAAAAAATAATTTTTTTGCAACATAAAACTAGACCCATAGCAACAAGTTAAGTATTTGCAACACTAGACTCCATGCGTCGCAAATAGATACTTTCAGCAATGAATATAGTGCGTCGTAAATAAATGTGTCAAGAAATCATTAGCGCCAAATGGCGGTAAAATTATTCGCAATGCTAGATACACATTTGCGACACAATTATATGTCGTAAATAAGTGTCTCTATTTGCGACACAATCTCCGTATCGCAAATAGTTTTTAGTCCGAGCTATGTTGTAGAAAAGTTAAGGTTATTTGCAACAATTTCTTTTTTGCATTGCATATAATATCTTAGTCGCGATGCTGATGTCTTTGTGTCGCAGATAATTATTATTAGCGACGTCCATCATATGGTGTCATAAAAAACTTAAGCAAAAAAAAGTCACTAATTTGTTCCCTCCACCACCATTATGAAAAAAAAATTTATACATTTATTTGGGACGTAATTTTGATGTCACAAATAATATTTAGTTGCAACAGTATACTTGATGCATCGCAGTTAATGAGTTTTTTTGTGACGTAGATTTAAATGCGTCATAGATGATTTTTTTATTAACGACATTATTTTATAGCATTGCAAAAAAAAAAAAATTAAGTCCAATGGCACCAATGTTTTGTGGGAAATATTTTTGGTTTATCGTCGAATATATAGCGGCGATCAATAAATTTGAGGATAAATTGAGTTTGTAGCGTCCATCATGGGTTGGATGCCAGTAAAAATTATTTATTGCGGCGGCCGTAAGTGGCCCCCGCTAAAAGTTATACCCTACAGGGTAGCGTTTGGTTCGCTGGAATGGTTGTAGGCGGGAATGGAATGGAGACCGGAATGAGTATGGAATGGAATGAGGTAGGAATAGTCATTTCCATTCCAGCGTTTGGTACGCTGAGGAATCAACCTAGTAATAAAATTTTGATTCATGTTCCTGCGTTTGGTACGCTGGAATGAGTACCGGAATGGAATAAACTTTACATAAGACTGACCAAAATACCCTTGTTAGATTTTTATCTTTGGCTCAGTCAAAGTTACAGTACTACACCCAAGTTATGTCATTTTGTTCTTAATAATAATAATAATAATCATATAGATTATATTATTATATAGGTGGGGCCCACACAAGTTCTTCTCTTTGATAATCTTAATATTATAACAATAATAATAATGTATAGATTATATTATTATTATATAGGTGGGGCCCACACAAGTTTTTCTCTTTTATAATCTTATTATTATTATATAAGTGGGGCCCAAGTTCTTCTCTTTTTGAAGGGTAATAATAATATGTAGATTATATTATTATTATCTAAGTGGAGCCCACACAAGTTATATCATTTTGTTCTTAATAAATAATAATAATAATGTATAGATTATATTATTATTATATAGGTGGGGCCCACATAAGTTCTTCTCTTTGATAATATTAATATTATAATAATAATAATGTATAGATTATATTATTATTATATAGGTGGGGCCCACACAAGTTCTTCTCTTTTATAATCTTATTATTATTATATAAGTGGGGCCCAAGTTCTTCTCTTTTTGAAGGGTAATAATAATATATAAATTATATTATTATTATTTAAGTGGGGCCCACACAAGTTATGACATTTTGTTCTTAATAATATATTATTATATTATTATTATATAGGTGGGGCCCACACAATAGTGATAGATGTGAGACAAGGTATTTTGGTCTCAACGAAAAGTTATAAAGGAATGGAATGGCCATTCCTTCCCCTCCATAATGGATTAATGATTTCCTCACATAAAAGAATGATGATTCCGAAGGTAATGGTCATTCCATCACTTTTTGCGAACCAAACGCGCTAATGATCATTTCGTTGAAATGACCATTCCATTCCTTCCTTCGTTACAGCGAGCCAAACGCTACCTAATAGCCCTCTCTAGCCCTCGTCTCACACATAACTTGGAAAAGGAGTCCCAGATAAACCTCTCTCATTCCCCCGTAAACCTATCCCCATCTGAGGCGCACGAACCCAATTCTCTCATCTCCCTCCTCAGCATCATCTCCATCCCTCACCTCCATCACCACTCACGCAGAATTCGCAATCTCCCAGCGCAGCGCTCACCCTCTCCATCAACGCACGGAGATCCCTCCCACCATCTCCATCTCTCTTCACCTCTCAAAAAACACATCCCAGACGCAGACCCCTCTCGTCCCTACGCAGCTCTCCTTCACGCTACCCATCTCCCTCGCCCAAGCGCAAACCCATCTCACTCCATCTCTCCCTCACCATGTTGCCACCAACCTATCCATCTCTCCCTCACCACTATCCACTGAAGAAAACTGGCAACGAATCGCTGAGATTCTCCATCACCGATCCCTCTCTTAAAATGTATCTGCTCTTCTTCTTTTTTATTTTTCTTTCTTTTTTTTAATTATCATTATCTTTTTTTTTCTTCTTTAGGTTTGCAGTCTTCTATTTGCCCAGTGCTCACGTTTTCAACGGACATCTCAGGTACTAGTTTTTTTTTTTTCTGTAAATGTATGGAATACAAGTTTAGTCAAAGTAGGACACCTGGTAACATAGAAGTAAGTTTGGGCACACAAAAGATTGTAGAGAAAGAAAACTTTAGGTACCTTGGATCTATGGTGCAACAGGATGGAGGGATTGATACTGATGTAAGTCACAGGATTCAGGCCGGGTGGACCAAATGGAGGAGTGCTTCGGGGGTCTTGTGTGATCGGAAAGTCCCCCTTAAGGTTAAAGGAATGTATTATAAGGTGGCGGTATGATCAGCGTTGTTATATGGATCAGAGTGTTAGGCAGTAAAGCATAATCATGTCAAGAAGATGGAAGTTGCAGAGATGAGAATGCTAAGATGGATGTGCGGGGTCACAAGGAGAGATAGGATTAGGAATGAGGAGATTAGGGGCAAAGTAGGAATAACACCGATTAGAGATAAAATGAGAGAAAATCGACTGAGATAGTTTGGCCATATTAGAAGTCGTCCAACGGAGGCACCTGTTAAAAGGTGTGAAAGCATGGAGATTGCCAGGAGTAGGAGAGGGAGAAGGAGACCCAAGAGAAGTTTGAAAGAAACTATTAAACATGACCTTACCTACATGGATCTAACGGAGGACATGGCCCTAAATAGATTTGATTGGCGTCGTCAAATACATATAGCCGACCCCACCTAGTGGGAAAAGGCTTGGTTTGGTTTGGTTTGGTTTTCTGTAAATGTAGTTGTAAATGTGTTTCTAGCTGGTGAAAGGCTCTTTTTTTTTTTTTTTGCATGAGTTTGTATGCTGTGATGGTGGTGGTGTGATGATGGCAATGGCCAGATGGAAGGGGGTTGTTTGGGTTGGAGGTTGGGTTTGGTTTGAGTGAGATTTGAAGGTTGGGTATAGATGGGTGTTGAAGTGAGTTTGCTAACTTGGAGGTTTCGAAGAATAGAGTTGAGATGATGTTGCAGAATATAGGCCTGGGACCTGTTTTTTTCTCTTTTTTTTTTTTCAGTTCTATTAGTTGTGAAAGAGAGTTTCAAATGATTGTTACAATGTGTTTAAGGTGTTTGACAATATGTCCACATGAGAGTTGAATTTCATATATGGGGTATTGCTGAATTCACCTATTACACTAATTGAAACCAACAAATCCAAGAAAAGAAAAAAAAAGGGATTTCGATCTTTCTAGCCTTTTTTCCCATTAATTTTCATTTGTGTCTTCTTTTCTTTTAATCTGGGTTCATGGAAAGGAAACCCATTATTTGTTGAGTAGTAAGAACCTGATGGCAATGGCTTATTTTTCTTTTATTTCTATTTCACAATTAGCAAACACATTCTATCAATCTGGAGTATTGCAAACACATGGTGCTGCCAGCATGCAGTGTACAAGGGAAAGGCCATGTTTCATGAGTCCTAAATCCATTGAGATGGTGCGGTGGACTTTGTGGGGCCTCAATGGGGTGGCTGAGGTGTGTAGGGGACCACATCAAGTTCCACCCTTGTATTGTTTACCTAGGACTTTGAGATGGGCATGCAAATATCAATGGCTTAAAAAAGTTGATTTGGTACATTACCTAATGAAAATTTTTTGTTGGATATTGCATATGAATGGGGCAGTTCTTGGGCAGTTAGTTGATGAAGTTGCAGGGTTTTGGATGAGTTGAGGTGGTTCTTTTCTTATTATTCTAGAAATGTGGTTTGTGAAATTATCACTATGGTGACTTGTAATTGTTTCTTGATTTCTGTTTTCCATTTTCTTTTCTAATGGTTATCGTGTTACTTTGAGATTAAGCAAATTGGAAAGTTGAACTGCATTTTGGGTTTTGGTTATATTGTTGATTTTGGATCCTTGAATTGTCCTTGTAACTCAGGGAGTTGGTCTACCTGTAAATTTAAAACCTTACTATATTTCTTATGCTTCTAAGTTTTGTCTAGTTATGACTCCTATAACGTACGGTGTTCATACATATTATGTGCCTTAACCAACATGTGTTGCATGTCACTCTATTTCTAGTTTAAAAGCATTTAATATAATGAGTACCGACATATCCAATCTATTACAAGTATTGTTACAACTCACAATAGGGAAGCAGTAATAGATTGTAAATAATATACAAAAAAAAGGGGAAGGTCTACAATCTTAGTTTTATACAATACCAGCAAGCATAGCTGTCAATGGTGAATAGTGCCTAAGTCATCCATCTACCTACAGGAATTAATTCCCTTACTACAACCAGAAAATTGATAAATTAACCACCTTTATGCTTTATCTTGTTAGGTAAGGGGCTCACTTGTGATTATTTCAATCATATATGCACACAATAAATGGGTCATCTTGTATCTGAGGTCCTAATCATCCTGAACTTGGATTCAAGTTGGGTCCATGGCTACTTGGTTTCAACTTGGAATTAATTCCCTTACTACTGATGTTGAACATGCTTACAAGGTACTGAATCTTGATCCTTTACTTGGTTTTAAAATCTTGATCCATCTTATTTACTGCATGTTTTTGGCTTCATCATTTATATGTTACTCTTCAAAGAATCTCATTATCCCTGTCACTACCAGGTAGGACTTGAATTACCATTTTACAGGCATCGCTGACCTTTCATTTAAAGCCATTTATCAGGTGGACTCCCACTTTGTTTCAGACAACTATGAAGACTTCACTGAAAGGTAATTCAAATAATATGCCATTGATTTTAGGAGACAAGGTCCATTGTTTTAAGCTCTTTCTTTTGAAAATTATTATCATAGGAGCGACACCCAAATCAGTTTTGGAGTTGATGAACGTGAAGTATTTGACACTAGCTCATGTGAAGAGCCACTTGCAGGTATCAAGAAATTATTTTCTGGGTACTGAAATTAAGAACAAATAGTTATAGTTATCACCTTCTCTGTAGCTGCTGTTATCTCAGCTGTGTGTAAGAAAAAAAAGAAGTTCCACAGTATGACACTTTTCTTTATAGTTACTGTTCAATAAAACTTATCTTCTTCTTGTTTATTAATGTAGGAAAACTGCTCTCTCTCTCTCTCACACACACATTCACACAAACTTTCTAGGGTAGTGTTTTGCAAAAATTATTTTTACTCTATCCTTTATACCAATTGCTAATATTTAACGGTAGCAATACACTGTGATGCACTTTGTAGGAAGTTTGGATATATGCATATGGAGTTTCAAATTTTATTTTTAAACTGCCGGAACCATCCCAAAACATACTTTTATGTTGAGTTAGAGTGTGTTATTCTGGATATGTTATCCTTCTTATTAAAGGATAATATTTTTAAGAGACTACTAAAAAGATCCATAAACAAGATGGTCATGTGGGTAGATCTTTGTTCCATTTTTTTTCTTTTTAGCAAGGAAGTATTAAGATGTGCATGCTTTTGTTCCTTGTGCTTATTCCAAATGGCACTTGTGGGGATATATACTATGTATGAGATCCAACGTCCATGTAACATCATCATGCAGCCTCACCATGTAGATGCCCTAACACCAAAATAAGGTTGGTCCACTAGTGGGCCATAAATGTTTATTGAATGTGGATTGAGTCTGACCTATGGAAATTTGACCTGATTTTATCATTCAAAAAAAAAAAAAGAAGAAATTTGACCTGATTTTAGACAAGGCATCTATAGGGAAAGGGGTGGGAGGTCGTAGTGGCTGCATGATGGGTTTCTCATGTTGACTTGACTTGTGTGTGCCATGAGTCCCATCAGAATGGGTCTCAACAAGCAAGAAATTCTATTGATTTTAGTTCAGTACTTTAGTTTCTTTGTTAACTTTTATTATTGCATGGTGAATATCTAATAAACTAATTTTCATCTCATGTATCTATCTTCTTGTTTTCTTTGATAAATTCCAATGTTCGTGTTTATGACACTATTCTGTTTTGTATATTTGTTTCTTCAGTCATTGAAGGGCTTGGATAAGTGTTTGGGGGAATTTGAGTATGGTTACTATTGAGTATGGTTACTTTTGTGTATTATACTTCTTGCTCTGTGTGTGTGCGTGTGTGTTGTGTAAGAGAGATTTTAAAGATGAGAAAAAAGGAAGCTTCTATATATGAAATTGAGTTTGTTTTTACAGTAGCATGATCAAATGAGAAATCCAGAATGCATAGGAGCAAAGAAAAAGAGAAAAACATAGTTTAATTCTTTGGAGCATAAGAGAAAACGACACTATGTAGAAAAAGAGAAAAAAAGACCCTAATGTATATAATATGTTTGCTATGATATTTGGTTACAAAATCTGGAGTTCATCAAATCTAAATATTTTTTTATTCTCATATTATATGGATGAGTGGAATGTCTTTGATGTTGCAGCTAAAAGACAAGCTCAAGAGTTGGCTGAGCAGTTGCAGCGGTTGGAAGCTCAGATGGAGGCCAAATGGGGGTTCAGATGGAAATAAGAGATGAAGAGAAAATAAGAACAAGCAAAATTTTTTGGACCGGTTTGGATGGCACTGATCAATTTGAGGATGCTATATTTTATCATGGAAATTGTTCGTTGTCTCTCCGTGATACATATTTAAGACCGCACTTCAGTTATTGTTTCTATGTTACTAGTGGAGCCCTGTACGTGCAATGCACGTGCACCAAACACACGGTTTTACTAGAAAATTTTTAAAAAATAAAGCTCTTAAAAATTTAGTAGAAGCTAAAATACATTTAAAAATCAAATTTCAACAGAAAATGAGTGATTTTAAATTGCAAGGCTCGTGCAATGTCCAAATACAGCTGACACTAGTTTTTTCCTATACATTTGAAAACAATAAAACAATGATATAAAGAGAAAAATAAGATCCCAAAAGACAATCGATATGGAATTTATATAAGTTTTAGAAGATATAAATCACATATTTCTAGATATTTTACATGAATGTGTACTAAGAAATTTAAATTTACTTTATTTAACCTATCAGGTCGACTTATCAGTTTCCTGGTAGACTTGACCTGCTAAAGTTGGAGTCCAGTCGAAAGCATAGTCAAATTGATAACATGCAGTTTTATAAAAAAATAAAAATAAAAACTAAGAACCAGATGAGCTTATTGTTTTAACCAATTACCATGAACATTATATGTTCACTATAAAATCATATTCTATTATCAGATTCTATTAAGGAAAAAAATTAATTATATCCTACCTAAGGACATTAGAATAAAAAAACTGAGATGGTGGTTTTAGTTTTAACTTACAAAGAAGAATAACATCTCACACCGATCGTAAAAAATAATGAAGTAATTCGGCTTGTCCTCAAGTGACAGGGATCAACAATGGTGGAATTATGATATGAACTCTGACGGGTAAGATTTGCAGAGCACCTATTGATCAATATTAGTATTTAACATGTGCTTTATTTTATTTTATAAGATGGACCACTAGCAGGTAAAAAAGGGCAATACCTCTCCAAGAGTCAGCATCTTCTTTTGCTTGATACAAAGTGCTATATTTTATACCCAGTAAGAAAAGGATAATACAAAGTAATCTTAGAAGTTCATTTAAATGGAAGCTCACAAATAGAGATATCCATAGGAAAAAAATACCAAAAAACAAAAAACTACAAATACAAATCTGGCAAAAGAATGGGACCTTTCTCTTAAGAAATACATAAGAATGTAACCTAGGTATTCTAAATCAACTCTTCTGTTCTGTTCTGTATAGAGGATGGGAGTGCTTATCAAAGTAAGAAAAATTCGAAACGAACAAAGACAAACTGAATTTGTTGCAGCTCAGCATCAAATACTTATTTTAGTTATTTACACTTAAAACGATCACTTCAATCTCTAACTCTGAAGTTAGTAGTAACGCTAGCATAACAAACAGTTTCTATAAGATTCTCATTTTTCCTTTAAGGAAACGCATGATGCTTCATTGAAATATATGAAAAGAAGAACAAGAACAAGAAGAAGAAACAGCTTGCAATGATGAAAGAAATAAATGTGTTAGAAAATTATCAAAGTTTTTCAATTTAAACCTCATGAGTAAGAGCAATAATAAATAAATATATTCATGTTCTTGAAATGCCCTTTTATAATAAAAAACTCACAAAAGTTGTATATTAAGAAACGAAAAATTGTACAGAACAACAACAATTTTACGATCGCAATCTATAAGACCTACCATTAAATTGCATTTATGAGATTATCTTTAGCAATCACTAATATTAGAAGAGATTAGAAGAGAACCAATATTTATAGTAGTTATCACATTATCCAACTTGTGATTATTCTTCTAACAGGGGTATAAATCAAAATCAATACAATTATTATGTCAAATTGAAAACTCAATTATTATAACTAAATAAATGCAAACACATGAAGCAAAAGGGAAAAGAATATTTAAAATTTTTCTTCATGGTAACCTTCATTAAAAGAGAGAAAAAAAATAGGGCAGACATAAAATGAGTTTAAGTTTGTACATTTCACTTTCTTATTTATGATATTTTGCCAGTTGCTACTTTTATCTAAAAAAGAAAAAGAAAAAATTAAACATAAAGCAATAATGCAAATGCAGTACTTGTATATATGGGATGTACTTATAAGTTTTGGAGATCCCTATACATTTTTCAAAGGCTATAATAAATAATATACAACTGAAGGAACATCAAATTACAAGTATTTAAGGTTAGTGTACAAAAGATTAAAGGGGTTAATATTTAAAAAAATAATAACAAAGGGTTACATCCGTACAAAGAAAATAATCTCATATCTTCTGGAAACCTCCCGGAGCCCTCTAATGTTCTTAACTCTCAAATTTCAAATACAAATACCACTCAAGTATCTTTTACTTCCAAAAAAAAAAATAATAAATATAAACTATTTGCACAATTAGCATTGTTTCAGGTAAAAAAAAAACAGAGAATGTTAATTCTCTCGTATGTAGTCAATTTGGTATTTAAATTATAACACAACCACCAATTGGCCACCAACAACAAAAACAAAAGTAGCAAGCTAGCTAATACCTTTTGTCGTGACTTTTAAAATGATTTTTAAGCTGATGGCAAAGTATTTAAAGTGCCCACAAAATTATAAGTATCGAACACCAAAAGGTAATAAGTAAAATACACTTGATCTCTTTTCTTGCATTTTGTTGATGTCATTTTAAGTTCTTCTCTTTTATAATTTTATTATTATTATATAAGTGGGGCCCAAGTTCTTCTCTTTTAGAATGGTAATAATAATATATAAATTATATTATTATTATCTTAAATGGGGCACACATCTTGCATTTGATTGAGCAACTGTGTAGTGAAAAAAAAGTAAAAAGTTGTACATCTTGCTCTCTTTTATAATAGAATAGATTATTATATAGGTGGTGCCCACACAAGTTATTCTCTTTTATAATCTTATTATTATTATATAAGTAGGGCCCAAGTTCTTCTCTTTTAGAAGGGTAATAATAATATATAGATTATATTATTATTATCTTAAGCGGGGTCCACATCTTGTATTTGATTGGGCAAGTGTGTAGTGAAAAAAAGTAAAAAGTTGTACATCTTGCTCTCTTTTATAATAGAGTAGATTCTTAATAATCATAATTATAATGTATAGATTATATTATTATTATATAGGTGGAGCCCACACAAGTTCTTCTCTTTTATAATCTTATTATTATTATATAAGTGGGGTCCAAGTTCTTCTCTTTTAGAAGGATAATAATAATATATATTATATTATTATTGTCTTAAGTGGGGCCCACATCTTACATTTTTTATTGGACAAGTGTGTAGTGAAAAAAAAGTAAAAAGTTGTACATCTTGCTCTCTTTTATAATAGAGTAGATATATATATATAGTAGAGATAGAGATAATATATAGATGATATTATTATTATCTTAAGTTGGGCCACATCTTGCATGCGATTGGGCAAGTGTGTAGTTAAAAAAAGTTACATCTAGCTCTCTTTTATAATAGTAGAGATTTTATATTATAATATTTGGGGGTGGGCCACACAATGGTGTAGTGAAAAATTTTACATTATAATATTTGGGGCCCTTTCTCATAATAATATATTATTATATTATATTATAATATTTGGAGCGGGCCCCACAATGGTGTAGTGAAAAAGTTTACATTATAATATTTGGAGGTGGGCCCCACAAAGGTGTAATGAAAAAGTTTGCAATTTCTTATAATAATATATTATTATATTATATTATAATATTTGGGGTTATTATAATATTTGGGGGTGGGCCCCACATAATATTTGGGAGTGGGCCCCACAATAGTGTAGTTAAAAAGTTTGCAGTATAATATTTGGGGCCCTTTTCATAATAATATATTATTATACCTATATGGTGTAGTGAAAAAGTTTGCATTATAATATTTGGGGGTGGGTCCCACAAAGGTGTAATAAAAAAGTTTATAGTTTTTCTTAATATTATATTATTATATTATATTATAATATTTGGGGGTGGGCCCCACAATGGTGTAGAGATATAGATATAATATATAATATATATATAAGATTTTATAATAGTAGATATAATATATATTTTTATATAAGATTTTTTAATAGTAGATAATGAAGTGGGCCCCATAATGGTGTAGTCAAGAAAAAATGGCAACTTCTCTTTTATAATAGTAGATAGATATTGAGACCAACTATTATATAGATTTATGTATAACAGAATTTTATCAATATCTTCAGTAATAATTTGCGATGAGGACAAATGTTTCATTGCACTCAAACTCAATGAATTAATTTAGTTCATGTTTTTACATCAATGGAGTGTTATTTTCATACCTGAATTGCTACTTAGAGATATATGATTGTGATGACCTAAGGATGACTTTGCATTAAAGATTTGTGAATGGATGGATTGTGAATGGATGATGAGATTATATTTGTATTGATTGGGTATCAAAATGGGAAAAATATATTTTTATTGAAAATATTAAAAAATAATTTTTTAAAAAAATTATTATTTGTGGCGCTTTAATTGCATTGCAAATAATCAAATGTAACAAGATGAAGATTTTTTTCGACACCACAGAAGCGTTGTAAAAAAAGATTATTTGCATCTTTATAAGAGCGTCGCCCTTAATGGTTTATTAACGACTTTTTTGAATTATCGCAAATATAAATTATTGGTGACGCCATTTTGCCGTTACAAATAAATATTTATCTGTGATGCTTATAATTCGTCGCAATTGATGCATAATCAGCAACTCTTTGAAACCGTCGCAATTGATACATCATTAGCAACTCTTTAAAACCGTCACAAATACTCTGTGATCGGCCTGGAAGCTGTTACGGTACACGCCGAGGTACCGCGGCCATTATAGGAGGATCAGAGCAGTTCCGGAGGACGAGCTGCAACCTGATCATCCTCCTGTTACCTTGGCGGTGCCTGCCGGGGTCCCTTTAGTCGATCCTGCTGCGAGCCGAGCCGCGTCTGGCGCTGAGGCATCTGCGTCTTCCAGCTTGGGGTCGCCGAACCTGAGGGAGATAGTAGACGCTTACTCATCTGACTAGGAGCGAGGAATGGAGGGAGGCTCAAGAGTGCCTAGTACCAAAGATCTGGCGGCCAAGTTTAGGCAGAGATCTTCTTCCTCGACACCTTCGTCCGCCAGCACCCGCACGGCTTCGGGCTCGGGGGGTGCTGCTGCCAATTCTGCTCCTCCCCCTAAACCGAGCGAGGGAGCGCGACGACGTTCGCCGGATCGCCCGAGGGAGGGATCTCCACCCAGGAAGAGGTCCAAGGCGGGCGAGAAGGACTCGGGGGCTGAACAGCCTCCGAAGGGTAAGACTCCTACGCGAGCTCCTGGAGGTAGGGCTCCTGCTGAAAAGAGTGCGCCGGTCAGTAAGGCGGCTAGCGGGGCGGCCCGCGAGCTCACCGCCTTGGTGGGGCAAGGGTCCGGATCGGCTTCTGGACCTCGTACTGCCCCGGCGGCATGGCGGCCCAAGATGGAGACGCAGCCCGGGAAGCCTCTAAACGTTGAGGACCGGCTGATGGGGAATACTGACGTCATTGGAGCCCTCGCAAAAGCTTGCGCCCTGCCGCGTGACATGGAAGTGCACGCGCGGTACGATAACGATAGCTTGATGGTCTCGGCGATCCAGGCTAACCTTTTGGTAAGTCTTTTCAACGCCTTTCTCCAAGTGCTTTAGTTCGGCTACTGTTATCTGACTTACTCTTTCTTTCTGCAGAACGTGCAGAGGCTCCTGGCAGTGATGGAAAGGAGTGACCGGAACGTTGCCAAGGTCACCCAGCTGGAGTCTGAGAGGGAGAGGTTGAAGAAAGAGTTGGAAGAGCTGAGGAAGAGCAGTGCCGATGATGGACCGCGCTCCTGCTCGGTTCCTACCGAGGTCGGCGGACGTGGGAGTCCATTTGGTTCCGACCCTTTCGTAACCGGGGGGCAGGGGCGTGCATCAACATTTCTTTTTTTGTGTGGGTGTGCCAGATTTTCTATTTTACTCGGAATTGCAAGTGGTGATCCGGAGATCAACCTTCGCAAGTAAAAAAGAAATCAACTTCTTTCAAGTTTTCCATTGCACATATATTTAAGAAAAGAGACATTTTCTTGGTTTGCCGTGAAAGGCGATTTTTTTTTTTGGCATTTATAGCCGATTTTGGCGTTTATAGCTGATTTTTGGCGTTTATAGCCGATTTTGGCGTTTATAGCCGATTTACAATCCTTATCAATAATGAAAGACAAGAGTTGTGATTTTTGTCTCCTTTGAAAAAATACAAACTACAATGAAAAGCAAGAAAAGGAGGATCTAACTTCTCAAGAGATTGTGGGGGACTCGTTTAGATTGACGGTCGCAAGCCATATGTGGGCTTCGCCATCATCCATGCAGATGAGAACAGAGGATGCTATTGATTCGCTTGGCTTGGCTATAACCTCAGGTTTTTAGAGAACAAAGACCAAAAGAAGGTCCTATGTCCAATGAAAAGCCGAGTAGACGGGCTAAAAAGCCACATCTAAGCCATTGGAGGCAGGAGGAGAAGGCAAGAACCTTGGGGGGGAGTACCCCCCAAGGGACTTTTGTCACCTTGTTGCGGTGGTCGGTGTAGAACTTCCGCAGAGTTTTCTCTCTTTTTTCTTTCTCTGGATTTCTGTGCTTTGTCTGTCTGTCTGTTTGTGCTTTTTTCTGATGATCCTTTCTTCTTGGAGAGCTCTCCTATTTATAGGCTTTTAGGTGGCCATTTAGGAGGGTTTATGAGCTTTAATTGTCATAAAGCTACATAAAGGGAGGAGTTACAAGATTGAATTCTTTATTTTGTAACTCCTTTTTCTTGGCTTTTGATTGGCCGGAGGAGATTGAGGGCATTTAATCGCCTTTAATCGCCATGATGGGAGGAGTTTCATGGGTTAAATGCCATGAATCTCTTGACTTGTAACTCCCGAATGCTTGCTTCTGATTGGTCCGTCCAAAGAAATGGATTAATGACTGTAATAAACCTAGTCAATTAATCGCATTAAGTGGTCGCCGAGCAGTTGAAGAGTCGCGGGCCGTGCCGTGTCTTTTGGGATTCTTCTGGCGATGATCATCGATGAATCTTCATGTAGATCGACATCAGATGACCATGTAATTTCAGGTGTTTGTTGCCAACAGCGGGTCGGTGCCATCTGTCCTGTCGATTTCTCGATCGGTCAGGTAGAAAGCACACTTTTTTTGGTTGACCGGGTGGCGATCAATATTGTTTTCGATACTCTTGATGATTGACCCGTGTTTTGGACGGATGTCAGAGGATTTGGTTTCTCAAAAGCATGAATTTTGGAAAGTACCAGAGGCTGGGCGCTTCGAATCGCGAAAAACGGCGAAAACCGGGGTTTCCGGGGCCTTCCCGGCGACCCCGGGCTCCAAGGTCGCCGGCGACCCTGGCCCAGGGTCGCAGGGGTCTGCGACCCTGGGGGGGTTTTCCCCCCTTTGTGTCCCGTTTTGTGTCCGTTTTTGCTGTTTTTCGATTCTTTTTTCTTCTGTATTTTTCCTTGACATTTTGACCATTTATTGGGCCTGATTTCTTTGTAGGAAGCCTGATGAGAATCCTTGCATTTTATTTTGCAAAGTTTCCAATTTCCTGAGAAAGCCGAAGACTTTGTCGCGCAGAGCTGCCGATCTTCCGTCAGAAGCTGAAACTGGGTCAAACGATGTCGGAATGACCTGAAATTTGGTGTGAAGCTTCCTGAGCAATAAATAAGACCAACCATAGGCTTTTGTTTGAGTTTTGAAGCCGTTTGGGGTCCTATCACCAGTAGACTCGCTTTTGTCGCGATGAAGATGTTGCGGTTTGATGTGCGGTCAACCGATGTCCGATTGACTTAAAAATTTGATAGGGAACCTATTGGAGTCATTTTAAGATGATCCATAGGCTCTGTCTTGGAAATCATGGTCCCGGAGAGCTTTGCCGCCGAGAGGCTTGATTTGACTTCCGAGCGTCAAACTATGGTCAAATGTTGTTGAAATGACCTGAAATTTGACGTGTAGCCCTTTATAAGCATTTTGAAGCCGTCCATGTGCTCTATCTGATGAGTAATGGCCTCGGTGGTTCTCGCCGCCGAGAGGCTTGATTTAGCTGTTCGAGGGTTGATGTAGGGTCAAACGTTGTCGGTTTGACTCGGAACTTGACGTGGAGCCTTTTGGAAGTATTTTGAGACCATCCATCGGCTCTGATCGAAGATTTGGTGTCTCCAATGCTTTTGCCGCCGAGAGCTCCTTTTCGGCTGTCGGAGAAGCGAAGTTAGGCCAAATGATTTTGAAATGGCCCGAAACTTCTTGTGTACTCCTCTTTTGGCTGTCCTGAAGGATCTTGCAGTTTTTGTTTGATTTTGACAAGATTTGATTTTTGGAAGTAGCATTGCCTATTTATGGCAGGTTGCGACTTCATGTAGCTCTTTGGATCTTGAAGAGGCAAAGTGACATTTTTGGTGTCAACAAATGCCCCCTCGAGGTACAGCGACGAGTTGCTTAACTTTTGTAGTCGATGTGCCTCGAAGAGATTTTTGAAGGAGAGCCTGTGACTTGACCAAGAGTCTTTGAGCAGTCTTTCTTTTTGGTATTTGTAGCCTTTTGAGCTTCCAGGGGAATTTTATGGTAGTGAAAGGGATCACGTACCATCTCGAGGCAAAGTTTTGAAGATGACATCAGGGATGTGGATTTGGGTTTTGACCTTGTGACCTAACAGGCTATATGTGGCAGGTTAGGGGGTCGGGTTAGGTTTTGATCGTGTGACCCAACAAGCTGTATGTGGAATGTTGGGGGATCAATTTTGGTTTTGATCTTGTGACCTAACAGGCTGTATGTGGCAAGTTAGGGGATCAGGTTTTGGTTTTTGGTTTTGGTCTTGTGACCTAACAAGCTGTATGTGGCAAGTTAGGGGACCAGGATTTGGTTTGATTTTTGTGGAATGTCAATTTCAAGATTTTGGCTCAATTTGGTATATGAGGCTGGATGGTTTGATTTTTGGAAGCTCATGGGGCTTGGAATTTTCTTTGTATGGTCGAATCAACTCAAAAGAGGCATGGAACCATTTTTGTATGCTCTTGGTAAGAGGGATTTCTCTTTGACTAAAAGCCCAAATTTTTTTTTTTTAAGTGCCTAGGTGGTCAAACCTGGCTCATATGGGCTAACCCATGGGACCTTAAGCTTTTGAAATGGCTTAGATCTCATATGGTGTCATTTTTGTAAAGAATATCCAAATTATCTCATTTGGATAGAGAATATCTAAGAATATCTTTACTTGGAGAGAATCTCTCATATTCCCTTTATTTTGGGATAGGATATCTCAAGATATCTTTCTTTTGGGAAAGAATCCTTCATCGATCCTATCTATTAGGAGAAAATCTCTCATTGATTTCTTTTTGGGAGAGAATCCCTCAAGATACCTTTCTTTGGGGAAAGAATCTTTCTAATCTCTTTCTTTTGATAAGGTTACTAATTAGTAACACTTATCTCTTTCTTCTTTCCTTCTTTGGTTTGCTCTCTTCTATAAAAGCAAGGAGGAGGTTGGATCTCTTGCTCTTATTACTTTCTTTTGCAATAATCTCGAGAGGGCTTCAAGACCAAGAGTTCTTCTTCTTCAAGATCTTCAAGACTTTTCTTCTTCTTCTCCATCAATGGCTTCAAGTAAGTTCCCTTTTTCAAGAAAACTCCATTGTAGGAAAAATAAAAAGTTCTTTCTTTTCTTTTTTTTGTTGTTTCTTTCTTTTCTTTTCTTTTTTTTTCACGTGTTTTCCTTTTTCTTTCACGTTTTTTCTTTTCTTCTTTTTTTTTTTTTTCCATGTTTGTTCTTTTTTTTTTGTGGGCCGTACGGACAGATCCGTACGGATCTGGCCGTACGGCCACGTGGCCAGTGGGCCGCGGCCTGTGGGCCAGCCCCCTTTTTTTTCTCTTTTTTTTTTGTTTTCTTTCCCTCCCTTTTTTTTTGAGAGAGTTTCTTTTCTCTTTTTTTTTTGTTTTCTTTCCCCTCTTTTTTTTTTTTGAGAAAGTTTCTTTTCTTTTCTTTTTTTTTTTTTGCTCATCATGATAATGCATTTTTTTGGCAAACCTAGATGTTCATGCATGCATTTGATTGTAACTTAAATTTGTAGCATGATGTGATAGCATACCTGAAAGTTTTCGCAATTTTGGGAATTTGGAGCTCGCAGCGATGTTGAGCCCTTCCTGATTTTACTGAGACTTTGAGGTTTCGAAAGTTTGGAGTTTCGGAGCTCGCAGCGATGTTGAGCCCATCTTCAAGCTTTCTATTTCTTTCGGGATAGTTCCTTTTCTTCGGAATTGCCCCGTCATCATGTCAAAATTTTGCCAGTTTTTTTTTAGCGAGATTCTGTCATCTTGATGTTTGATCTTTTTCTTTTCCATCCTTTTCAGGTGGTTCCTCCAGAACGAACAAGGGTAAAGAGCTTGCTATAAGCGTACCTCGTCGATCTTCTAGATCTTCTAATCCGGCCGTTCAGCAGGCTTTTGAGAAGGTCCAGTATGTTGAGAGAAATCTGGAAGAGTGTGAGGCAGCGACTGATCACTCTCAAGGGAGAGGAATTCTATAAGATCATGGTAAGCAGTCGTCCATGGGTGATGGAAGATCAGAGCGTTTTGCCAAGCCTACCTTCTTCTTTGGTGATGCAGTCCCTGATGACATGACATACCAGAGGAGATGTTTTCAGTTTTCTTTCATAGCAGATGGTGAGAAGAAGACTGTTGCTACCCGGTCAACGTTTGATCGCACCGTCTTGATCATGAGCCTTGCCCCCACGTGCTCTAAGAGGGAAGATCCTCCAAGCTGGGTGAGAAGGACAAATGTAATCAAGACCAGAGGTTTTTGTTGGCGGTTCTCCTGGATATACGGAGAGGTCGCCTGTTGACATGGATCTGTTGATGCCATCCAGCGGCTACCAGGGTTCTGATTATCCGTCGGTCGATTTGAGACCGGTGGGCCTTGGTATTTTTAGCGGTGACGGCAGCAATTGGATCAAGCCTTTTCGACTTCGTGGCCGTTTCAATGCTGACTCCGAGTGGAAGTCGTGGACTGATCGCGTCCTGCTGATTGGTGGCGCCGTTTTGAAGGAAGCCGGGATTTTTGATGCGGTCCACGCCTTTAGGGAGACCGTGATCTTTTCCGACGAGGCCTTCATGGCTATGCTGGAATCATTCCTCCCACAAAACAAATACCTTCGTTGTGACGAATGGTGAGATTGGTTTTTCTTTGAAGGAGCTGAGCGCCATTACTGGATTGCCCATCCTCGGGAAACTCTATGAGGAGTTTATGCCGATTGACAGCGTCCTTGAGGGGCAGTCTGAGGAGTTCAGGCTTCTGTACTTTCAGCTCGTCGCCTTCTATGATTTTTTGAAGGAGAAGGAGGGTTTGAAAGTTAGATCCAGCAGTTGGAAGAGTTTTAGCTCTTCATTCCCCAATTTTTCTGATAGCAGGGAGTCTTCTAATAGCGTGACCCAAGAAGCCGGAGCTCAGGATGCAAGTTCAAAGAAGATCTTGGCCATGCAAGAAGAGTTGAGAGATTTCTGTGCAAGTACAAACGCCATATGTCCTGACATTGCACTGCGGAGAGATCTCACTGTTTACCTCACTTATTGGGTTGGTGAGGCTATTTTTGCTGGAGGAGATGGAACGCACATCAGGCCTCATTGTATTTTTCCGGCTTGTCAGATGGCGTTTGGAGAGCAGCTTGCTTTGGTGCCAGCTCTTTACTCCTACCTGTGTACCGAATTGCAGGCTACTGCTTTTTTGGTTCGGCTTGGGCTTCCCATGAATAGGGTATTTTCAGCCCACATCTTTTATTCGTGGTATGTATACCACTGTCCTGGCTTCCACCGGCTGGGTGCTGCACAGGATGATGATCCTCTGATGATTCGACCGGCTAAGGGCAAAGCCGTGTCCGAATCACTTTTGTTTGCCCGCATGAGGATCCGACGGTTCAGGGACGTCGAGATGGGGCAGTCTTCAGTGAAGCTTTCTCCGGAGTTGCGGAAGAAGGCTTTTGATTTTGGTGCCTCCCGAGACTCTACCAGGGCGGGGTCGGGAAGGCATTATTCCTTGACGAATGCAGAGAGAGAGTGGCTTTTCAGTATACGTGTCGGCACGATGGTGTACCGTAGACATCTTTTCGTCGACATCCAGCCGTATGTACCCTCTCGCTTTGCCTTGCAGCTGGGCTTTTCTCAAGGCGTTGTTGGAGCTCCTTCAAGCATGGTGAAGCGCTTTGGAGGCTTACAGGACGGGAGAAATGCATGGGCTTTCTATAGTGCTGAAGACACTACAGCCATGATTTCTTATCCTGTGTTGCTGACTTCCCGGACTGCCGGCTTTGCGAAGTGGTTCGCGGAGAGCTTTTCGGCATATCGGGGGCTTTCCAAGAAGGAGCTTGATGTGAAGCTGGCATCTGGAAAGGGCCTTGGAAAGTCGGATGGCGTCCGGCGAGAGGAAGTTTGGGCCTTCCTTTCTGGAGAGAAGCACAAGATAGGCTTTCTCGGTGACCAGGGCGTCATTGGTTCTGAAGCTGTTCGAGAAATACCTGATGAGGCTTTAGAGCAGCTAGAACAGGAGGAAGCCGAACTTGGCGCTTGGATGCAAGCGGCACAGAGGCAAGCTTCCATGGAGTCTACTGGCAAGAGTAGACCATCCAGTGAGGAGTCAAGTGGGAAACCTGACTCTGACAGCGGGGCAGGTTCCTCGAAGAAGCGAGCCCGCCGGGGTAAGAGGGGGAGGAGTCATCATCGCAGCAAGGGGCAGCATGAGGACTCTCCTGACTTGGAAGTTCCTCTTACTATTAATAAGGATGTGCCAGTGGATGCTGACGAGCCTCCAGAGAAGAGAAGCCGAAAAGAAGAGACCGTCGGTGAAGGTATGATTCTTCCTTTTTCTCTTTCCATTTCTTTTCATGGGATTTTTTTTTTCATGTTATGATTTGCTTCTTGTTTCTGCTTTTCTTTTCTTTTCTTTTCTTTTAGCAGAGGAAGACTTGATGATGCCTGAGGTTCCGGTCGATGAGGTGGTGACGGATCCTGTCGAGGCACCTGAAGAAGAACCGAGGGACTCTGGAGTGAATCCAGAATCTCCGATTGGTACGACTTCTTTTGCTCTTTTTTTTGTGTCTGTGACTTGGTTTGCTAACATTTTTCTTGCCAGCTGACTTGCCACAGGATTCCGATGACTTTGAACCCTCGATGGACGCAAATGTTGATGATGCTTCCGATGAGTTCATGGAGGAAGAAAGTGTTCCGCCAGTCGTCGAAGAAGGTATTTTGTAGTAATAACCCTGATAATGATTTCAAACAGGATTATATTCATACCTTTTTGTGTTTCTTTGGCAGGTTTTGAAGTGACAGAGGAGGATCCGTCGATTCAGAGCAAGGGATGCCAGAGGTTGATCCAGAGGTAGAGATTCCTGGGACCACTTTGACAAGTTGAGGAGATACCTCGTGCTGAGATTCCTTTCCGAGCAGGAGCAGCTTCAACTGGAAAGAGTTCTTTTGTTACTCTTCCAACAGATGATGATATGAGCGGGCCCGACCAACGGAGTTGGGCGAATCTTCAGCTGGGCCATCTCTTCTTTTTGCGAAGAAGGTGGTGATGCGAGTTCTGAGCTCTTGGATTGAGACTCTCTTTTCTGGGCACTTGGAAGCCGGATTTGGCATGATCCAGCATGTGCAGGAGATTCTCAGTGATGCCGAAGAGGCTGGTCTGGATGTCACAGGTGCCAGGGCGATCGTTGATAGGATCATTGCACTGGGTGACAAGTGGTTTGAGACCGTAGGTTTGGCTGATGACCAGTTCTTCAAGGAGATGTTCCTGGACCCTGCTGATAAGGCTAAGTCTGACCTGGATGAGGCTACAAAAAGCAGGAAGCAGGCAGTCCGAGAGAAGAACTTAGAAGAGCTAACCATCATTGGGCTGACACATGACCTTAACATCCTTGATAGGGAGGTCGATGAGGCCAGGAAACATCTTGAGCAATTGCAGGCACAAGTCGCTGCCAAGTGGACTGAAATAACAGAAGCTCGTGAAAGGGAGACTGCTCTGATTCACCGGGTTACGGATGCCAATCGAGTTCTCAAAAGGAAGTCTGATGAGAACAAACAATGGAAAACCGCTCGGGGGAAGCTTCCTGGTGCGAAAGAAGGGTTACAGCCCACCCCAGCATCTCATGGCAGGTTCCTGAAGAAGCGTGCCTTGGAATCCTTGACGGATGAGGCCAAAAGCTTGCTTAAGGAGCTGAACTCTTGGCTGGAGACCATTTTTGATTGAGCTTCTGTTTTTTTTTATAACAGAAACTATCCCCTTTTCTCTTTTTTTGGTACCACTTGTATTATTTTTTTTTTGGTACTTATTTTTTTGTAGTGCTTGTGAACACTTTCTTTTTTTTTTTTGGTACCACATGTATTTTTTTGGTACTTTTTTTTTTGTAGTGCTTGTGAACACTTTCTCTTTTTTTTTTGTTATCCCTACGCTCACTTGAATCTTTTTGTGATAAAAGTAATTGCTAAATGGGATGCTTTCTTTTTTGTTATCCCTACGCTCACTTGAATCCTTTTGTGATAGAAGTAATTGCTAAATGGGATTTGATCAAAAGGTTGTCATTTTGTGAAAATCTTTTGTCAAATGATTGTTTTGGCATGAAAGCTAGGTTTTTGTTTGTGGCATGGAAGCCAATTTTGGCATGAGAGCCAGCTTTTCTTGTGGCATTGATAGCCGAGTTTTTTTTGTGGCATCTATAGCCAGTTTTGGTGGCATTGATAGCCGGTTTTTGGTGGTATTGATAGCCGGGTTTTTTGAAATCCAAGTTTTTTGTTTGTGGCATTGATAGCCGGTTTTGTTTTGTTGGCATTGATAGCCGGTTTGTGGCATTTATAGCCTGTTTGGTTTTGGTGGCATTGATAGCCGGTTTGTGGCATTTATAGCCTGTTTTGATGGCATTATAGCCGGTTTGGTTTTTTAAAAAATGCAAGTATCGACTAAAAGTCGCCACCCTGCTGAATGTTCTTGCAAGTATCGATGGAATGTCGCATCCTTGCTCATTCGGTTGCGAGTATTGATGGAATGTCGCATCCTCGCGGATTTGGGTGCAAGTATCGATGGAATGTCGCATCCTTGCTTTTCAAAAATTTTGGTTTTGCGGGTACTGACTTGATGTCGTTTCCCCATGATTTTTGAAATTTGTGGTTTTCTCGAACCTTTGGGTTATGGATATCAACTGAAATGTTGCGTCTCCATGGTTTTTTTAGGTTTTTTTTTCGAACCTTTGAAATTTGGGTTGTGGATATCAACTGAAATGTTGCGTTTCCACAGTTTTTTAGGTTTTTTCGAACCTTTGAAATTTGGGTTGTGGATATCAACTGAAATGTTGCGTCTCCACAGTTTTGGATTTTGCAAGTACCGACGAAATGTCGCTTCCCTGCGATTTTGGAAGTGTCTTTCCGTGGCGGTAAAAGGGAGGGTGGACTAGGGTGGAAATCCCTGAATCCGGATTTTGTTTCAAACCATGAATTTTGGGTTCAAGGGTTGAAAATTTTGGTCAAGTTAGGGAAAGGTTCCTAAACTTGGATATTTTTTTTTGAACAATGAAACGATGAAAGTAAGCATTGTTTTAAATTTCTAGAAATTTCAACATTTGATATGAAAATTCTAAAAAAAAAGGTGGGTTTAGCGAGCGTGTACCTGGAAACCGATTTTGGCCGTACAGGCATTGCTCTTACCCAATTGGGTAAGTCTTCAAGGGTAGTACCGCTTTAAGAACTTGCCGTTGATGGGCAGCATACATCTGTCACCTTCCATGTTTAGGAGTGCGTATGCGCCGTTGGAGAAAACCTTGTCGATGACGTAGGGTCCCTCCCATTTTGGCTCAAATTTGCCTTTGGACTTGTGAGCGAAGACCATTGGTCTTTTTACCGCAAGAACCAAGTCACTCTTTTTGTAGGCGCGTTGCCTGACCTTTTTATCGAAAGATCCTGCCATGCGTGCTTGGTAAAGTTCAATGCTTTGTTGAGCTTCGAGCCGTCTCTCATCGAGATTGTCCAGCTCATAGAGTCGCAATTTGACATTGCTTTCTTGAGTCATGTCATTTTGCAAGGATACCCTCAAGGAAGGAATTTGTACTTCCAAGGGTACGACAGCTTCGCATCCATAGACCAAGGAGAATGGTGTGCTATGGGTTGGTCCTCGAACGGTGGTTCGATAGGCCCACAAAGCTTCAGACATTTTGTCGCTCCAGTCTCTTTTGTGACTAGAGACCATTTTTTTGAGGATTTTGCAGGGTGTCTTGTTGAAAGCTTCTGCTAACCCGTTTGCTGCCGGATTGTATGGAGTCGAAGGACAGCTTTGGATTTTGTATTTGTCGCAGAACCTGTAGAATCGATGATCCCGGAACTGTGGTCCGTTATCATGGACGAATCTTTTGGGTATGCCGAAACGACAAATGATGTTGGTGGGCAGGAACTGAATGACTGATGAGGTCTTCATTTCGTTAAATGCAAATGCTTCTGACCACTTGGAGAAATAATCCGTAGCGGCGAAGATGAAGCGATGACCTTTGCTCGAAGGGGGAGAAATAGGACCTATGATGTCCATACCCCAGGCTTCGAAAGGCCATGAGATTGCTGTAGGATGCAGCCATTCTGGAGGCATGTGAATGTAATCTCCATGAACTTGGCATTGTTGGCAGCGCTTAGCAAATTGCATTGCGTCAGCTACCATGGTAGGCCAGTAATATCCTAACCTTTTTATCTGATCATAGAGCTTAGGTCCAGCCTGATGAGCTCCGCAAAGACCAGCATGAACTTCTTTGAGTGTTTCTTTAGCCTCTTGTTGTGACAAGCAGCGTAGAAGTACTCCGTTGAAGGATTTCCTGTAAAGGATTTTTGAAGGAATATCCAAATGAAAGCTTGGGGTTCGCCTTTGGGTGCTTACCCGTTCTTTTGGATCTTCAGGTAGGAT
Organism: Litsea cubeba; assembly: GCA_012931725.1. Taxonomy (NCBI): domain Eukaryota; kingdom Viridiplantae; phylum Streptophyta; class Magnoliopsida; order Laurales; family Lauraceae; genus Litsea; species Litsea cubeba. Next base: position 37,792,001 of record CM022948.1, read on the forward strand.
TCCAAACATAATGTAATCAATGAACGGATCCCTCCAGTCGCCGATTGAAGTTTGAAGGATTGAAATCCGACTTCCGACCACTTGGTGGCATTCAGCAACTGCTTAGTGTGTGTTAAGAGGAGGAATGATTCTTCTTTCGCACACTGTGATTTGCATGTTTTCCCCTTCCTGGATTGCCATGGATGCGGCAAGTCCGGCTAGGGCATCTGCACGTATGTTTTCACCTCTACGAATGTGGGTGATGTGACAGATGTCAAACTTTTGCAGAAGTGATTGTGCCTTGTTGTAGTAAGGCAACAAATCTGGCTTCCTGACTTCAAATTTCTGATTCATCTGGTTGACGATCAGTTGAGAGTCTCCAAAGACTTCCAGCATGGTGATACCGGATTCGATGGCGAGTTCCAATCCTAAGATTAGAGCTTGATATTCAGCTGCATTGTTTGTGCATGGTTCCAGTAGCGAGAAAGCGTGTGGAATCATGTATTTGTCAGGGCTAACAAAGAGGATGCCAACTCCCGAGATCAGCTGTCTTTTTTCATTCGTCCTGGTTGCACCGTCAAAGTACATGTCCCAGGAGGAACTTTGTGAGAAAGTCTCCACATTGTAGACTGGTTCGTCTGGGAGATCATCTCTGAGCGGAGAATCTTTAGGCAATGGATGCTCTGCGAGGAAGTCCGCTAGAGCTTGCCCTTTGATTGTTTTTTGTGGTACACACCTATTATCAAATTGTGACAGAAGGATGGACCATTTTGCCAGTCGAGCATTGAGAGAACCTGCCTTTGTGACAAGGACCTTCAAGAGGTTGACCCTCGAGACCAGGTATACTGTGTTGGAAAGCAAGTAGTGACGCAGCTTTTGTACGGCGAACATCACTGCAAGACATTCTTTTTCGACTGGAGAGTAGCGATGCTCTGCACCTACTAGATGCGGCTGAGGTAATATAGAGCAGCTTCTTTTCTTTGATCATTTTCTTGCGCAAGCAGAGCTCCCAAAGAGTGATCAAGGGCTCTTGTGTACAAGATGAATGGTTTTCCAGTGGTAGGAGCAGCTAACACTGGAGGCTTTGTCAGGTATGACTTGATGTCTTGGAAAGCAGCTTCACAGTCAGCATCCCAGACAAAGTTTACACCTTTTTTCATCAACCGGGAGAATGGACGGCATTTCCCCGAAAGATTGGAGATGAACCATCTGATGTAGGCTAATCTCCCTTGAAGCCCTTTGAGTTCTCTCAAGGTTCTTGGAGAGGGCATTTCTAGAATGGCTTTGACTTTTATGGGGTCAAGCTCTATTCCAGCTTTCCGAACTAAGAATCCGAGGAACTTACCCGACGAGACGCCGAAGAAGCATTTCAAAGGATTCATTCGCAGTTTGTGTTTGCGAAGCCGGAGGGAAGACTTCTCGAAGGTTCTCGAGATGATCTTCTTTTCTTTTGCTTTTGATGGCGAGGTCATCAACGTAACATTCAACCGTCTTGTGCTGCATATCTTGGAATATTTTCATCATAGCCCTCTGATATTTGGCACCAGCATTTTTCAGACCAAATGGCATGACAGTGTAGCAATACAGGCCAAATGGGGTCCGAAAAGATGTATGTTTTTCATCTTCAGGATGCATCTTTATCTGATTGTAGCCAGAGAAACCATCCATGAATGTCATTCGCTCAAATCCACAGGTATTATCAATCATTACCTCTGGTATAGGGAGCGGATATTCATCTTTTGGGCATGCGCCATTCAGGTCTCTATAGTCAATACAGACCCTGATCTGCCCGTTCTTCTTTGTCACGGGGACAATGTTGGCCAACCATTCAGGATGTTGTTCCTCACGGATGAAGCCGACGCTTTTGAGTTTTTGAACTTCTTGTTCAATTTTATCCACGTCTGGATGGAATCTTCTTTGGCCTTGCTTGACAGGCTTGATGTCTTCTTGAAGATTGAGTTTGTGAACCGCTATTTTGGGGTCTAAGCCTGGCATTTCAGCGTAAGACCATGCAAAGCAATCAACGAACTCACGAAGAAAGGCGATATACTCGGGTAACTCATCATCCTTTATATTCTTGCTTATGAATACAGGACGTGGGTTATCTGGTGTTCCCAAGTCTATCTTTGAACAGGATCTTCTGTTGGAAGGTTCGAAGGTGGTTCCTCCACAATATTTTCGGAGGCTTCCAGCTCAACGAAACCTTCTGGGGTTTCAAGGGCATTTCCAGACCAAGGTTTTGTTCCTTTCCACGGGTCTTCTTGATCGGTAATTTTCCCAAGGCTTGCTATGAGATGATCCCAATCGCCTGTTGAAACCGGGTTGAAGTAGGCTACTTCTTTTGGAGATGAGGGTTCTTCTGGGTCAGAAGTCCACACGTCTGTGCCATCGGACAACTCCTCTTCATTTTCGGAGAAATCGTGCCAATTGGATGAGCTTCCTGGATCTTTGTCAGGTGACTCATTAAAGAGATATCCAGGGAGATCGATGTCTTCATGGACTTGAGAAGTTGAGGCTTGGTCAGTATATTGACTTTTAAGCCTTTGTGTCAACTGTCTCAAGGGAGTGTCGGGATCATACCCTAACCCGTGTGAAGACTTCTCTACATAGCCGTAGAGTCTCCAATCTTCCAGCTGGCTTTTGGTCAAGACGGGCCCCAATGGCGTGAGAATACCGCGTCCTTCTCCCAAACTGACTGGGTTTTGAGCATCATAGCCCATTTTCTTCATAATAGCTTGTGCCACAGAACTGTATAAGGATAGTTGAGGCATACCTTTATTTTGGAAAGGTTCAAACATGGAGTTTGATGAAGAAGCATCCGATCTATGGAAGAAGATCGGCTTTTCCTTTGCTGAAATTGCTGGAACAACGAAGGAAGCTGACGTAGGATCTTCTATGTCAGAAGTTATCTCCATTGGAGTGAGAGCAGGCTGAACTTGCTGAGTGTCAGCTTGGCTTGACGATGCGTCGTCTTCTGGCTCTGAATCTGAGTCCGTGTCTTGCATGATAGACACGAAAGAGACAACAAATTTGCCCTCAGGCTTTTGTTTTGCCTTCTTCACTTTAGTTGTGATGACCAAAGGCTTTGAAGATTTGAGGGAAATGATGAAGGGAGTTTGCATGCTCTCTTCAGATTTACCGGATGGTTTGTTTTTTTCCGGTGATTGTTGAGGAGCTTTGCCTTTATCTTTCTGGAGATTTTCGGCAAAGGATGCTGTATGCTTCTCCTCTTCTTCTTTTTCACCTTCATACATCTGTGAGTCTGCGAAGTGGACTTCTTTACCTTTGAAGGGTTTTCTGTTCGCAAAGACTCGATGTATCATGCCATCGTCGCCAACAAACTTGATGCATTGATGTAGAGTTGAAGGGACAACACCATTCTCATGGATCCAAGGGCGTCCGAGAAGGATGTTGTAGCATGAAGGGGTTTTTATTGCATACACTGTGACCTCAGAGAAAAGATCACCGATCTGCAACTTGAACCTGATTTTGCCGATAGGCCTTTGAGTACTCCCATCGTATCCAAAGATAGATATAGATGTGTGGCTCAGCTTGCTGGGTGGGATGCCCAACTCTTCAAGAGCCGATGTGGAGATGAGGTTGAGTGCAGAACCTGGGTCGATCTGAACTCTATGCATAGGCATTTCCTTGATATACCCTGTGAAGTACAGGGGTCGGTTATGCCTGATTTCTCCAAGTAGGAGGTCGTCCTTTGTGAAGGCGATGGTTGCACTGGCTGCTTTTTTAATCGAGAGGCATTCAATGCATGATCCCTCAGTTTTCTTCTTTTCTCCCTTTGAGGAGGCTTCTGAGTTTTTGACCCGGTAATCCATTTCAATTTGGAGGACTTGCGGGGCATATTTGTCGACATCCTCATTCAGCTTTTGTAATTCTGAGATGAGATTATCACGAGTGTGCGGAGACATTCGCAACAAATCTAGGATGTGCAGACGTGCAGGTATGTGCTTGAAGTGTTTAATCAAGTCATACTTGAAAGCCTCCTTAGGGCCTGCATGTTCATCATTGTTTCCACTAGGGGCGCTTACAACATCTTTTCCCGAAGGATTTACATATGTAAAGGAAGATTGGTTGTAATTTTTGTGGTAGTCCCGGCCAGAGCGGGTGCCTCTACCAACTTCGAGAGCTTCTTGAGAAGGGTCTTCGTTTGGAAGAATGTCTTCAAGATCAAGTGGCTGTCGTTTTTCATTTGCTGAGGATGAATTAGCAGCAGAGTTGCCATCCTCAGTGATCGTGTTGCACGGAGCATTTTCCGGGAACAAGTCCTGAACAGCATCCAGCAATCTTTCTTCTTCGTTGACTAATTCATCGTCCCAAGCATCAATGGCTGGGAATTTTTCAGTCAGGAAGGGTGTGAACTTTGAAGTCACAATCTCAGGAGAAGAAACCTGAGAGGGTGTCATCTCAGTGAAAGTCACGTGAGATGAGGTGGCTTCAGAAGATACATTGCTAGGCGTCGCCGGAGTATAAGTGCTCTCATCAGACGATGCTTCGGAAGAGCTATAATCCCGAATTATCACATTACAGGAAGCTCTGACGGGAGACGTTGCCTGATCGGAGTCAGACTCATCCTCGGATGTAAGAGGATCGTCTATCCAGCAATTTTCTCCATTTTCAGGAGTTAAGGGAGGATGTACCTGGTGGTCTTCAGGGACTTCAGGCTCTGGATTGCGAGGAGGCTCGTTGACGCGTTCTTGCTCTTGTTCTAGAGCGAGTCGCTGCAAGATCCTTGCATATTCTTCAAGATCAGGCATGGGAGCCGGATCTTCTTCTTCATCAACTCTTTGTGGCTCAACATGGTTGATTTTCACTGGAGTAATGAGAGGTGCTGAGTCAGCAGCATTTTCTTGTACAGCCTCTTGGTCTTCTTCATCATCAGACCAGGATCCTTGTGGCTGTAGGGGGTTATACCAGATTACTGGCATAAGATGAGACTCAGGAACCCATTCCTCATCGGAGAGATATTCTCCTATTTCAAGGGACTCCTCCCACTCATCTGTGTAGTTGGATTCGAACCCATCATCGGTGTCGCTGGATTCGTATCCATCAATGGAGAATCCAACTACCGAATTACAATAGTATGATGCCTCCTGCATGGCTTCTTTGAATTGAGGTGGCATGAAATCACTGAGAGTGAATTTCCTTACCCCTTTTGAAGTCTCTGGAAGGGATGTTTTTGTTACCTCCAGTGAAGCGGTAGAGGAAGCCTCTGCCTTTTCTTTGACCTCTAGTTTTGGCTGGGTCTTCTCTTGCCTTTTGAGCTTGAGGAGATGTTTCCTAGCCTGCCTTCGCTGTTGAGCTGTAGGCTTTGTTTTCACGACCTCCCAATTTTCATCTTCCAGGAGATCAGGATGTACCCATATCGGTTGTCCGTCTGGTGTCGGGTAAGGAACCAGTTCCTCGGATGCTTGGATTGAGTTTATCACCTTGAAGGAAGTAGTGATCTTCTTCTTCGGTGATTTTGATGTTTGTCCACATGTCACCATGTTGACGGAGGCAGGCCCATAGTTTTTGTCAAAGGTGATGACTCCGTTTTTCCACATCTTATTTATTTTCTCTCTCACAACGAAGCATTGATTGAGAGGATGCGAGATCATCTGGTGGTATGGACAGTACCGAGGATTGTTGGTTTTGCCAACATCACCCGGTCTTTTTGGTTCAGGCAAGGTGAGCTTGCCGTTTGCCACAAGAGCCCCGAAGATTTCATCAATATCTTCATCAAACGGATATTTCTTCTCTACTCGTTCTTTGAAGGCATCTGAGAGTTCAGGTCTCTTACCAGCAACTTTATTTTCAGCTTTCTTTGGTGGCTGAGGAGCTGACTTGGTCTGCACATTGAGGACCTCTTTTTTTCTTTGGTTTAGAGGTTGCAATGGCGGTTGGCTCTTTTCTTGATGATTTCTGACTGTTGAGGTCTTTAATCACCGTTTCAGCTTCCATGGAAGCTTTTAGGAGTTCTCCCAGGTTTTTTGATTTGTTGCCGATGATCATGGAGCGGATTCTGGCTCTCATGTTGTTTCGGCAAATGTCGACTAGCGATGCTTGTGGCAATACATCAGAGCATTTGTATGCCATTGCTTTCCACTTGTGAATGAAGTCATATGTTGATTCATTCTCCCCCTGTTTTAGGCTGCACAGCTGAGCCATAGTAGCGGGATGAGTCAGGAAGCGTGTCTCTAGCATGGCCCAGTTTTGGATTGAGTCCTCCAGCAGAGTGGAGTACCAATCGAAGGCCGTACCTTTTAGGGTACTTGCAAAGAGGCGGATCTTGAGTGCATCTTGATCCGCGATAGCTCCCGTCAGGATCTTGAAGTGGATGACGTGCTGTCTGGCTGATCCTTTCCCCGTATATGTTTGGAGAGTAGGATGCTTGAATTTGGTGGGGAACGGGACCGAGTCCATCCATAAGGGATATGGTGGCTTGATCCCATGCTCCTTGAGTATATCCTCTTCTTTTGCTTTGGCGAGGATACTATCTACGTCCTTTTTGGTAAGGGCGCGTGACTCATTTTCTTCTCCATTTACTTCGTCGTTTTGATGATTTGGAGGAGGTTCATTGTTCGCCTGATTTTGGAAGGCGAGGAGAAAGTTTTCCATCAGAGTTTCAATCCTCTGCTGGCCCTGTTCCAACTGCTGGATGCGGGTGATCGCATCTTCTGGAGGTGGATTGCGGGGTGGTGGCTCAGAATTTGTAGCCAAGACATTCATCCTTCGTGATTCGAACGAAGAAAACTGTCCTGGTGACTGAGCTGGGGCTCATTCTTTTTGAAGAAGAGCTTGAGGAAGGATCACTCTGCTGTCCTTTGCTTGAAGGAGCAGGGGATTCTTCTGAATGTCTTCTTGTCCTTGAGACGCTGCGGGTCATTGGACGTCGGACATGGATTTTTGTTGCTGATTTTTGGCGCCTTCTGGTTTTTCCAACCATATGGACGGCGGCAACTTGGTTGGGTCTTTCTTTTTCGACCCATTTGGGAGAGACTTGAAGTGTGGGAGGCTGGGTCCTTTGCTTCTCTAGTCTCTTTTGTCGGTACGACGCGCGGCGGCGTATGCGACGGGCAATTTGAGCTTCGGTCAGCTCTGGCTGGGCTTTGACGATGAAGGATGTGCTCCCTCGGGCGCAGCAGCCGAGCCTGTCTTCTTTGTAGCTGGGCAAGGACAGGATGCGAACTCTGTCCTTCGCCTGTTGCAGCGAAGCTTTGAATTTTTGGAGTTCGGCCCCTGTAGAGATGAAGGGTCGAACTGCAGGTTTGTAGGCCTTAGCAGGTGCTTGTAGAGGCCTTGTGATGCATGACTTGATTTTGGGCTTGTAGGAACAAGCCAGCTCATGCTGGGATGACTTGAGAGTCAGGTTGGAGATGGGTCTCTCCTCTTTCATGTAAGCAAGAGGGTAGAACTGGTTCTCCTTGAGTGGGGCCAGGAATGCTGGCTTAGTAGATGTTTGGGACCTTCTTTGTTTTGGTGAAGGTCTTGGGGACCAAGTCTTGGGATAGACCTGATCGTTTGCAGGTCGAGGCTTCGTGGGGCTGCCACGGGCTTCAGGCCTTCTGATGCTCGCCTTTGGTGTCACGGTAGTGACATGTTGAGAGGCGAGTTTCTGCTTCTTGGAGGGAGCAGTTTGTTCCTCAGGAAGTGGGAATGGTCCCAGCGTCCCAAAGACGATAGTCCGGGGAGTCGAGGTCGACCCGGAGTTCAGAGAGTTGCCGAGGGAGTTGACGCTTCGGCAGCTGATGGGGCGCTTGTAAGTGCGCGAGGTTTGCTTCTGTTGAAGCATGAGTTGGTGCTTGTTTTCATCGAAAGTAATGGTTAGTGAAGCTGCCATTGTTAGTTTTTTCGAAGATTTCTGAAACAAGACCACATCCATTAGTAATCATAAGAATATAATGATCATAAATGGGAAGTTCTATGGTTTCGTCTTTTCAAATTGCTAGAGGAAAATGACCCAAGCAACATGAAGAAGGCAAAACGCCATAGAGGGTACAATTGTTCTGATCGCAGGTATGGTAAGCCCAGAATGAGCGTCCCAGTGACTGCTAGAAGCAATTGTGAACTTAAATTCGACTTATCGAGAAGTAGAGCTTGCTCGAGGTAAGAAGAATATAAAGTTGGAGTTACAGATGTGCCGGTCGCAATACAGTAGACCCTAAAAGGGCGTACTAGTACCGCTAGACACAAATGTTTTGAGACCGCATCTATGAGATGAGATTCTCTGTTTTGAAAGGTCAAAATTGGATTCATCAAAGAGAGCAGATGGTATTCCAATCTAAACACGGGCTCAGCGATTTCCACGAGCGCCAGTGCTCAGAAAGAAATGAACCATAATTTCTCGAATCTGAATCTAAAAATGACGAGTTTTTTTTTTTTTTGAAAGGCCAATATCGGGTTCATCAAAGAGAGCAAAAGGCACTCCAATCTGAACACGGGCTCAGCGATTTCCGCGAGCGCCAGTGCTCAGAAAGGAGAAGACCAAGATTTCTCCAATCTTAACCCAAAATGACGGAAGTTTTTTTTTTTTTGAAGATTTTTTTTTTTAAATTTTTTTTTTATTTTTTATTTATTTTTTTATATCTTTTTTTTAAGATTTTTTTTTTGAAAATTTTTTTTATTTTTTATTTTTATTTTAAATTTTTTAATTTTTTTTTAAAAAAAATTTATTTTTTTAAAAAAAAAAATATTTAAAAGACGAGAGAGTACACATAGGCCTCCTAACCCGGTCTTATGAAATCTTGATTGATAGAATTGCCCCCAGGTAAGGGTAGGATTACTTAATAAACCCGTTTGGAGGACCCTTGCCTAGAACAGTCAAGCTGTCTCCACACTCTGGACAAGGCTTTTCTTTGAATCAACCATGATCAAAGAACACAGTTGGTTTAACCTTAGTGGTCTATGTCTTTTTTATATATATATATATATATTTTTATTTTTAATGAACTCATCGAAGAGAAACGATGGCCCAAAACCTTAGTCGAACAGGCTCAACATTTCTGCAAGCGCGATGAACGATAGGAACGGATCAAGGTTTCTCAATTTTGAATCCAAATTGAGAAATCTAAAATTTTTTTTTATATATTTTTTTTAGATCTTTAATGAACTCATCGAAGAGAAACAATGGCCCAATCCCCGATCCGAACACGGTCTCAGCGATTTCCGTGAGCGCCAGTGCCCAGAAGGGAGAGGATCAAAGTTTCTCAATTTTGAATCCAAACTGAAAAATCTGATTTTTTTTTTGTTTTTTTTTTTTTGAAAAGAGAAAGAGTGGAAATAAATTCAAAGAATTAGAAATTTCCAAACAAAAAATCTCATCTCATTTTTTTTAGATGCGGAATTCAACATAGGCCACCAATTATAAAGTAGCCAAGGAATCGAGAAAAGAAATATAAGCATAGAGCAAAATATATGATATGCAAATATTTCATTTCTAGCATCGTGTTCTCAAATAAACGAGTCCCACCGGGTGTGCCAGCTTGATGGACCGCGCTCCTGCTCGGTTCCTACCGAGGTCGGCGGACGTGGGAGTCTGTTTGGTTCCGACCCTTTCGTAACCGGGGGGCAGGGGCGTGCATCAACATTTTTTTTTTGTGTGGGTGTGCCAGATTTTCTATTTTACTCAGAATTGCAAGTGGTGATCCGGAGATCAACCTTCGCAAGTAAAAAAGAAATCAACTTCTTTCAAGTTTTCCATTGCACATATATTTAAGAAAAGAGACATTTTCTTGGTTTGCCGTGAAAGGCGATTTTTTTTTGGCATTTATAGCCGATTTTGGCGTTTATAGCCGATTTTTGGCATTTATAGCCGATTTTGGCGTTTATAGCCGATTTACAATCCTTATCAATAATGAAAGACAAGAGTTGTGATTTTTGTCTCTTTTGAAAAAATACAAACTACAATGAAAAGCAAGAAAAGGAGGATCTAACTTCTCAGGAGATTGTGGGGGACTCGTTTAGATTGACGGTCGCAAGCCATATGTGGGCTTCGCCATCATCCATGCAGATGAGAACAGAGGATGCTATTGATTCGCTTGGCTTGGCTATAACCTCAGGTTTTTAGAGAACAAAGACCAAAAGAAGGTCCTATGTCCAATGAAAAGCCGAGTAAACGGGCTAAAAAGCCACATCTAAGCCATTGGAGGCAGGAGGAGAAGGCAAGGACCTTGGGGGGGAGTACCCCCCAAGGGACTTTTGTCACCTTGTTGCGGTGGTCGGTGTAGAACTTCCGCAGAGTTTTCTCTCTTTTTTCTTTCTCTGGATTTATGTGCTTTGTCTGTCTGTCTGTTTGTGCTTTTTTCTGATGATCCTTTCTTCTTGGAGAGCTCTCCTATTTATAGGCTTTTAGGTGGCCATTTAGGAGGGTTTATGAGCTTTAATTGTCATAAAGCTACATAAAGGGAGGAGTTACAAGATTGAATTCTTTATTTTGTAACTCCTTTTTCTTGGCTTCTGATTGGCCGGAGGAGATTGAGGGAATTTAATCACCTTTAATCGCCATGATGGGAGGAGTTTCATGGGTTAAATGCCATGAATCTCTTGACTTGTAACTCCCGGATGCTTGCTTCTGATTGGTCCATCCAAAGAAATTGATTAATGACTGTAATAAAGCTAGTCAATTAATCGCATTAAGTGGTCGCCGAGCAGTTGAAGAGTCGCGGGCCGTGCCGTGTCTTTTGGGATTCTTCTGGCGATGATCATCGATGAATCTTCATGTAGATCGACATCAGATGACCATATAATTTCAGGTGTTTGTTGCCAACAGCGGGTCGGTGCCATCTGTCCTGTCGATTTCTCGATCGGTCGGGTAGAAAGCACACTTTTTTTGGTTGACCGGGTGGTGATCAATATTGTTTTCAATACTCTTAATGATTGACCCGTGTTTTGGACGGATGTCAGAGGATTTGGTGTCTCAAAAGCATGAATTTTGGAAAGTACCAGAGGCTGGGCGCTTTGAATCACGAAAAAACGGCGAAAACCGAGGTTTCCGGGGCCTTCCCGGCGACCCTGGGCCAGGGTCGCAGGGGCCTGCGACCCTGGGGGGGTTTTCCCCCCTTTGTGTCCCGTTTTGTGTCCGTTTTTGCTGTTTTTCGATTCTTTTTTCTTCTGTATTTTTCCTTGACATTTTGACCATTTATTGGCCTGATTTCTTTATAGGAAGCCTGATGAGAATCCTTGCATTTTATTTTGCAAAGTTTCCAATTTCCTGAGAAAGCCGAAGACTTTGTCGCGCAGAGCTGCCGATCTTCCGTCAGAAGCTGAAACTGGGTCAAACGATGTCGGAATGACCTGAAATTTGGTGTGAAGCCTCCTGAGCAATAAATAAGACCAACCATAGGCTTTTGTTTGAGTTTTGAAGCCATTTGGGGTCCTATCACTAATAGACTCGCTTTTGTCGCGATGAAGATGTCGCGGTTTGATGTGCGGTCAACCGATGTCCGATTGACTTAAAAATTTGACAGGGAACCTATTGGAGTCATTTTAAGATGATCCATAGGCTCTGTCTTGGAAATTATGGTCCCGGAGAGCTTTGCCGCCGAGAGGCTTGATTTGACTTTCGAGCGTCAAACTATGGTCAAATGTTGTTGAAATGACCTGAAATTTGACGTGTAGCCCTTTATAAGCATTTTGAAGTCGTCCATGTGCTCTATCTGATGAGTAATGGCCTCAGTGGTTCTCGCCGCCGAGAGGCTTAATTTAGCTGTTCGAGGGTTGATGTAGGGTCAAACATTGTCGGTTTGACTCGGAACTTGACGTGGAGCCTTTTGGAAGTATTTTGAGACCATCCATCGGCTCTGATCGAAGATTTGGTGTCTCCGATGCTTTTGCCGCCGAGAGCTCCTTTTCGGCTGTCGAAGAAGCGAAGTTAGGCCAAATGATTTTGAAATGGGCCGAAACTTCTTGTGTACTCCTCTTTTGGCTGTCTTGAAGGATCTTGCAGTTTTTGTTTGATTCTGACAAGATTTGATTTTTGGAAGTAGCATTGCCTATTTATGGCAGGTTGCGACTTCATGTAGCTCTTTGGATCTTGAAGAGGCAAAGTGACATTTTTGGTGTCAACAGCCGAGGCGACCACCCAGCTGGAGGCAACCTTGGTCAGTGTTACTGACCTCACGTCGCAGACTCACCAACTGAGGGGTGACATCTGGACGAGGACCAAGAAGATTTCCGAGCTGGAGTCGGAACTAGCCAGGTCGAGGTCTGAATCAGCGGCTGAAGCGACGAGGCTGCGCGGTGAAGTGCTGGCTGGGCGCGCCGAAATTGAGAAGCTGAAGTCAGGGAATGCCGAGCTGAAAAAGGAGAAGGCTTCCCTGCTGTCCGAGGCGCAATCTTCTTTCCAGAGGGGGGTGGACCAGGCCACCGAAGAATATGAGAGGCAGGTGGAGGAGATTACCTCCATCTTGTTCGAGGAAGGGTGCTTGGCCGCACTGAGGCGTGCGGGGGTTCCCGAAGACCACCCGATCTATCGGAACCTACCGAAGTACTCGGACCCGGTCCCTGAGCCGAGCTTGCTCCTTTGGGCGAAAGTGCCCCAGTCGAAGCCCCTGCAGCTGACCCTGCCTCGGATGCTGCCCCGGCTGCTAGCGATGCCCCGGTCGTGCCTCAAGGCGAGGCTTCTTCTGCCCCTGCTACCGGTGAGGCACCGGACATTGCCCCTACTACTGGCGATGCACCAGACAAGGCTGCGGTCGCGGCCGGTACCACTAATCCATCAGAGACGGTGATCGATCTGGTGGAGTCGCCGAAACCGCAGTAGTGTCGCCTTTCTTGCTTTTGCTCTTTGTAAGTTTTTCTTTCTATCTTTTATATACAGCTTTCAGCCCTGTAATATCCTTTGCCTTTAATGAAAGACAGAGCTTCTTTACTTCTCTTTCTTTCGAATTTGGCTGAATACCTTTCATGTGATGCATGAATTGCGAATTTCGAGTTAGAGAGAATATCGAAAGATCTTCATAGCTGTCTGTGCCGATTCTCCATATTCTGGAGACCGTAAATAGCAGTAAGTGTGGCGGTACGACCAATGAGGAAAACGAGCGGATGGCTCCACGTGGCGCCATCGGGATCGCTGGTCATCATATAGGAAGATGTGCTTCTCACGTAAGGCGTGGGAGACCTCGCCTCATAACTTCCTTCGGAGACCGGGCCCTTCTTCTTCCTATAAATAGGAGTGGTAGGCTCGCCATGGGAGAGGAAAAAAAGGAACTAAGATAGCTTAATTCACATAGACATTGGAGTCTGTCCTTTTCTGTTTACCACCTTGGCAGCCATGTCTGGTAGATCGTTAGGAACATTCGACCCGGGGGGAATCCCTGCGCCAGAAGACGGCTTTCTCCGAGGGGGAAAGTCTGTCGTAGTCTGCGCGCTCTCTGAAGACGATCCTCGTGGACTACGCGCTCTCTGAACGCGGGTCCACGGCCAACCCTCCCCGGTCCGGTTGCATAGGAATCTTTGCAGCTGTGGGTTGGTGGCGCCTCCTTCGTTTGGAGGTCTTGTTTTCGTCCCACAGGGCCTTCGTGGAAACATGCTGCTTGTGGGATATCAAGACCGCCGAGCGGTGGGCAGGATCGAGACACCGCTGGACCGAGGGGCTCTTCAAATTTTGGTCTCACTGACCATAGGGTGTTGAAGAGCTCAGCGAGGTCCAGGGTCTCTGAGCTGAGGGAGCTCCTGCTTGCAAACTTTGGTCTGACCAACCAAAGCGTATTGTAGAGCTCAGTGAAATTCAGAATCCCCCAAAGCCTCCAAACAGTGGACCAGCAAGGATCGGAGTCTTCAAGCTTGCAATCTAAAGGGCGTTGAGCTCAGGGCGCTGGAGACTGGACTGAAGAGTCGGTGAAGATCAGAGCCTCCCAGTCTTTATTTCTTTTTCTGCTTTCAGAGGACTGCGAGCCTCCTTTCTATACTTTGTTTTCTTCTCTGTCACCCTTGTAATGAAGTAATTACAATGAATAAAAGAAAAATTTTTGAGATCATACAATTTGTGTACAATGCTTCCTTTTTGCTTTTTTGAACATACAATTGCAATGCTTGTATTTCTGTGTTGTTTTTTTGCACTTTAGTGCTTGCACTGCTCTTTTTCTTTTGAAGAACTGTCGTTAGCCGAAACAGATCAGCATCGCCCGAGATGAACTGTCTTGTGCCGAGATGATCACAGAGTCTTGATGATCTCGGCTGCGTGAGCTGAGTTCGGGGATGATCTGGAGAGGTGTATGAACCCGGAATTTTAGGAAGCGACTGGATGTATGAATCCGAAGCCTCTCCCAGGGTTAGGAACCCAAGCTTTAGGAAACGATTGAGTGTATGAACTCGGGGCCTTTTCCAGGGTCAAGGACCCAAACTTTAGGAAACGACTGAGTATATGAACTCGAAGCCTTTTCCAGGGTCATGGACCCGAACTTTAGGAAACGACTGAGTGTATGAACTCGAAGCCTTTTCCAGGGTCAAGGACCCGAACTTTAGGAAATGACTGAGTGTATGAACTCGAAGCCTTTTCCAGGGTCAAGGACCCGGGCTTTAGGAGACGACTGAGTGTATGAACTCGAAGCCTTCTCCAGGGTCAAGGACCCGAGCTTTAGGAGACGACTGAGTGTATGAACTCGAAGCCTTCTCCAGGGTCAAGGACCCGAGCTTTAGGAGACGACTGAGTGTATGAACTCGAAGCATTCTCCAGGGTCAAGGACCCGAACTTTAGGAAACAACTGAGTGTATGAACTCGAAGCCTTCTCCAGGGTCAAGGACCCGAAGTTGCCGAACTCAGATAAGGAGAGATGACACAGATCGATGGCAAAAGCTGCTTTCATTAATTCTGAGGTTCATGTTACATCTTCAGAAATAGAATTTCTTCAAGTGGGATGCATTCCATGGTCTCAGCAACGGCTTGCCTTCTAAGTCTTCGAGTTTGTAAGAGGATCGTCCTGCCAACGAGACCACCTTGAATGGGCCATGCCAGTTCGGGGCTAGTTTTCCTTCATTTGGATCTTTGTCAGCTGGCAGAGTTTTCTTCAGGACTAGCTCTCCTATGGAGAAGCTTCTTTTTCTGACTTTTTCATTGTAGCCTCTGGCTAGCCGCTGCTGATAATCAGTCAGCCGCAGGGCCGCTGCTTCTCGACGCTCGTCTGCTAGGTCCAACTCCATTGCCAAGTTTGTGTCGTTTCGGCCCTGGTCGACCAATTCCGTCCTCAGAGTGGGGAGGCCAATTTCCAGGGGAATGACCGCCTCCACCCCATAGGCCAGAGAGAAAGGTGTCGCCGAGGTGGATCGCCTTGGAGGTTTTCTGTACGCCCACAGCACGCTGGGAAGCTCCTCTGTCCATCTCCCTTTTGCCTTGTCTAACTGCTTCTTGAGGCTGTCCAGGATTATCTTGCTAGAAATTTCAGCCTGGCCGTTGCTTTGTGGATACGCTGGAGTGGAATAATGGTTTCTGATGCCATGTTCCTGGCAGAAGTCCTTGAAGGATTTGGAGTCGAACTGAGTCCCGTTGTTCGAAATCAGGGTCCTAGGGATGCCGAACCTCGTTATAATGTTCTTCCATACGAAGTTTCTGGAATCCTTATCCATGATGGAGGACAGCGGCTCAGCTTCTATCCACTTCGTGAAGTAATCCGTCGCAACGATCAGCCACCTTTTATTCCCCGGAGCTCGGTGAAGAGGTCCCATAATGTCCAGCCCCCATTGAGCGAAGGGCCATGGACTAGAGAGGGGACTTAGGTCTTGGGCTGGCTGATGAAGAGAGTGGGAGAACTTCTGGCACTTCTCGCATTTCCTGGCGTACACTTGTGCATCTTTTTGCATGTAGGGCCACCAGTATCCTTGGCTTATTGCCCTGTAGGCCAGTGATCGGCCTCCGATGTGACTGCCACAGATTCCTTCATGGATCTCATACAGGAAATTGTCCACCTTGCTGGGATGGACGCATTGGAGGTATGGACCCGTGAAGGATTTTCTGTAGAGTCTGGCTTCGGGAGATAACCATAATCGAGCTGCCTTGAGTCTGATTCGATGGGCTTCAGTCTTGTCTTCGGGGAGCTGATCGTCCTTCAAGTAGGAGATGATTGGGTCCATCCAACTCGGTCCGAGGTCTGCGCAAAGGACTTGCCGAGGTGAGTGGAGTTCTAAGCTTGTTCTTGATATCGATTCGATTTCGATAGTCCTTCTCTTTCCTGCTTCGACAGCGGAGGCCAGGTTTGCAAGCGCATCAGCATGCGTGTTGGTGTCTCTGGAGATTTGCTTGACCTCGGCTGTCTTGAAATGGGAGAGTAGCTTTTGCGCGAGGGCTAAGTAGGCCGCCATCCTGTCGTCCCTGGCCTGGTAGTCCCCAGCGAGCTGGCTAGTCACCAGTTGCGATTCGCTGAAGATCACCAGGTGCTGGGCTCCGAGGATTCGGGCACTATCCAACCCTGCTATCAGTGCTTCATACTCTGCCTCATTGTTTGTTGCTTTGAAGTCCAAGGTGAAGGCTTGCTCTATGACCAATCCTTCTGGCGATTGGAGGACTATGCCGGTGCCAGCTCGCTTGGAGGTGGACGAACCGTCAACAAAGACCTTCCATGCCGCGGTGGGAGCCTGTTCGACCTTGGTAACCTCAGGTTCATGCCTTACGCCCCCCAGTGCCACGCCGGGCTGGGTCGGAGCCGAGCTCGGCGAGACGAATTCTATAATGAAGTCAGCCAGAATTTGAGCTTTGATCGCAGTTCGGGGACGGTACTGAATATCATACTGCCCCAGTTCGACTGCCCACTTCGAGATTCGCCCTGAAAAATCAGCCTTTTTGAATATAGAACGGAATGGGTGCTCCGTGATCACCACAATGGTGTGGGATTGGAAATAATGGGAGAGCTTGCGGGAGGTGCTGACGAGCGCCAGCGCGAGCTTTTCCAACAGAAGGTATCTGGTCTCGGCGTCAAGCAGGATCTTGCTCGTATAGTAAATTGGTTTTTATACTCCTTCGTCCTCTCTGATGAGGACGGAGCTCACCGCATGATCCGAGACCGCAAGATATAAATACAAAATCTCCCCCCGGGTCGGGGTAGAGAGTAAGGGAGGTGAAGACAAATAGGTTTTGAGTGCTACCAACGCTTGGTCGCACTCAGGTGTCCACTGAAATGTTAAATTTTTTCTCAGAATCTGAAAGAATGGCCTGCACTTATCTGATGATCGACTGATGAAGCGATTGAGTGCTGCGGCCATGCCTGTGAGCTTCTGAACTTCCTTGGTAGTGAATGGGCTCTTGATGCCCAAGATTGCGGTGATCTGGTCCGGGTTAGCCTCTATTCCCCTCCGCGTCACCAGGCTTCCGAGGAACTTGCCAGAAGCTACGCCGAACACGCATTTGGAAGCATTCAGCTTGAGCTTGAACGCGCGAAGGATGCTGAAGACTTGGGCCAGATCCGCCAGATGGTCGCTGGAGAGCTTGGACTTGACGACCATGTCGTCAATGTAGACTTCCACCATTTTTCCGAGTTGAGCCTGGAACATCTTCGTCACGAGGCGCTGATATGTCGTCCCCACGTTTTTCAGTCCGAAGGGCATGACCTTGTAGCAATATGTGCCGCGGGGGTTTATGAAAGCGGTTTTCTCCTCGTCTGGCTCATACATTGGAATCTGATGGTAGCCTCTATAGGCGTCAAGGAAGCTCATTCGGTCGTGGCCGGCGGTGGCGCCGATCATTTGATCAATCTTCAGAAGGGGGAAACTGTCTTTAGGGCAGGCCCTGTTGAGATCGGTAAAGTCCACGCACACCCTCCATTTGCCTGTTTTCTTCTTAACCACCACCGTATTGGCCAGCCAGACCGGGTACTGGATCTCCCGGATTGCGCCTGCCTCCAGTAACTTGTCGACCTCTTCGACTACCACGTCCGTCTGCTGTAACCCCGTCCTTCAGGCTTTTTGCACTACTGGCTTGTGGCTGGGATCCACATTCAGCCTGTGGCACATGACCTCGGGGTCGACCCCGGGCATTTCACTCGAGGTCTAGGCGAAGACATCCACGTTCTGCACTAGGAACCTTGAGAGCTCGGCTCTCTCTTCATCTGGCTGCTGCGTGCCAATCAGGAAACACCTATCAGGGTCAGCTGGGTCGAGTCTGACTTCGGCTAGGTCTTCAATACTTTTCTTGTCTGGATCTCGGCCGATCTCATCCAGACCCTTTTCAAACTCCGCCAGGTTGACGCGTTCTGGCTCCTTCTCTGCTGGGACCACGGCTAGCATGCATTGCCTGGGCTGCTGCTGATCTCCTTCTACTGTGACCACCTCCATTTTGCTCTCCTTATTCTCGAGCACGAATTTTAGTTTCTGGTGAAGGGAAGAGGGGACTGCTTCTAATTTGTGGAGCCACGTTCTGCCCAGGAAGACGTTGTAAGGAGAAGGGGCATCCACGACTAGGAAGTCGGCCAGCACGGAGGCTCCGCCCACTCAGGTTTCCAGGGTGATCTTACCCTTTGGATAAACTGGTTTGGCGAATAACCCTAGCAGGGGCGCACGGACCTCCATGAGGTCGGCTTCTGAGAGGTTCATTTTCTTGAAGCACTCATAGTAGAGGACCTCAGAGGAACTGCCGGAGTCGACGAGGATCCTCTTCACAGTGAAGTCCTTCAGCTTTATGGTCAATAGCAGAGGGTCGTTGTGAGGGAACTGGATTCCCTCCAGATCTTTATCTGAGAAAGAGATTGCTGGGTGGTCGCGGCGAGGTTTCTTGGGCGCTGGCCCGAGCTCGGCTTTCATTACTTCCTTCCCGTGCGAGGCCCTCCTGGCTTCGGCATGAGCCTGAGGGCTGTCTCGAGATGAGGGAGAGGGAGCTTAGGGCGCCAGGTGGATCACATTGATGATCTTTTCGGAGTCTTCACTGTCCGGATCCCTGGCCACGCTCTGATGAGCTTGGCTACCACCGCCGCTGCTGACGTCTCCTGCCTTCACAAACTCCGTGAGATGGCCTTCCTTGGCGAGCCTCTCCAAGTGAAATTTCAGAGTCCTGCATTCTTTGGTCCTGTGCCCGTTGCCCTTATGGTAGGCACAAAACCTGGACTGGTCACGAGTGGAGGGATCGCCTGCCAAAGGACGATGCCATCTGAAGAATGGTTGGGACTTGACTTTGTTCATAACCTGGTGGATCGGCTCCTTGAAGACGATGCTCATAGACTGGCGGGCGTCGGAGGGAGGTCTGGCTCTCCTGCCGCCCCCAGACCGGGACGTTGAGGGTCTCGCCGAATTGGAGACCCAGGCCTGCTTCGGCTCTTACCTCTGGAATGGCTTCTTGCCCCGCTGCTAAGACTGGCTGCTCCTTTCCTTGGGTTCCGGGTCTGCTATCTCGCGGCCTTCCTCTTCCCGAGCTCTGATTTCGTCTTCCTCTCGGGCGATAAAGCGTTTTATCCGGGACATCAAGGCCGGCATGGAGGGAGCAGGATCTCCAGCCAAATCCTTCCGCAGCTCGTGCCCTGGTAGCAGGGCATTCTAGAAGGCGAAAATCGCCACTTCTTCTCTAGTATCTTCGATCTGGCTGTAAATTGCCCAGAATCGCCGGGCGAACTGGGTGAGGGTCTCACCCTGCTTCATCTTCAGAGCGAGGATGTCGGCATCGGTTTTGGGGACGACGCTATAGGCTTGGAACTTCTTGAGGAAGGAGAGTTGTAGCTCTCTCCAACTCGAAATGGACTTCTCGGTAGAGCGCAGAACCACTTCAGGGGGAGGTCGCTCAAACTCGAGGAAAAGATTTGCAGTTGAGATGGCTCTTGTTCCCCCAGATGGACATCTTTTAGGAGAAATGACGGAGGTGAGCAGACGGGTCAGACAATCCGTCGTCGGGGACGAACCGCGGGACTGAAAACTTCTTAGGCAAAGGAGTTCTCTCGATGTCCCACGTGAATTGGGGAGGCCCCCAGATCGGTGGGGCCACAGATCTCTTGCTGGTCCCGCATCTCCAGATTGCGCTGGAGAGCCAGCTTGATGCGCTTGTTGAGCCGCTCCTGCTCGTCGTCCTTGTCCGGCGTTGGCGCTCTTGGCTTCCGCTTCGCATGGCCTCGATCATGATGGCTATGAGCTCGCCCGTCGCGGCCACGATGGCTACGGGTGTTGCTCGAGCCCTCATCGTAGGCATGGCTGCATTTTTGATCCAGAAAGGCCCTTAGATCCTCTCGGGATGGCTGGACTACCTTGCTTTGGACAGCTCTCTTCTCTCCTTGGGGCTCTGAGGGCTGCCTTTGAGAGGCATTTTGCACCGCTCTCAGTTGCTGCTGGAGTTGGCGGATTACTCGTTCCTGCTCCTGGAGGAGAGCGTTTTGAGCTGCGATGTCTCCTCCAGTATCAGGGGGTTGCATGTGGCGAGGCTCCTCCACCACCGGAGCTTTGCCTTTGGAAGGGTGATCACGTTGACGCTCCCCTCGTGGGGGAGGCGGGACTTCATCGTCAGAGCACGAGGTTTCGAACCCCTCACGGAAAGGAGATTTGACGAAGGGTCGCGAGGCTACGCGCTCCTCGCCTGCTGACGCGCCACGGTCCGCCGTAGGCCGTCCCTAAGGAGGGACGTCTGCAAACGGGTCTGGACGCTCGAAAGTTGCTCTCTGGGACTCTCCGCCTTTCTTAGCTTTCGGATGCATGGTTTTTGGAAAGATTGGGAAGGTTTGGAAGGTTGGGATAGCGCTTTCCCACAGACGGCGCCAATTGTAGGTGCAGAAAAATGATGACCCACAATAATCGGGGTGCCTTACAGGACTTATCCAAATGAAGAAGATTACCCGCTGCCTGAAAGCCTGAAAGGAGAGAGCAAACGGTCAGTGGACCCTGGCCTGAGCGGCGCAAGGCTCTCCGATGCCTAAGTCAGTGAATGAACTGGAACAAAGGAAGGAGAGGAAGAAGAGAGACAGAGTAACGTCTCTTTTGGTTGGATTGTGCATACCTTGCATGTGAAATGAAGCTCTATTTATAAACGATTTAGAAGATATTTTTGGATGATATCTTGGTGTGGGTCCCATGACTTGATAGGGAAATCATCATCAGCCCACAAAGTAATAAATGCGGTCCAGTCCAGCCCACTCTGCATTTAATGCCAGTCAAATCGGCCCATATCGCATTAAATGCATGTCACGTTGGGCCAGATTGTGTTGGACGCCTTTGGCGGTAGGGGTACCATCGGATCTACCCTCGGGCCCTGCCCTGATTTGGCCTTAGCCGCTGGATGCCGCCCTGTCAGGGATCTGACGAAGATTGTGGATGGCTGGATGTCGCATCTGTCTTACTGGCTCGCGTCCCTATTCCTCCACGTGTCCGATGACGTGGGGGGCGAGGGGCGCGAGTGGAGATTCTCCTTGCTTCGGCTTTTGCTTCGGCACCTTCGGCCGAGGTGGCGTTTTCAGCCGAGGTGGGTACCTGGGGTAGCCGAGCTCGACGCTAGCGGCCCGGACCTGCCTGACTTCGGCTGGAGTCCCTACCCTTGCAGCCGAGGTGAGGCTGGCGCCACGCAGGTGATGCGTGGATGGCACGTGAGATCGCTTAATCCCATCTGATGGCCGTGATTAGCGTAATCCTGGAGCTTTGGAAATCTCCCCACACAGAAATAATCCAAATGAAGAATTAAAATTCACCAGATGCCAATATGATAATGAAATTGATGTGCTTTCTCAAAAAACTAGTGACCACATAACTTTTATTAAATATTTTTTTAAGAATAATTATAGACAATTACACTAGTAGATTTGGGTGGAGCATTATGAAAAGATTAATTAGATCCAAGAAAGATTGATGATTGCTTTCTTTGCTTTGATTTGGAATTGGGAGTGCACTTATTTTGTTTTGCAATACTCATCACTCTCCAAATTGCTTTCTTCTAATTAGTTTCTTTCATTTAATTAAAAAAGTAAAAGACAGTGTGGGAATTTTCCCCAGTAGGATTCTCCACAAACACTCAAAAGAAACAATAACAAAACGCTGAAGATAAAAACCCACTTTCAGCCAATCTGATCACTTCAAATACGCAATCAAGCTCTAACTAAGAGCTCCACAAAATCTCTGAACTTTCACCAAAACCACTTGAATTAAACAGTCCCACAACGAAATAAAAAATGAAACTAATTCAAATCAACATTTTCAAATAAAATGAGTGTTAGTGCCACATTTTCATGTGCACTGTTTTTGTATTATCAATTCTGTGCCAAAGAGTCCCGAATACTTTGCTTCTCCAACTACTATAAGGAAGATCAAATTCAAGAGGAGTGTCAAGCTTTTGGAAGGCCCGAAGTATCGAGCTTGCAAATCGAGATGTGCCAACCAAGTTCAGGTAATTGGGATCCTATACATTTCCTTAGAGCCCTAAAAGACCATTGTCGTATAACTTGTTTGAATAGGATTTTAGTGGTGGGCAATTCAGGCTTTAAACTGCCCAGAATTTGACCAGCCGAAGGCTATTCGGCCAGCCATTCTGGGGAGCATTTTTGTCTTTTAGAGTCTTCGGCCAGCCGAACATACCATTTGGCCAGCCAAATGTGTAAAGCTCTAGGCAGCATAATTCAAAATATTGTGACCATTGGAATTCGGCCAGCCAAATTGTAGCCGAACAGGTAGCCGTTGGAACCTTATTTTTGCTATAAGTTAAGCTCTTCCTTGGGATTTGAACAATCTCTGGGGGCACCCTTTGAGGAATTTAAGTCCATAGACAGGGAATGAGCTAAGGAGGCTAGAAGAGAAATGGAAATCCAAAAAGCTTAAGATACAAATTTATATCTTTCCAAGTTAAGCTTTGATTTCCATCCTTCTGAAATCCATACTTGTTCAAATCTTTGAAACTTTGTTTCAGCACAATTTCTATTTCTAGTTTTGACTGAGTTGTTTTGCAAACATTAATTACATAAGTATATTATATTATTTTGCAAACATTCATGTCACAATCACGTGTTTTAGTCTTTAAAATTTCATACAACTTGTGTATTTTGATAGGACTGTCATTACAAGTTGTTCTTCTTAACTCATGTGATTAGTTCATCACTTCAATCATTTATTATGTGCTTTAACTTTTAAATGCATCAAGTATTCATTAAAGAGCATTAATTTTAGAATTGATTGAAGTAAACATTCATACACCATGAGCACTCACCTTAGCTACTTGTAAGTGTATGATTGTATCTTGTTTTAACTTTCATATCAGCCTGTGTTAGAGGCAAATGTAATGAGCTAAAACATTGTATCTTATTGAGTGTACTCTAGACATATTTGAGAGATCAAATCTTCAGTCTTGTACAGGTTAATGCTTAGCCTTAGAAAAGCATGAGTGTAAAGGTTAGGGGTGAAACTTAAAACCCAAGAGGTTATTGCTTAGCCTTAGAAAGCAATTGTAAAGGTTATTGCTTAGCCTTAAAAAAGTATTTTGTACAGGTTATTGCTTAGCCTATTGAAAAGCATAGATAGTGGAAATCTGGTGGGGAGTAGGATCACAAGCCGGGAGTGGATTGTTGACACCAAAAATGTCACTTTGCCTCTTCATACACTTTCTTCATCAAGAAGCTACATGAAGCCGCATCCTACCACAAAAAGGCAATGCTACTTCAAACATCAAATATTGTCAGAATCAAACAAAAACTGCAAGATCCTTCAAATCAACAATAAGTAGAGTATACATGAAGTTTCGGGTCATTTCAACATAATTTGGCCTAACTTCACTCTTCCAGCAGCTGAACAGGAGCTCTAGGAGGTGATCAAGTTGGAGACCTCGATTCACAAAACAGAGCACACAATTGGCCTCAAAAGGCCACTAGAAGGCTCTACATCAAATTCCAAGCCATTCTGACATTGTTTGGCCCAAAAAGGAAACAACTATAACAAAGTCAGCTCTCCCGGAGGGGACAGCGTCGAAGACATCAGATCTTCGATCAGAGCCTATGGATGGTTTTAAAATACTTGCAAAAGGTTAAGTTTCAGATCAAACCGATAACGTTTGATCCTACATCAACACTCAAGCAGCAAAATTAAGCCTCTCGGCGGCGAGAACCACCGAGGCCATTACTCATCAAACAGAGCACAAGGGTGACTTCAAAATACTTCCAAAGGGCTACATGTCAAGTTTCAGGTCATCTCGACAACATATGACCAGACTTTGACTCTCGGAAGCTAAATCAGGCCTCCCAGCGGCGGAGCCCTTCGGGACCATGATTTCCAAATCAGAGCTAATGGATCATCTTAAAATGACTCCAATAGGCTCCCTCTCAAATTTCAAGTCAATCGGACATCGGTTGACCGTACATCAAAGCGTGGCATCTTCCTCGCGATAAAATCAAATCTACGAGCGATAGGACCCCACAAGGCTTCAAAACTCAAACGAAAGCCTGTGGTTGGTCTTATTTATGGCTCAGAAGACTTCACCTCAAATTTCAAGTCATTCAGACATTGTTTGATCTAGTTTCGACTTCTGACAGCAAATTGGCAACTCTGCGCGACAAAGTCTTTGGCTTTTCTGGAAAATCAAAAACTTTGCCCTTTGATCTGCACGACTTCTCGTCAAGTTTTCTGTAGGAAAATCAGACCAACAGATGCGTAAAATACCAAGAAAAATACCAAAGAAGAAAGAAGCAGAAAAAATAGAAAAACGGCTGAAAGTCGGCAACCAAAAGGGGTAAAAAATCCCATGGTCACCAGTGACCCTAGAAATCCGGGTCGCTGAATTTTCGCCAAAAACCTATTTTTTGGGTCCCTTTCACGTTTCGAGATGTTTGGCCCCTGTGGGTTTTCTAAAATCTGATTTTAGGGGCACGGAATCAGTCGATCTTCATCAACATCACGGATTTGCCGTCAAAATCATGGGATCTTCATCGGACGCTTCGAAATCACCAACCGGCCGACCAAAAAAGCAAGCTTTTGCCCGATCGATCGAAAAATCGACAGGACAGATGGTACCAGCCCATTTGTAGCAATTAATGTTTGAAGTTACATGATCATCCGACATCAATCGGCATGAAGATCCATTGGTGATCAAGCATCCCACATCGCAAGAAGAATTCCAAAAGACGCGGCATGGTCCGCAACTCTTCAAATACCTCGGCGACGACTTAATGCAGTTCATGACCCATTTTATGACAAGTTAATGCGGTCATTTATGCATTATTTTGGATGGCCCAATCAGAAGCCAGGAAACAGGAGTTACAAGTTAACCATAATCATGGCATTAAACCATGTAACTCATCCCATCATGGAGTTTAAAGGCAATTAAAAGCCCATTATTCTCCAACGGCCAATCAAAAGCCAAGGAAAAGGAGTTACAAAATAAATGGATTAAAAACTTGTAACTCCTTCCATCATGGAGCGTTAATGCATTTAACGCATTTAGAGCTCATAAACTCCCCTCATGGCTACCAAAAGCCTATAAAAGGAGGCCATTTCCACCATTTTCAAAGATGGGTAAAAATCCAAAAATCGATCAGAAGATCCGGCAATCAGACCAAAAAATTAAACACAAGAGAAAACTCTGCAAAAGTTGCTACAACGACATCTCCTCTATTGAAGAATGTCACGACCCCGAACCGAAACCCGGAGCCGCGATGATAATTACAATTAATTTTTTTTTGTCCTTTGGTTTCCCACAGGTTCCCGCTATGAGGGTTCCATCATACATTCGAATCACTTCACGATCACATAAGAGTATATATTTGTGGAAGCGTGTAGCAAACACACAATTAGTATCATACTTAAGATTGAGTATAAAAGAACTCACATCAGAGGGAGAAACATAACTAGCATCCCATAGTTAAAGTTTCAAGTTGAACTAACATAAACATAAAGTTAAGTTTTACATGTCCCAAAAGATAGCCAACAAAGGCTATTAACAATTCCCAAAAGATAAAAGATTAGTTCCCAAAATATCATGCGTCTTAAGACCCAACCCGACGTCTAAATGACATCGTTGGGCTGCCACTCTCGTTCAACCGGCTGTCCTACAGCCGCCTCCTCGTGCTCCTCCTCAAGGGCAACGAAACCTGGATCTGAGCACCAAAATGAAAGGGTCAGACACGACGGTCTGGCAGGCAAAAGAATGAAGTACAATCATGCTATAAATAAATAGTTTTGAAATAAATAAAACAACATGTATGATAAAGAGAATTGTATAAAACAAAATATTTGAATACAATATCATTTATAAGATCCATTCATAAATCAAGATGACCATTCGAAAATGATACCTTGGCAACCACATATAGCTCCATTCTCCGTCACACGAAGTGACAAGAGCACTCAAGATTCTGTCACACAAGGGTGAAGGGAGACACATCATAACATAAATTGCAATAGCTCAGTAAACTGAGGACCACACACGAATCCCGCAGCGGAATGGGCTGAATAAGCAAGCAAGCACGTACGTATTTACCAATCCAATGTTGGTACAAGATTTAAGGACCCAAGGCGGTTGATCAGACCGGCAATGGTCGTCCAAGCTGAGTGGATCCGACACTAAAATACACACTTTCAAAACAAAGTTTGACACTTCAAAATTCGGAAACGGCTCTCTCTAAATTAAGTACACGCACTTTTGTTCTCTTTGGCACATGGGCTCACACTACATAGCTCTAGCCCCATCTTGCCTCAAGGTTTTGTTCTTAAAATAGTAGTCCCGACACGATGTGTATAAAAACACCATCCACTCAATAATTCCCAAATGGGGTTTTAAAATAAAAACTTTGGAAATATTTCTCTTCAAATCAATACGAATTACAAGACGAGAGATTGGTTTCATAAATCATAATTTTTCATCAATACCTTGAGACCGTAATCGTCGAATCATATATACTTTGAAATCCCATGTCGATCATTCGTTTAGATGGTGCCCAATTTTTAAACGACATTAAGGATATCAAGGTGTATACTTCGACCAAGGAGGGTCCACAAGTGATTGGGATAGAAAACTCTTCCATTCCCTTTCATTTCTAAAAATTTGGTGAATTTCGGTCACCTTTCGGCTGGCTGTCAATTAGCCGACAGGGGTCAAGTCGGTTAACTGACATGCTGACCGACAGCTAGCCGAGAGCATCAAGATCAGGGAGGAGAATAGCTTCTGGAAATGGAACCGAAGAGGTGTCGTTACCTGTCGGTTAGCCGACACTTCAGCATCAGAAATTTTCAAAAAATTGCAGCTCTCGGGAACGTGAACCGAGCTGGTTCAGTCACCTGTCGGTTGGCTGTCGATTAGCCGAAGGATGACCGACAGCTAACCGATGTTGCTGCGGGACTGATTTTCTGAAGCTTTTTCAGTCCTCTCTCTTCTCCAAACATTTCTCATTTCAACACAAAGTTTCCCTGCAATAAACTGAGCTAAAAGCTCCTCCATTTCACCAATCAACACTCCTAATTTATCATTTCAAATCCAACCAACCAAACCTCTTTCAATCACTTCCAAATTCCAAGAATCCAAACATAAAAATTCCAATTTAACTGAAATCATTTTCAAGAAAGAATTCAATGAAATAAATCACAATAGATTTCAATGAAATGAGATAAAAACACATGAACAATAAAACATATGTTTAGTAAACTAAACCTCAAACTAAAACAAGATTAACATAATAGATTCAAAAGCAAGTAATCAAGATGAAACCATAAATAAACACATGCATATTCATATTTCATTCATTCACTTGCCTTAGGTCCAAAATGCACTCAAATGAATCTCCCAAACACACCTCTCTCAGCTGAAACTCCAAGCTACAAAATCCATGAAAAACCATCTCAAGAAAAACCCCAGATTTTTGAAATAAAATGGGTTCTTCAAGAACCACTTTGCATGCATGTTAAAAAGCTTCTCTAGGGTCTAGAGAACCCATAGGTAAGAGAAGAAGGTCGGGCCTTTCCTCTAGCAGTCCTAACAAGGGAGAGGAACCTCTGGATGAAGATGGACCCAACTGAAAAGTTTTGAAAACAGTACCAATAGAAAGCTTGAGATGAGGAGAAGGGATTTGTGAAATCCAAACTTCAATGAGCATACAAGAAGGTAGACATGCAGAGGAGAGAAGTTGTGAATAAGGAAGGAAAAGAGCTCTTTCTATTACAGCTCCAGCAAGAAACGAAATGAAGAAGAAGATGATTGTCGACGTGGGTTTTTTCTTTTAAGTTGGGTGGGATGAGGGCCCCACCAGGTCAAATAACTTTAAGGCTTAAAATCATCATCTTGAGGGTCCCGGATGAGATCGATGAAAGACAGTAAAACGATCGTCGAAATATCAAGTTTCCAAAAATATAATTTTTTACATGATTCTGCAAACATTAAAATTCATGCACAGATTTCAAGGTGAAAAGCCTGTTTTACACTTTTTGCTGAAAAATGTGATTTCTGAGTTTCGAAAATGGACGAAGAGAACATAAAAGTTGTAAATGCTATTGTTATAAAAAAGAGGATTAAAAATCATAATTTTCCAAAAAAATCAATGTAGATGAGAACAGATGATGCTTTTGATTCTCTTGGCTTGGCTATGACCTCAGATTTTTAGAGGACAAAGACCAAGAGGAGGTCCTATGTCCAATAAAAAGCTAAGTAAACGGGCTGAAAAGCCACGTCTAAGCCAATGGAGGCAGAAGGAGAAGGCAAGGACCTTGGGGGGTACCCCCCAAGGGACTTTTGTTACCTTGTAGCGGTAGTCGATGTAGAACTTCAGCAGAGTTTTCTCTTTTCATTCTCTCGGATTTTCTGTGCTTTTTTTAGTCTCTCCGGTGATTTTTCGATCTGGAATTCTTTGGAATGCTCTCCTATTTATAGGCCTTTGGTAGCCATTTAGGAGAGTTTATGGGCTTTAAAGCCACATAATGGGAGGAGTTACAAGATTTATTTCTTTATTTTGTAACTCATTTTCCTTGGCTTTTGATTGGCCGGTGGATATTTTGGGCATTTAATCGCCTTTAATCACCATGATGGGAGGAGTTTCAGGGTTTAAATGTTGGGATTGGTGTATGCCCTAAAGCCCACTAGTTGCATTCTCATCTTTTGTTACTGGATATTTACTGGTTATTTAATTGAAAGACTCTTTTATGCTTAAACATGTATATATGTATGGTTGTGTAAGGCCCATTGTTTCTAGTAAATGAATTAGGTGTGTAGTGTCTACACACAGATAGGTCTAATTCATGGACAACTGGAAACATCATATTTGTTCATAACTGAAAGATGGAGCTGGGCACTTCATCTTGGTAGAAGTTATAATGAGATACTCTCCTATATAGGGTGACATACCTAAGTCATGGGAGGCCTTTCCCGGATCTATCTCATTAGTGCATGTGTCATGCATTGAACAGGACCGTTGTAGGTGTGATCTCTAAAATAGTACTATCACAGAAAAGAGATCAAGTCACCTCATGCTACTAAGTAACCGGTGCTCTTAATCTTGAGCATTTGTGGATGAACTGACGAAGTCAAGTTCTTGTGCTTTAATTCACTATGGGTGAGATTCTATTCATGGGTCAACAGCTCTGTGTTTTGGGTACTCGGACTTGATCAGTTGGGACGTGCAGATGCAATATAGAATCTATGCCATCTGATGATGGAATAATCGTCCCCTTAGAATTATCCGATTAATCATCAAAATCTAAGATCTTAGTATATGGATGTTCCATATGGATATTGAACTTGTGGGTCGCTCCCTGGATCAAGAGAATGATATTCGAATGATGATTATGTTAAGGATATGAAGTTCTAAGGTTTAGATGTAATCGGGAAGGTTGATAGTACATGTGATAACCTGACTCGATTATGGATGTTACATAGAGGGGCATTCAGGTCATTACACTTAGTAGGTCGAAGACAAACCGTCATTTTATGACGAGCTTATTATAATATATATTTGTCCTTGGAGTTCAACCATAACTCTCTAGTGGAATGAGTTAAGGTTAAAATGGTCTTTATGTTGCTATGGGTTTAGCATGGACATTTTGGTCATTTTGGGAGCCAATGGCAAATATGTCTTTTGGTCCCTTCTCTAGTCACTTACCAAGATTGGCATGGATTCCTAAAGATGTTTAGATAACATAAGGATGAATTATTTTAGTGGAAAAATAATTTTGAGTTTAAATTCAAATAGGCCTTTGATGGCATACATGAATTTAACTCTAGATAAATTATATGTGGGCCATGGTGTGCATTGATATGTGGGACGTCCATAATAAGTTTTCTATGGGTAAGGTTTCCAACTTTGAGTAGGACTCTACTTGGAAAGTTGGACTCCTCTTTGGATTAGTATTCCTATGAGTTAGTTTCCTTTTTGGATTAGGAACTTAAAATTAGTAAGTGTTCTACAACTAGTATTACTAATTGTATGGAAAGTTCCTTTTGGTTTCCTTTTCTAATTAGAGTGTTTCTTAAAGGAAAGAAGTCTTTCCTTTTTGGACATAAATTAGAATAAGGAGAGATAACTAAATAGGAAAGGCTTCCCATAGTTTCTATAAAAGGAGAACCATTCCCCTTGGACGTCCACTATGATAAGCAACACTTTTTTAGCACACTAATAGCCCCACACGTCCAGCCCCTTGAAGTCCTTTCTTCTTCCTTGAAGAAAGTTGAGGTCTGAGATTTTTCATGAGAAAAATAGTTCTTATTTCCTAGATTAAGATCCCACCATCTTAGCCAATCAGATTTGGAAGTGAGATAGAGGAGAAGATCAAAGGCAATACTAGTGCAGGAAAATTCCAGCAACTTATTTGCAAATTGCAAGTCTGAGTTCGCGCCTTTGGATCTATTTTTTCAGAGATTTAAGTTCTACAAATCTTTGAGGTAATAGTCTTCTATCATCTCTATTAATTAGACACATGTTGGTCATGATTTAATGGAGTTTCTATGCGATTCTTTATGGCTGATTTCCGCTGCATAGTGCAGAAATCAGATTTTTTAAAATCTGTCATGCTTTGCATCAGCCATAGTAGTCTCTTTATGAGAAGTTTCAGATCTGAATCGCGATTTCTTTCAGTGGTATCAGAGCCACTCCATGTGAAATCATGATCCCATGTTGTGTATAATTAATCCTAGATTGATTATGGGTATGGTGGCACCCTATTAAAGTTATGTTGTGATGCATGTTGTGTGCAAGTTTCATTAACATTGCTGGAATTTATTTTCCAGATTTGTTTAATGATGCACATAGTGAGTTTGCATGCACTGACCTCTTTGTTTGCAGCCATGTATTGCATCCTTGATGGTTCGCATGATTGTTATGTGGATTTGGATGTTTTTTAATTAGTTGGAAAGTGTACGATTGCGCGGTTAGCAATCATAGGAAGTTGTAAAGTTTCCTTAATTTTATTCCAACTAGTCTTGATGTAAGCTTTCTTGGAAAGCATAGGAATCTCCAATGTAATTTTGGTTTTGTTTCAAGACAAGAAGGTTGCAAGAAATTGGAGTCCTTGGAGATGAAGGAGTCAAGACTTCTAGATGCATGAGGAGTCCTAATTCGATTAGGATTTGAAATCCTAAGAATAGGGAGCCATCAAGGAATGCATACTTTTATTTGCTTTTATATATGGAATGCATGGTTGAATGCTTTATATAATTGCTATAATTGTCACCTAGAAACATGGCCACCGTTAGGTTCTAAAATTTGCATCTTTATTGTATTAGATTGTTTTTAGTTTGGCAAATTATTTTAAACGGAACTTAGACCAGCACCTTCTATTTGTCTAAGGTTTAAAATTGGATAGGGTTTAGTTTATCTTGGTACCCTTGGTTTCCAAAGGAGGCTAAACTAAAATCTAATTAGATGCTACCTATGGGTTTTCATAACCCAAGATAGGTTTTTGACTCTTTGAAGGGATTTGCTCAAATGTTTTAAAGCAAAGGTTATTTAATTTTAAGATGACTTAAGTCATGAATTTAATTAACCAAGTTTGCTAGATTTAAAAAGAGCTTTTGAGTAAAACAATGTAAAGGTCAAAAAGTATAAACCCTAGCGATAAATAATCAAGTAGGAGAGGGGTTTTAGGAAAGACCCCACGGCCTTCCATTTTCGGTTCATGTTACCTCATTAAAGTGTTAGTGGGAACGGCCATCCCTTCGGTGGAGTTCTTTAACTAAAGAACGCTTTGATGGGTTAATGGGTGAACTAATGTGAAAATTCGTAATGAGGTGTTAGTAGGAGCGGCCATCCCTTCGGTGGAGCTCTTAATTTACTAAAGATCACTTCTATAGAATGTCAATGAAGTGTTGGTGGGAGCGGCCATCCCTTCGGTGGAGCTCTTTTCTAAAGTTCACTTCTAGGAAGGATAAAAGTCTCTTCCCTTCGGAAGACTTAATCATAGACATTCTGGGAATTTCATAAGAGATGGTTATACACTTGACATAAGACGGTGATGACCTCTCCTTAGGAGTTAAGGGTTATTTGTCATATGAGGCCAAACCAATCAGTGATTGGACTACCACTGGATGTGTGTCCAGATAGTGATAATCCAAATAAGTCTGCCTTAATTCAACGTGACTGTAGGCTCGGCCATCCCTTCGATGGAGGGTCTATGAGGAGGTTGAAACACTGATACATTATAATTGGGGTTGAATAATGTAAAAAGTTTTCGTGCTTTGTTTTTCCTTTTATAACAAGCACCATATGCATATTACATATATACTGCATGTCTAATTATAAACCGTTTTATATCCAGAAAGAGATGGGAAAAGACTCTTTTAGTCCGTTGATGTGCATTCTTCGTGAGAATAAACTGACTGGCCCTAACTACGTAGACTGGAAAAGAAATCTTGACATAGTACTCACAGCTGAGGAGTACAAGTATGTCTTGCTGGAAAACTGTCCCGAAATTGATGCTAATTCTACTGATGACCAGCGAGAGGCTGAGAAGAAATGGAAGAAAGCGAATAGCATGGCTAAATGCTACATGCTCGCTTCCATGTCCAACGTGTTGCAAACACAGCACGAGCAAATGGACACAGCCTATGAAATCATGATGTCCTTGTCTGAGATGTTCGCAGACAAGAGCAGGCCATCTAGGCAAGCTGCTATGAGGACCATCATGAATGCTAGGATGGCTGAGGGAACACCTGTCAGAGAGCATATGCTCAAGATGATAGATTGTTTCAATGAAGCTGAGATTCTAGGGGCTGAGATTGATGCAGGGAGTCAGACTGACATGATTCTCGAAACTCTGCCGGAATCTTTCAATCAGTTCAAGCTCAATTTCAATATGAGCAAGATGGACATGACTCTACCTGAGTTAATGAAAGAACTCCAGGCGGCAGAGGCTATCATGAAGCCCAAAGCCCAAGCTCATTTTTTCCAGTCTTCCTCTAAACTGAACCCGAAAGGGAAAAAGTCCAAGAAGAAGCAGAATAAGGGAAAAGGGCAGAAAAAGGACAATGCTGGTAATAAGAAGGACAAGGGTACAGATGGAAAGCCCAAAGGGAAATGCTTCAAGTGTGGCCTGAAAGGTCATTGGAAGAAAGATTGTCCCAAGTTCCTAGCCTCAGTTAAGAAAGGTACATCTTTTTCATACTACATTGAAACTTGTCTAGTGGTTGATTCTACTGACTCATGGATAGTAGACTCAGGAGCCACTAATCATATCTGCAATTCATTGCAGGGGTTTCAGATAATGCAGAGAATTGAGAAAGGAGAATTTGCCTTTAGAGTCGGAACTGGAGCTAAAGTTTGGGCAGTTGCAGTAGGAGTTGTTACCTTACATTTTCCATGTAATAGGATATTAGTTTTAAATAATGTTTTCTATGTTCCGGACATGAGGAAGAATTTAATTTCAGTTTCCAGATTAATTGAATTTAATTATTCAGTTTCTTTCCATTCTGGTATTGATATCAGTAGAGATGGAAATATTATATGTTCCGGTAGAATACATGACAACTTATTTTATATATATCCTGTTGCTCCTACACTGCATAATGTACAACAAGAAAGCTCAACTTCCCTTAAGAGGAAGGTATCTTCAATCAATGACACATATCTTTGGCACTTACGTTTGGGTCACATTAACCCAAAACGGATTCAGAGGTTGGTAGAAGATGGGCCCTTGAGCTCATTAGATTTCGAACCTTTTCCTCAGTGCGAATCTTGTCTCAAGGGAAAGATGACCAAACGGTCATTCTCTGGAAAGGGACTTAGGTCAAAGGAGTTGTTAGAATTGATTCACACTGATGTGTGTGGTCCTATGAACAAACCGGCTCGAGGAGGGTATGAGTATTACATCACCTTCATTGATAATTACTCTAGGTTTGGATATGTATACCTAATGCGACGCAAGTCTGAGGCGTTTGATAAGTTCAAACAATTCAAGGCTGAGGCGGAGCTACAACTAGGAAAACATATCAAAGCCCTTCGATCCGATCGAGGTGGCGAGTACCTCCTGGGTGAGTTCAAGGAGTACCTCACACAACATGGGATTGTGTCTCAGTTGTCTGCACCGGGTACACCCCAGCAAAATGGTGTAGCGGAGAGAAGAAACCGTACCCTTCTTGATATGGTAAGGTCCATGATGAGTCATGCAACCCTACCTATATCTTTTTGGGGATATGCCTTAGAAGCAGCAGCATACATTTTAAATCTGGTACCATCTAAGTCAGTACCTAGGACACCACAAGAAATATGGACAGGTCGAAAACCTAGTTTAAATCATATCCACATTTGGGGTTGTCCAGCCTATGTACTGAATGATAAAGCTACCAAGCTAGAACCCAGATCGGAAATGTGCTACTTCATTGGGTATCCTAAGGGAACGAGAGGTGGCATCTTTTATCATCCAAAGGAGCAAAAAGTGCTCATCAGCACTCATGCTAGGTACTTGGAGGATGATTGTATGATGCACCAAGAGCTTAGTTGTAAAGAAACCCTTGAGGAGATTCTTCCGGGATCTCCTATAACATCTGTACCAGATCCTGAAACAGTAGATGAACAAGATATTCCTTTAAACACTCCGGAGCCTCGTCGTAGTGGGAGAATTTCTAGACAGCCAGAAAGATATCTAGGAGTGTCTTTTAAGACAGACTCTGGAGATCTGGTTGAGGATCCTACTAGTTATGATGAAGCAGTAACGGATATAGATGCTGACATGTGGCAGCAAGCGATGAAATCTGAAATGGATTCTTTGTATTCCAATCAAGTCTGGGAACTTGTAGATGCACCTGAAGGGATCAAACCCATAGGGTGCAAGTGGATCTACAAGAGAAAGAGAGGAGTGGATGGGAAGGTGGAAACCTTCAAAGCAAGACTGGTGGCGAAAGGATATACTCAGAAAGAAGGTATCGATTATGAGGAAACCTTTTCACCAGTGGCTATGCTTAAGTCCATAAGGATTCTCTTGGCCATCGCATGTCATTATGACTACGAGATATGGCAGATGGATGTCAAGACAGCTTTTCTTAATGGAAGTCTTGACGAATGCATCTATATGATGCAACCAGAGGGCTTCATTGCTAGTGGCCAAGATAACATGGTTTGTAAACTTAAGAAGTCCATCTATGGACTTAAGCAAGCATCTAGAGCATGGAACATCAAGTTTAATCAGGCAGTCAAATCCTTTGGCTTTGATCAAAACATTGATGAACCATGTGTGTATAAGAAAGGAAATGGGAAAGCAGTTGCATTTTTGGTTCTATATGTAGATGACATATTACTCATAGGAAATGATGTAGGTTTATTGTCATCCACAAAGGTTTGGTTATCCTCTCAATTTCAGATGAAGGATTTGGGTGAGGCCAGCTATATCTTAGGGATCAAGCTTTTGCGTGATCGCAAGAATAAGATGTTAGCCCTATCCCAATCTTCTTATATTGAGAAGATATTGGTCAAGTTTAACATGCATGACTCCAAGAAGGGCCTCCTACCTTCTAGACATGGAGTACCACTGTCCCGAGATCAATGTCCAAAGACATCTGAAGAGATAGAGACCATGAGGAGAGTTCCATATGCATCCGCTGTTGGAAGCCTCATGTATGCTATGTTATGTACTAGACCAGATATTTGCTTTGCCGTTGGCATGGTTAGCAGATATCAGTCAAACCCTGGACCTATGCATTGGACAGCTGTTAAGCATATATTCAAGTATCTTCGGAGAACGAAAGATTATATGCTAACCTTTCGAGCAGATGATCTAACGCCATTGGCGTATACAGACTCTGATTTCCAATCTGATAGTGATGCCAGAAAGTCTACCTCAGGGTACGTCTTTACTTTGTCAGGAGGGGCTATATCATGGAGAAGTGTCAAGCAATCCTGTATAGCTGATTCTACCATTGAAGCAGAGTATGTGGCGGCATCGGAAGCTGCGAAGGAAGCGGTATGGCTCAGAAAATTCCTGTTGGAATTAGGAGTTGTTCCTGCAGTGCATAAACCGATTGTCATGTACTGCGATAACACTGGTGCTGTAGCACAGTGCAAAGAGCCCAGGAATCACAAGAAAGGCAAGCACATTCAGAGAAAGTACCACTTGATCCGGGAATTCATTCAGGATGGAGAGATAGTGGTGGAGCATATTGCTTCAGCAAATAACTTAGCTGACCCATTCACTAAGACTCTTACTGAGAAAGTCTTCACTTCTCATGTTGAGTCTATGGGTGTTAGGTTAGGAAGCAGTGATCTTTAGTGCAAGTGGGAGTTTGTTGGGATTGGTGTATGCCCTAAAGCCCACTAGTTGCATTCTCATCTTTTGTTACTGGATATTTACTGGTTATTTAATTGAAAGACTCTTTTATGCTTAAACATGTATATATGTATGGTTGTGTAAGGCCCATTGTTTCTAGTAAATGAATTAGGTGTGTAGTGTCTACACACAGATAGGTCTAATTCATGGACAACTGGAAACATCATATTTGTTCATAACTGAAAGATGGAGCTGGGCACTTCATCTTGGTAGAAGTTATAATGAGATACTCTCCTATATAGGGTGACATACCTAAGTCATGGGAGGCCTTTCCCGGATCTATCTCATTAGTGCATGTGTCATGCATTGAACAGGACCGTTGTAGGTGTGATCTCTAAAATAGTACTATCACAGAAAAGAGATCAAGTCACCTCATGCTACTAAGTAACCGGTGCTCTTAATCTTGAGCATTTGTGGATGAACTGACGAAGTCAAGTTCTTGTGCTTTAATTCACTATGGGTGAGATTCTATTCATGGGTCAACAGCTCTGTGTTTTGGGTACTCGGACTTGATCAGTTGGGACGTGCAGATGCAATATAGAATCTATGCCATCTGATGATGGAATAATCGTCCCCTTAGAATTATCCGATTAATCATCAAAATCTAAGATCTTAGTATATGGATGTTCCATATGGATATTGAACTTGTGGGTCGCTCCCTGGATCAAGAGAATGATATTCGAATGATGATTATGTTAAGGATATGAAGTTCTAAGGTTTAGATGTAATCGGGAAGGTTGATAGTACATGTGATAACCTGACTCGATTATGGATGTTACATAGAGGGGCATTCAGGTCATTACACTTAGTAGGTCGAAGACAAACCGTCATTTTATGACGAGCTTATTATAATATATATTTGTCCTTGGAGTTCAACCATAACTCTCTAGTGGAATGAGTTAAGGTTAAAATGGTCTTTATGTTGCTATGGGTTTAGCATGGACATTTTGGTCATTTTGGGAGCCAATGGCAAATATGTCTTTTGGTCCCTTCTCTAGTCACTTACCAAGATTGGCATGGATTCCTAAAGATGTTTAGATAACATAAGGATGAATTATTTTAGTGGAAAAATAATTTTGAGTTTAAATTCAAATAGGCCTTTGATGGCATACATGAATTTAACTCTAGATAAATTATATGTGGGCCATGGTGTGCATTGATATGTGGGACGTCCATAATAAGTTTTCCATGGGTAAGGTTTCCAACTTTGAGTAGGACTCTACTTGGAAAGTTGGACTCCTCTTTGGATTAGTATTCCTATGAGTTAGTTTCCTTTTTGGATTAGGAACTTAAAATTAGTAAGTGTTCTACAACTAGTATTACTAATTGTATGGAAAGTTCCTTTTGGTTTCCTTTTCTAATTAGAGTGTTTCTTAAAGGAAAGAAGTCTTTCCTTTTTGGACATAAATTAGAATAAGGAGAGATAACTAAATAGGAAAGGCTTCCCATAGTTTCTATAAAAGGAGAACCATTCCCCTTGGACGTCCACTATGATAAGCAACACTTTTTTAGCACACTAATAGCCCCACACGTCCAGCCCCTTGAAGTCCTTTCTTCTTCCTTGAAGAAAGTTGAGGTCTGAGATTTTTCATGAGAAAAATAGTTCTTATTTCCTAGATTAAGATCCCACCATCTTAGCCAATCAGATTTGGAAGTGAGATAGAGGAGAAGATCAAAGGCAATACTAGTGCAGGAAAATTCCAGCAACTTGTTTGCAAATTGCAAGTCTGAGTTCGCGCCTTTGGATCTATTTTTTCAGAGATTTGAAGTCTACAAATCTTTGAGGTAATAGCCTTCTATCATCTCTATTAATTAGACACATGTTGGTCATGATTTAATGGAGTTTCTATGCGATTCTTTATGGCTGATTTCCGCTGCATAGTGCAGAAATCAGATTTTTTAAAATCTGTCATGCTTTGCATCAGCCATAGTAGTCTCTTTATGAGAAGTTTCAGATCTGAATCGCGATTTCTTTCAGTAGCGGTAGTCGATGCAGAACTTCAGCAGAGTTTTCTCTTTTCATTCTCTCGGATTTTCTGTGCTTTTTTCTGTCTCTCCGGTGATTTTTCGATCTGGAATTCTTTGGAATGCTCTCCTATTTATAGGCCTTTGGTAGCCATTTAGGAGAGTTTATGGGCTTTAAAGCCACATAATGGGAGGAGTTACAAGATTTATTTCTTTATTTTGTAACTCATTTTCCTTGGCTTTTGATTGGCCGGTGGATATTTTGGGCATTTAATCGCCTTTAATCACCATGATGGGAGGAGTTTCAGGGTTTAAATGTCATGAGTTTTTTGACTTGTAACTTCCGAATGCTTGCTTCTGATTGGGCCGTCCAAAGTAATGAATTAATGACTGCAATAAAGCTAGTCAATTAACTGCATTAAGTGGTCGCCGAGCAGTTGAAAAGTCGCGGGCCGTGCTGCATCTTTTGGGATTCTTTTGGTGATGATCATCGATGGATCTTTATACTGATCAACATTGGACGACCATGTAACTTCAGACATTGATTGCTAACAATTGGCCGGTGACATCTGTCCTGTCGATTTCTCGATCGATCGGGTGGAAAGTGCACTTTTTGGTCGACCGGTTAGCGATCAATGATGATTTTGATACTCTTGAAGTCAGACCCGTGATTTTGACGGATGCTGATGGGTTTGGTGCCTCAAAAGTCTGGATTTTGGAAAATCACAATGTTGGAAGCATCGAAACACAAAAAAAAGACGAAAAATAGGTCTCTCAGGGGAAATCCGGAGCTCCATGGTCGCCGGCGACCATGGGCCAAGGTCGCCGGTGACCCTGGGGAGAATTCTCCCCTTTGGTTCCCATTTTACGGCCGTTTTGATGTTTTTCCCAATTCCTTTTTCTTCTGTATTATTCTTTACATTTTTGCACATTTGTTGGCTTGATTTCCTTGTAGAAAACTTGACAAGAATCCTTGTATTTTGGAGTGCAAAGTTTCCAATTTTCTGGGAAAGCCGAAGACTTTGTCGCGTAGAGCTACCGATTTTCCGTCAGAAGCAGAAACTAGGTCAAATGATGTCGAAATGACCTGAAATTTGAGATGGTGCCTCCTGAGCAATAAATAAGACCAACTACAGGCTTTTGTTTGAGTTTTGAAGTCGTGTGGGGTCCTATCGCCGGTGGACTTGATCCTATCGCGAGGAAGATGTCGCGTTTTGATGTGCGATCAACCGATGTCCGATTGACCTGAAATTTGACAGGTAACCTATTGGAGTCATTTTGAGATGATCCATAGGCTCTGTCTTGGAAACTATGGTCCCAGGGAGCTTCACCGCCGAAAGGCCTGATTTGGGTTTCGAGAATCAAAGTCTGGTCAAATGTTGTCGAAATGACCTGAAACTTGACGTGTAGCCCTTTGTAAGCATCTTAAAGCCGCCCATGTGCTCTGTTTGATAAGTGACGACCTCATTGATTCTCGCCGCTGAGAGACTTGATTTAGTTGTTTGAGGGTTGCTATAAGGCCAAACGTTGTCGGTTTGACTTGGAACTAGAGGGGGAGCCTTTTAGTTGCATTTTGGGACCATCCACTGGCTCTGATCGAAGATTTGGTGTCTTCGATACTGTCATCGCCGGGAGCTCCTGTTTAGCTGCCAGAGGAGCGAAGCTAGGCCAAATGATTTTGAAATGACCTAAAACTTCTTGTGTACTCCTCTCTTGGCTTTCTTGAAGGAACTTGCAGTTTTTGTTTGATTTTGACAGGATTTGATTTTTTGAGAAGTATCATCACCCATTTATTGTAGGCTACGACTTCATGTAGCTTTCTTGATGTTGAAGAGGCAAAGTGACATTTTTGGTGTCAACAAATGCCCCCTCGAGGTACAGCAACGAGTTGCTTAACTTTTGTAGTCGATGTGCCTCGAAAAGATTTTTGAAGGAGAGCTTGTGAATTGACCAAGAGTCTTTGAGCAGTCTTTCTTTTAGTAGAGTGGCCTTTTGAGCTTCTAGGGGAATTTTATGGTAGTGAAAGGGATCACGTACCATCTCAAGGCAAAGTTTTGAAAATGACATCAGGGATGTGGATTTGGGTTTTTGTTTTTGACCTTATGACCTAACAAGCTGTATGTGGCAGGTTAGGGGGTCGGGTTTGGTTTTAACCATGTGACCCAACAAGCTGTATGTGGCAAGTTGGGGGGTCGATTTTTGTTTTGGTCTTGTGACTTAACAAGCTGTATG
Organism: Litsea cubeba; assembly: GCA_012931725.1. Classification (NCBI taxonomy): domain Eukaryota; kingdom Viridiplantae; phylum Streptophyta; class Magnoliopsida; order Laurales; family Lauraceae; genus Litsea; species Litsea cubeba. Next base: position 37,832,765 of record CM022948.1, read on the forward strand.
TGGCAAGTTAGGGGATCAAGATTTGGTTTTTGGTTTTGGTCTTGTAACCTAACAAGCTGTATGTGGCAAGTTAGGGGACCAGGATGTGGTTTTTTGTCACTCTTTGGGACTATTTGGGTCCATTGGAGTGGTTTGGTTTTTTGTGAAATGTCAATTTCAAGATTTTGGCTCAATTTGGCATATGAGGCTGAACGGTTTGATTTTTGGAAGCTATGGGGCTTGGAATTCTTTTGTATAGTCCAATCAACTCAAAAGAGGCATGGAACCATTTTTGTATGCTCTTAGTAAGAGGGATTTCTCTTTGACTAAAAGCCCTTTTTTTTAGTGCCTAGGTAGTCAAACCTGGCTCATATGGGCTAACCCATGGGACCTTAAGCTTTTGAAGATGGCTTAGATCTCATATAGTTTCATTTTTGTAAAGAATATCTAAAAATATCTCCTTTTGATAGAGAATATCTAATAATATCCTTACTTGGAGAGAATCTCTTATGTTCCCTTTATTTTGGGAGAGAATATCTCAAAGTATCTTTCTTTGGGAGAGATTATCTCAAAGCTCCTCTTTTTTGGGAGAAAATCTCTCATTGCTTTCTTTTTGGCAGAGAATCCCTCAAGATATCTTTCTTTTGGGAAATAATCTTTCTAATTCATTTCTTTTGGTAAGGTTACTAATTAGTAACACTTACCTCTTTTCTTGTTTTCTCCTTTGGTTTGCTCTCTTCTATAAAACAAAGGGAGGTTGGATCTCTTGCTTTTATTGCTTTCTTTTGCAAAAATCTTAAGAGGGCTTCATGACCAAGAACTTTTCTTCTTCAAGAATCTTCAAGCTTTTCTTCTTCTTCTCCATCAATGGCTTCAAGTAAGTTCTCTTTTTCAAGAAAAATCCTTTCTAGAAAATAGGATGGTAAAAATAAAGATTTGTTTCTTTTTTTTTTCTTCTTTTTTTTCCTTCTTTTCCACGTGTTTTCTTTTTTTTTACACGTGTTTTTCTTCTTTTTTTTCTCGTGCTCTTCTTTTTTTTGTTTGTTTTTTTTTTTTGGGCCGTACGGCAACGTGGCCTGTGGGCCAGCCCCTTTTTTTGTTCTTTTTTTTTTCCTTTTTTTTTACTGTTTCCTTTTTTTTATCTTTCCCCCTTTTTTTTTAGAAAGTTTCCTTTTCTCTTTTTTTTTTGTTGCTCATCATGATAATGCATTTTTTTTGGCAAACCAAGATGTTCATGATATTTTGTATAGGGAGCATGCTATGATAGCATACCTGAAATTCTTTACAAATTTGGGAATTTGGAGGTCGCAACGATGTTGAGCCCTTCCTGATTTTGCGGAGATTTTTGAGGTTTTGAAAGTTCGGAGTTTCGGAGCTCGCAGCGATGTTGAGCCCATCTCCAAGCTTTCTATTTATTTTGGGATATTTCCTTTTTCTTCGGAATTGCCCCGGAATCATGCCAAAATTTTGCGAGATTTTTTTTAGCGAAATCCTGTCTTTTTGATAATGATCTTTTTCTTTTCCAACCTTTGCAGGTGGTTCCTCCAGAACGAACAAGGGTAAAGATCCTGCTACAAGCGTACCTCGTCGATCTGCTAGATCTTCCAATGTGGCAGTTCAGTAGGCCTGGGAGAAGGTCCAGTATGTTGAGAGAAACCTGGAAGAGTGTGACTCCCTCAACAAAGATGAGATGAGGCAGCAACTGATGGCTCTCAAAGGAGAGGAGTTCTATCAGATCATGGTAAGCAACCGTCCTTGGGTTATGACCGATCAGAGGGTGTTGCCCAAGCCTACCTTCTTCTTTGGTGATGCAGTCCCTGACGACGTGACATACTAGAGAAGATGTTTTCAGTTCTCTTACACAGCTGATGGTGAGAAGAGAACCGTTGTTACCCGGTCGATGTTTGATCGTACTATCTCGATCATGAGCTTTTCTCCCACGTGCTCTAAGAGGGAAGATCCTCCAAGCTGGGTTAAAGGGGCCAACGTGATCAAGACCGGGGTTTTTGTTGTAGGTCCTTCCGGATATGCGGAGAAGTCGCCTTCCCATATGGACATGTTGATGCCGGCCAGCGGCTACCTGGGTTCTGATTATTCATCGGTTGATTTGAAACCGGTGGGCCTTGGTATTTTCAGTGGTGACGACAGCAATTAGTTGAAGCCTTTTCGACTTCGTGGTCATTTCAGTCTGACTCCGAGTGGAAGTCGTGGACTGATCGTGTCCTGTTGATTGGTGGTGCCGTTTTGAAGGAAGCCGGGATTTTTGACGCGGTCTGTGCCTTTAGGGAGACCGTGATCTTTTCCGACGAGGCCTTCATGGCTATGTTGGAGTCATTCTTTCCACAAACCAATACCTTCGTTGTCACGAATGGTGATATTGGTTTTTCTTTGAAGGAGTTGAGCGTCATTACTGGATTGCCTATCCTTGGCAAACTCTACCAAGAGTTCATGCCGACCGACAGCGTCCTTAAGGAGCAATCAGAGGAGTTCAGGCTCCTGTACTTCCAACTTGTTGCCTTCTATGATTTTTTGAATGAGAATGAGGGCTCGAAAGTCAGGTCCTGCAGTTGGAAGAGTTTTGGCTCTTCGATCCCCAACTTCTTTGATAGTAGGGAGTCTTCTAATAGTATGACCCGGGAAGCCAGGGTTCAGGATCCGGGTTCAAAGAAGACTCCGGTTATGTAAGAAGAGTTGAGGGGTCTCTTCGCAAGTACAGACGCCATTTGCTCTGACATTGCACTGTGGAGAGATCTCGCTATTTACCTCACTTATTGGCTAGGTGAGGCTGTTTTTACATCAGTCCGTATTGTATTTTTCCGGCTTGTCAGATGGCGTTTAGAGAGCGGCTTGCTTTGGTGCCAGCTCTTTACTCCTACTTGTGTACCTAACTGTAGGTTGCTGCTTTTTTGGTTCGGCTTGGGCTCCTTATGAACAGGGTATTTTCAGCCCATATCTTTTATTTGTGGTTTGTACACCACTGTCCTGGCTTCCACCATTTGGGTGCTACAAAGGATGATGATCCTCTCATGATTCGATTGGCTAAGGGTAAAGCCGTGTTCGAATCTCTTTTGTTTGCCCGCATGAGGATCCGATGGTTCAGGGATGTCGAGATGGGGCAGTCTTCAGTGAAGCTTTGTCCGGAGCTGTGGAAGAAGGCTTTTGATTTTGGTGCTTCCCGAGACTCTACCAGGGTAGGGTCGGGAAGGCATTACTCCTTGACAAATACAGAGAAGGAGTGGCTTTTTAGCATACGTGTCAGCACAATGGTGTACCGCAGACATCTTTTCGTCAACATCCAGCCGTATGTACCTTCTCGCTTTGCGCTGCAGTTGGGCTTTTCTCAAGGCGTTATTGGAGCGCCTTCGAGTATGGTGAAGCGCTTTGGAGGTTTGCAGGATGGCAGAAATGCATGGGCTTTTTATAGTGCTGAAGACACTACTGCCATGATTTCTTATCCTGTGTTGTCGACTTTCCAGACTGTCGGCTTCACAAAGTGGTTCGCGGAGAGCTTTTTGGCATACCGAGGGCTTTCCAAGAAGGAGCTTGATGTAAAGTTGTCTTGTGGAAAAGGTATTGGAAAGTCGGATAGCATCCGGCGAGAGGAAGTTTTGGCCTTCCTTTCTGGAGCACAAGATAGGCTTTCTCGGTGACTAGGGCGTCATCGGTTCTGAAGCTGTCCGGGAAGCACCTCATGAGGCCTTAGAGTAGCTAGAACAGGAGGAAGCTGAGCTTGACGCTTGGATGCAAGCGGCAAACAGGCAGGCTTCCGTGGAGTCTACTGGCAAGAACAGACCATCTAATGAGGAGTCGAGTGGGAAACCTGACTCTGACAGTGGGGCAGGTTCTTCTAGGAAGCAAGCCCACAGAAGCAATAGGAAGAGGAGCCAGCATCGCAACAAGGAGCAACACGAAGACTCTCCTGATATAGAAGTCCCTCCTACTATCAATGCGGAGATGCCAGGGAATGCTAACGAGCCTCCGGAAAAGAGGAGTCAAGAAGAAGAGACCGTCAGTGAATGTATGATTCTTCCTCTTTCTCTTTCCATTTCTTTTCATGGAACATTCCATGTTCTGACTTGCTTTTTTCCACCCTCTTTTTTTTTATAGCAGAGGATGAAGACTTAGTGATGCCCGAGGTTCCGACCAATGAGGCGGTGATGGATATGGTTGTGGCACCTGAAGAAGAACCGAGGGACTCTGGAGTGATTCCAGAATCTCCAACTAGTATGACTTCTTTTGCTTTCTTTCTTTGTTTGTGACTTGATTTGCTAACATTTTTCTTGTCAGCTGACTTGCCACAAGATTCCGATGACTTTGAACCATCGATGGACACAAATGTTGACGATGCTTCTGATGAGTTCATGGAGGAAGAGAGTGTTCCGCCAGTCGTCGAAGAAGGTACTTTATAGTAATAACCCTGATAATGATTTTTAAACAGGATCATATTCATACCTTTTTGTGTTTCATTGGCAGGTTTTGAAGTGGCAGAAGAGAATCCATCGCTTTCTTTAGAACCAGAGCAAGGGATGCCAGAGGTTGATCCGGAGGTAGAAATTCCTACAACCAATTCTGACACGGCAGAGGTGAGACCTCGTGATAAGATTCCTTCCCCTGTGGCTCCAATTGGAAAGAGTTCTTTTGTTACTCTTCCAATGGGGCATGACATGAGCAGCCGACCGACGGAGCAGGGCAAATCTTCATCTGGGCCATCTTTTCCATTTGCGAAGAAGGTACTGGCATGGGTTTTGAGCTCTTGGATCGAGACTCTCCTTTCTGGACACTTGGATGCCGAAGATCCAGCATGTGCAGTAGATTCTCATTGATACCGAAGAAGTTAGTCTGGAAATCACAGGTGCCAGGGCGATTTTTGATAGGATCATTGCACTAGGTGACAAGTGGTTTGAGACCATGGCTTTCCCTGATGGTGACTTCCTCAAGGAGATGTTCCAAGATCCTACTAATAAGGCTCAATCTGACTTGGATGAGACTACACAGAGCAGGAAGCAGTTCGTCCGGGAGAGGAACTTAGAAGAGTTAGCCATCATCGGTTTGAGGCACGACATTACCATCCTTGATAGGGAGGTCGCCGAGGCTAGGCAACATCTTGAGCATTTGGAGGCACAAGTCGCGGCCAAGTAGGCTGCTATGACAGAGGCTCGCGACAGGGAGAGTGCTCTGATTCGCCAGGTTGCAGATGCCGATCGAATTCTCAAAAGGAGGACTGAGGAAAACATACGATGGCGAACTGCTTGGGAAAAGCTTCCCATTGTAAAAGAAGGATTACGGCATTCTCCAGCATCTCATGGAAAATTCCTGAAGAAGCGTGCCCTAGAAACTCTGAAGGCTGAGGCCAAAAGTTTGCTCGAGAAGTTGTAACATTGGTTGGAGGCCATTTTTGACTGAGCTCCTGATTTTTTTTTTTTTTTGTAGCAAAAACTATTCTTTTTTCTTTTTGGTACCACATGTATTTTTTGGTACTCTTTTTTTTGTAGTGCTTGTGAGCACTTTTTTTTTTTGTACCACATGTATTTTTTGGTAGTCCTTTTTTTTTTTGGCACCACATGTATTTTTTGGTACTCGTTTTCTTTGTTTTCCCCCTACGCTCACTTAAATCTTTTTGTGATGAAAGCAATTGCTAAATGAGATTTTTTTTTGTATTCCCTACTTTCACTTAAATCTTTTTGTGATAAAAGCAATCACTAAATGGGATTTTTTTATTCCCTACTTTCACTTAAATCTTTTTGTGATAAAAGCATTTGCTAAATGGGATCTGATAAAAAAACTTGCCATTTTGTGAAAATCTTTTGTCAAATGATTGTTTTGGCATGGGAGCCAGATTTTTTTTATGGCATGAGAGCCAATTTTGACATAAGAGCCGGTTCAGTAGCACTGATAGCCGAGTTTGTGGCATTGATAGCCGGTTTGTGGCATTGATAGCCAAGTTTTTTGAAAGCCAAGTTTTGGTTTGTGGCATTGATAGTCGGTTTTGTTTTGTGGCATTGATAGCCAGGTTTTGTTTTGTGGCATTGATAGCCAATTTTGTTTTGTGGCATTGATAGCCGGTTTGTTTTGTGGCATTGATAGTCGGTTTGTGTTGTGGCATTGATAGCCGGTTTGTTGGCATTTATAGCTGATTTTGGTGGCATTTATAGCCGGTTTGTTAGCATTTATAGCCGATTTTGGTTTTCAAAAAATACAAGTATCGACTAAAAGTAGCCTCCCTGCTGAATGGTCTTGCAAGTATCGATGGAATGTCGCATCCTTGCTCATTCGGTTGTGAGTATCGATGGAATGTCACCTCCTCGCGGATTTGGGTGCAAGTATCAACTAAGTGTCGCTTCCTTGCTTTTCAAAAATTTGCTTTTGCGGGTACTGACTTGATGTCGTTTTCCCACAATTTTTGAAATTTGCGGTTTTCTCGAACCTTTGGATCGTGGATATCAACTGCAATGTTGCATCTCCACGATTTCTTGGTTTTTTCGAACCTTTGAAATTTGGGTTGTGGATATTAACTGAAATGTTGCGTCTCCACGATTTTAGGTTTTTTCGAACCTTTGGAATTTGGGTTGTGGATATCAACTGAAATGTTGCATCTCCACGATTTGTTTTATTTTGCAAGTATCGAGGAAGTGTCGTTTCCTTGCGATTTTGGAAGTGACTAACGTGGTTCGCGTTCTTTCGATTTGTGCGAGTATCGACTAAGCGTTGCTTCCTCACGGTTTTTTTTTAAAAAAAAAACCATTTTTTGTTTAAGGACACGAGGGTCGTAAATTTTGACCTAAAACCATTTTGGAGGTAAAAGGCTGGGTGGACTAGGGTGGAAATCCCTGAATCCGGATTTTATTTCAAACCATGGATTTTGGGTTCAAGGATCGAAAATTTTGGTCAAGTTAGCGAGAGGCTTCTAAACTTGGATTTTTTTAATAATGAAACGATGAAAGTAAGCATTGTCTTGAGTTTCTAGAAATTTCAGCACTTGATATGAAAATTCTAAAAAGAGTGGGTTTGATGAGCGAGTACCTGGAAATAAGCTTTGGCCGTGCAGGCATTGCTCCTACCCAGCTGGGTAAGTCTTCAAGGGTAATACCGCTTTAAAAACTTGCCGTTGATTGGCAGCATACATCTATCACCCTCCATGTTTAGGAGTGCATATGCGCCATTGGAGAAGACCTTGTTGATGACATAGGGTCCCTCCCATTTTGGCTCAAACTTGCCTTCGGACTTGTGAGTGAAAATCATTGGTCTTTTTACCGCAAGAACCAAGTCTCCCTTTTTGTAGGCACGTTGCCTGACCTTTTTGTCGAAAGATCATGCCATGCGTGCTTGGTAAAGTTCAATGCTTTGTCGAGCTTCGAGCCGTCTCTCGTCGAAATTGTCTAGCTCATGGAGTTGCAACTTGACATTGCTTTCTTGAGTCATGTCATTTTGCAAAGATACTCTCAGGGAAGGAATTTGTACTTCCAAGGGTACAACAGCTTCGCATCCATAGACCAAGGAGAATGGTGTGCTATGGGTTGGTCCTCGAATGGTGGTTCGATAAGCCCACAAAGCTTCAGACAGCTTGTTGCTCCAGTCTCTTTTGTGACTAAAGACCATTTTCTTGAGGATTTTGCAAAGTGTCTTGTTGAAGGCTTCTGCTATCCATTTGCTGCCGGATTGTATAGAGTCGAAGGACAGCTTTGGATTTTGTATTTGTCGCAGAACCTGTAGAATCAATGATCCTAAAATTATAGTCCGTTATCATGGACAAATCTTTTAGGTATGCCGAAACAACAAACGATGTTGGTGCCAGGAAGTGAAGGATTGATGAGGTCTTCATTTCGTTGAGCGCAAATGCTTCTGACCACTTGGAGAAATAATCTGTAGCGACGAAAATGAAGCGATGACCTTTGCTTGAAGGGGGAGAAATAAGACTTATGATGTCCATACCCCAGGCTTCTAAAGGCCATGAGATCGCTGTAGGATGTAGCCATTCTAGAGGCATGTGAATGTAATCTCTGTGAACTTTGCATTGTTGGCAGTGTTTGGCAAATTGCATTGCGTCAGCTACCATGGTAGGCCAGTAATAACCTAACCTTTTTATCTGATCGTAGAGCTTTGGACCGGCCTGATGAGCTCCACAAAGACCAGCATGAACTTCTTTGAGTATTTCTTCAGCCTCTTGTTATGACAAGCAGTGTAGAAGTGCTCCGTTGAAGGATTTCCTGTAAAGGATTTTTGAAGGAATATCCAAATGAAAGTATGGGGCTTGCCTTTGGATGCTTACCATTTCTTTTGGATCTACAAGTAGGGTTCCGAACATAGTGTAATCAATGAACGGATCCCTTTAGTCACCGATTGAAGGTTGAAGGATAGAGATCCGACTTGCAACCACTTGGTGGCATTCAACAACTGCTTGGTGCGTGTTAAGAGGAGGGAGAATCCTTCTCTCGCACATTATGATTTACATGTTTTCCGCTTCCTGGATCGCCATAGATGCGGCAAGTCCGGCCAGGGCATCTGCACGGATGTTTTCACCTCTACGGATGTGGGTGATGTGACAGATGTTAAACTTCTGCAGAAGCGATTGTGCCTTATTGTAGTAAGGCAACAGATCAGGCTTCCTGACTTCAAATTTCTGATTCATCTGGTTGACAATCAGTTGAGAGTCTCCAAAGACTTCCAGCATGGTGATGCTAGATTCGATGGCGAGTTCCAAACCTAGGATCAGAGCTTGGTATTCAGCTGCATTGTTTGTGCATGGTTCCAGTAGCGAGAAAGAGTGTGGAATCATGTATTTGTTGGGGCTAATAAAGAGGATGCCAACTCCTGAGATCAGTTGTCTTTTTTCATTTGTTCTGGTTGCACCGTCAAAGTACATATCTCAGGAGGCATTTTGTGAGAAAGTCTCCACATTGTAGACTGGTTCGTCTGGGAGATCATCTCTAAGTGGAGAATCTTTAGGCAATGGATGCTCCGAGAGAAAGTCTGTTAGAGCTTGGCCTATGATTGCTTTTTGCGGTACATACCTAATATCAAATTGTGACAGAAGGATGGACCATTTTGCCAGTCGGGCATTGAGAGAACCTGCTTTTGTGACAAGGACCTTCAAGAGGTTAATCATCGAAACCAGGTAAACTTTGTTGGAAAGCAAGTAGTGACGTAGCTTTTGTACGGCGAACATCACTGCAAGACATTCTTTTTCGACTGGAGAGTAACGATCTCTGCACCTACTAGCATGCGGTTGAGGTAGTATAGAGCAGCTTCTTTTCTTTCATCATTTTCTTGTGCAAGTAGAGCGCCCAGAGAGTGGTCAAGGGCTCTTGTATACAAGATGAATGGTTTTCCAGTAGTAGGAGCAGCTAACACTGGAGGTTTGGTCAGGTATGACTTGATATCTTGGAATGCAGCTTCACAGTCAGCATCCCAGACAAAGTTTACACCTTTCTTCATTAATCGGGAGAATGGACGGCATTTCCCCGAAAGATTGGAGATGAACCATCTGATGTAGGCCAATCTCCCTTGAAGCCCTTTGAGTTCTCTCAAGGTTCTTGGAGAGGGCATTTCTAGAATAGCCTTGACTTTGATGGGGTCAAGTTCTATTCCACCTTTCTGAACTAGGAATCCGAAGAACTTACCCGACGAGACGCCGAAGAAGCATTTCAAAGGATTCATCTGCAATTTGTATTTGCAAAGCTGGAGGAAGACTTTTCGAAAGTCTTTGAGATGATCTTCTTTTCTTTTCCTTTTGATGGCGAGGACATCAACGTAACATTCAACCATCTTGTGCTACATATCTTGGAATATTTTCATCATAGCCCTTTGATAAGTGGCACCAGTATTTTTCAGACCAAATGGCATGATAGTGCAGCAATACACGCCAAATGGAGTCCGAAAGGATATGTGTTTTCATCTTCAGGATGCATCTTTATCTGATTGTAGCCAGAGAAGCCATCCATGAATGTCATTCGCTCGAATCCACATGTATTGTCAATCATTACCTCTGGTATGGGGAGCGGGAATTCACCTTTAGGACATGTGCCATTCAGGTCTCTATAGTCAATACAGACCCTGATCTGCCCATTTTTCTTTGTCACGGGGACAATGTTGGCCAACCATTCAGGATGTTGTTCCTTACGGATGAAGCCGACACTTTTGAGTTTTTGAACTTCTTGTTCAATTTTATCCATCACATCCAGACGGAATCTTCTTTGACCTTGTTTGACAGGCTTGATGTCTTCTTGAAGATTGAGCTTGTGGACTGCTATTTTGGGGTCTAAACCAGGCATTTCAACATAAGACCATGCAAAGCAATCAACGAATTCACGAAGAGAAGTGATATACTCGGGTAACTCATTGTCCTTTATATTCTTGCTTATGAATATAAGACGTGGGTTATCTGATTTTCCCAAGTCTACCTTTTGAACAAGATCTTATGTTGGAAGGTTCGAAGGTGGTTCTCTATAATGTTTTCAGAGGCTTCCAGCTCAACAAAACCTTCTAGGGTTTCAAGGGCATTTCCAGACCAATGTTTTGTTCATTTCCATGGGTCTTTTTGATCGGTGATCTTCTCAAGGCATGCTATGAGATGGTCCCAATCGCCTGTTGAAACTGGTCGAAGTAGGGTACTTCTTTTGGAGATGAGGGTTCTTCTGGGTCAGAAGACCACATGTTTGTGCCATCGGACAATTCCTCTTCATCGTCAAAGAAATCGTATCAATTGGATGAGCTTTCTGGATCTTTGTCAGATGACTCATCGAAGAGATATCCAGGGAGATTGATGTCTTCATGGATACGAGATGTTGAGGCTTGGTCGGTAAGTCAACTTTTAAGCCTTTGTGTCAACTGTCTCAGAGGAGTGTTGGGATCATACCCTAACCCGTGTGAAGACTTTTCTACATGATCGTAGAGTCTCCAATCTTCCAGTTGGCTTTTGGTCAAGGCGGGCCCTAATGGCGTGAGAATACCGCGGCCTTATCCCAAACTGACTGGGTTTTGAGCATCATAACCCATTTTCTTTATAATAGCTTGTGCCACAAGACTATATAAGGATAGTTGAGGCATACCTTCATTTTGGAAAGGTTCAAGCATGGAGTTTGATGAAGAAGCATCCGATATATGGAAGAAGATCGGTTTTTCCTTTGTTAAAGTTGCTGGAACAATGAAGTAAGCTGACGTAGAATCTTCTATGTCAGAAGGTGTCTCCATTGGAGTAAGAGCATGCTGAACTTGCTGAATGTCAGCTTGGCTTGATGATATGTCGTCTTCTGACTCTAAATCCGAATCCGTGTCTTACATGATAGACATGAAAGAGATAATAAATTTGCCCCCAGGCTTTTTCTTTGTCTTCTTCACTTTAGTCGTGATGACCAAAGGCTTTGAAGGCTTGAAAGAGATGATGAAGGGAGTTTGAATGCTCTCTTCGGATTTACCGGATGGTTCATTTCCTTCCGATGATTGTTGAGGAGCCTTGCCTTTATCTTTCTAGAGATTTTCAGCAAAGGGTACTATTTCATTCTCCTCTTCTTCTTTTTCACCTTCATACATCTGCGAGTCTGCAAAGTGGACTTCTTTACCTTTGAAGGGTTTTTTGTCCACAAAGACTCGATGTATCACGCCGTCGTCGCCAACGAACTTGATACACTGATGTAGAGTTAAAGGAACAACACCATTCTCGTGTATCAAGGGGCATCCGAGAAGGATGTTGTAGCATGAAGGGATTTTTATTGCATATGCAGTGACCTCAGAGATAATATCACCGATTTGAAACTTGAACCTGATTTTGCCGATAGGCCTTTAGGTGTTCCCATCGTATCCAAAGATAGATACAGATGTGTGGCTCAGCTTGCTGGGTAGGATGCCCAACTCTTTGAGAGCCGAAGTGGAGATGAGGTTGAGTGCAGAACCTGGGTCGATCTGAACTCTGTGTATAGGCATTTCCTTGATGTACCCTGTGCAGTACAGGGGTCGGTTGTGCCTTGTTTCGCCAAGTAGGAGGTCTTCCTTTGTGAAGGTGATGGTTGCACTTGCTGCTTTTTGAACCGAGAGGCATTCAATGCATGATCCCTCGGTTTTCTTCTTTTCTCCCTTTGAGGAAGTTTCTGAGTTTTTGACCCGGTAGTCCATTTCAATTTGGAGGACTTGCGGGGCATGTTTGTCGACATCCTCATTCAGCTTTTGTAATTCTGAAATGAGGTTATCACGAGTGCGGCGAAACATTCGCAATAAGTCTAGGATGTGCAGACGTGTAGGTATGTGTTTGAAGTGCTCCATCAAGTCATACTTGAAAGCCTCCTTGGGGCTTGCATGTTCATCATTGTTACCACTAAGGGCGCTTATAACATCTTTTCCCCAAGGATTTACATATGTAAAGGAAGATTTATTGTAATTTTTGTGGTAGTCCCGACCAGAGCGGGTGCCTCTACCAACTTCAAGAGCTTCTTGAGAAGGGTCTTCATTTGGAAGATTATCTTCAAGATAAAGAGGCTGTCATTTTTCATTTACTGGGGATGTATCTTTAGCAGAGTTACCATCCTCAGTGATTGTGTTGCAGGGAGCATTTTCAGGGAATAAGTCCTGAACAACATCCAGCAACTTTTCTTCTTCGTTGACCAATTCATCGTCCTAAGTATCAATAACTTGGGTTTTTTCATGATGATCAGTCGGGAAGAGTGTGAGTCCTGAAGTCACAGTCTCAGGAGAAGAAACCAGAGAGGGTGTCATCTCTGTGAAAGTCATGTGAGACTAGGTAGCTCCAGGAGATATGGTGCTAGGCGTCGTTGGAGTGTAAGTGATCTCATCAGACGAGGCTTCGAAAGAGCTATAATCCCGAATTATCACATTACAGGTAACTCTGACAGGAGACGTTGCCTGCTCGGAGTCAGACTCATCCTCGAATGTAAGAAGATCGTCCACTCAGCAATTTTCTCCATTTTCAGGAGTTAAGGGAGGAGGTACCTGGTGGTCTTCAGGGACTTCCGGTCTGGATTGCGAGGAAGCTCGATGACGCGGTCTTACTCTTATTCTAGGGCAAGACGCTGCAAAGATCCTCGTATATTCTTCAAGATCAGCATGGGAGCCAAATCTTCTTCTTCGTCTGCTCTTTGTGGTTCAACATGGTTGATTTCCACTATAGCAACAACGCGTGCTGGGTCGACAACATTTTCTTGTACAACCTCTTGGTCTTCTTCTCATCAGACCAGGATCCTTCTTGCTATAAGAGGTTATACCAGATTACTGGCATAAGGGTGAGCTTCAGGAACCCATTATTCATCGGAGAGGTATTCTCCCGTTTCAAGGGATTCTTCCCACTCGTCGGTGTCGTTGGACTCGTATCCATCATTGGTGTCGCTGGACTCATATCCATCAATGGAGAATCCAACTACCGAATTGCAAGAGTATGATGCCCCCTACGTGGCTTCTTTTTTGAATTGAGGTGGCACGAAATCACTAAGAATGAATTTTCTTACCCCTTTTGAAGTCTCTATAAGGGACGTTTTTGTTGCCCCTAGTGTGTTGGGATTGGTGTATGCCCTAAACCCACGAGCTGCACTTTCATCTTTTGTTACTGGATATTTACTGGTTATTTAATAAAAAGACTCTTTTATGCTTAAACATGTATATATGTATGGTTGTGTAAGGCCCATTGTTTCTAGTAAATGAATTAGGTGTGTAGTGTCTACACACGGATAGGTCTAATTCATGGACAACTGGAAACATCATATTTGTTCATAACTGAAAGATGGAGCTGGGCACTTCATCTTGGTATAAGTTATAATGAGAGACTCTCCTGTATTTAGGGTGACTTACCTAAGTCATGGGAGGGCTTTCCCGGATTCATCTCATTAGTGCATATGCAATGCATTGAACAGGACCATGGTAGGTGTGATCTCTAAAATAGTACTATCACAGAAAGAGATCAAGTCACCTCATGCTACTAAGTGACCGGTGCTCTTAATCTTGAGCATTTGTGGATGAACTGACGAAGTCAAGTTTTTGTGCTTTAATTCACTATGGGTGAGATTCTTTTCATGGGTCAACAGCTCTGTGTTTTGGGTACTCGGACTTGATCAGTTGGGACGTGCAGATGCAATATAGAATCTATGCCATCTGATGATGGAATAATCGTCCCCTTAGAATTATCCGATTAATCATCAAAATCTAAGATCTTAGTATATGGATGTTCCATATGAATATTGAACTTGTGGGTCGCTCCCTGGATCAAGAGAATGATATTCGAATGATGATTATGTTTAAGGATATGAAGTTCTAAGGTTTAGATGTAATCGGGAAGGTTGATAGTACATGTGATAACCTGACTCGATTATGGATGTTACATAGAGGGGCATTCAGGTCATTACACTTGTAGGTCGAAGACAACCGTCATTTTATGACGAGCTTATTATATTATATATTTGTCCTTGGAGTTCAACCATAACTCTTTAGTGGAATGAGTTAGGTTAAAATGGTCTTAATGTTGCTATGGGTTTAGCATGGACATTTTGGTCATTTTGGGAGCCAATGGCAAATATGTCTTTTGGTCCCTTCTCTAGTCACTTACCAAGATTGGCATGGTTTCCTAAAATGTTTAGATAACATTTGGATGAATTATTTTAGTGAAAAAATAATTTTGAGTTTAAATTCAAATAGGCCTTTGATGGCATACATGAATTTAAACTCTAGATAAATTGTATGTGGGCCATGGTGTGCATTAATATGTGAAGCGTCATTAATGGGATTTCCATGGTAAGGTTTCCAACTTTGAGTAGGACTCTCTACTTGGAACGTTGGACTCCTCTTTGGATTAGTATTCCTATGAGAAAGTTTCCTTTTTGGATTAGGAACTTAAAATTAGTAGTGTTCTAACACTAGGATTACTAATTGCATGGGAAGTTCCTTTTAGTTTCCTTTCTAATTGGAGTGTTTCTTAAAGGAAATAAGTCTTTCCTTTTAGGACATCCATGAGAATTAGAAGAGATAAACTTTTGGGAAAGGTTTCCTCAAAGTTTCTATAAAAGAAACTCTTCCCCTTTGGACGTCCATAGCAAGAGAGAGCCACTTGGGAGAACCACAACATCCAGCCCTTTGGAGGTTCTCTTCTTGATAGATGATAGCTTAAGGTTTGAGATTTTTTCCTTGGAGAATAGTTCTCAACTCCTAGATTAAGATCCCACACATATCTAGCCAATCAGATTTGGAAGTGAGATAGAGAAGAAGATCAAAAGCAATACTAGTGCAGAAAATTCCAAGCAACTTGTTTGCTAATTGCAAGTTTGAGTTCGGGCCTTTGGAATCTATTTTTTCAGAGATTTGAAGTCTACAATCTTTGAGTATTAGTCTTCTTCATTCTCCTCTAATTATACACTTGTTGGTCATGAATTCATGGAGTTCTCATGCGATCTATATGGCTGATTTATGCTGGCCAAATCAGATTTTTAAAATCTGTCATGTTACAAATTAGCCATGAATTATTCCGCTAATTCAGATCTAAATCGCAGTTTCTTTCATAGTGAAGCGGTAGAGGAGGCCTCTGCCTTTTTCATGGACTTCTTGTTTTCGCTGGGTCTTCTCTTGTCGTTTGAGCTTGAGGAGATGTTTCCTAGCCTGCCTTCGTCGTTGATTGTTGGCTTTATTTTCACAATCTCCCAGATTCATCTTCTGGGAGATCGGGATGTACCCATATGGGTTTGTCCGTCTGGTGTCGGGTAAGGAACCAGTGCTTCAGACGCTTGAATTCTTTTTATCACCTTGAAGGGAAGTAGTGATCTTCTTCTTTGGTGATTTTGATGTTTGTCCACATGACACATGTTGATGGTGACAGACCCATAGTTTTTGTCAAAGGTGATGACCCCATTTTTCCACATCTCATTTATTTTCTCTCTCACAACGAAGCATTGATTGAGAGGATGCGAGATCATCTAGTGGTATGGACAGTATTGGGGATCATTGATATTGCCAATATCTCCTGGTCTTTTGGGTTTCAGGCAAGGTGAGCTTGCCGTTTACCACGAGAGCCCCGAAGATTTCATCAACATCTTCATCGAACGGGTATTTCTTTTCTACTCACTCTTTGAAGGCATCAGAGAGTTCAGGTCTCTTACCTACAGCTTTGTTTTCAGCTTTCTTTGGTGGCTGAGGAGCTGCTTGGTTTTGCACATTGAGGACCTTTTTTTTCTTTGGTTTTGAGGTTACAATGGCGGTTGATTCCTTCCTTGATGATTTCTGACTATTGAGGTCTTTTGATCACCGTTTCCAGCCTCCATGGAAGCTTCTAGGAGTTCTCCCAGGTTTTTTGATTGTTGCCGATGACCATGGAGCGGATTCTTGCTCTCATGTTGTTTCGACAGATGTCGACTAGCGACGCTTGTGGCAGTACATCAGAGCATTTGTACGCCATTGCTTTCCACTTGTGAATGAAGTCGTATGTTGAATCATTCTCCCCCTGTTTTAGGCTGCAGAATCGAGCCATAGGTTCAGGATGATCCTCCACCTTTGCAGTGAGTTAGGAAGCGTGTCTCTAGCATGGCCCAGTTTTGGATGGAGTCCTCCGGTAAAGTGGAGTACCAGTCAAAGGCCGTACCTTTTAGGGTACTTGCAAAGAGGCGGGTCTTAAGTGCATCTTGATCCACGATAGCTCCTGTCAAGATTTTAAAGTGGATGACGTGCTGTCTAGCTTATCATTTCCCCGTATATGTTTGGAGAGTAGGATGCTTGAATTTTGTGGGGAACGGGACCGAGTCCATCCATAAGGGATATGGTGGCTTGATCCCATGCTCCTTGAGTATATCCTCTTATTTAGCTTTTGCGAGGATACTGTCTATGTCGTTTTGGTAAGGGTGCGTGACTCCTTTTTTCTCAATTACCTCATCAATTGAAGATTCGGAGGAGGTTCATTGTTCGCCTGATTTTGAAAGGTGAGGAGAAGGTTTTCCATCAGAGTTTCAATCCCCTGTTGGCCATGTTCCAACTGCTGGATGCGTGTGAGCACATCATCTTGAGGTAGATTGCGAGGTGGTGGCTCAGAATTTGTAGCCAGGACGTTCATCCCTCGGGATTCGAACGAAGAAATTGTCCTGGTGACTGAGCTGGGGCTCATTCTTTTTTATGAACGCCTTGAGAAATGATCACTCCGCCGTCCTTGGCTTAAAGGAGTAGGGGATTCTTCTGAATGTCTTCTTGTCCTAGAGACGTTGCGGATCACCGGACGTCGGACATGGATTTTTGTTGCTGACTTTTGGCGTCTTCTGGTTTTTCCAACCATATGGACAGCAACAACTTGGTCGGGTCTTTCTTTTTCGACCCATTTATGAGAGACTTGAAGTGTAGGAGGCTGGGTCCTTTGTTGTTTCTCTAGTCTTTTTTGTCGATACGACGCTCGGCGGCGTATACGACGAATAATTTGAGCTTTTGTCAGCTCTGGCTTTGCTTTGACAATGAAGGATGTGCTCCCTCTAGTGCAGCAGCCGAGCTTGTCTTCTTTATAGCTAGGCATGGACAGGATCTGGACCCGGTCCTTTGCCTGTTGCGGCAAAGCTTTGAATTTTTCGATTTTGGCCCTGAAGAGATGAAGGGTCGAACTGAAGGAGTATAAGCCTTAGCAGGTGCTTGTAGAGGCCTAGTGATGCATGACTTGATTTTGGGCTTGTAGGAACAGCCGGCTCATGCAGGGTTGAGTTGGTTGTCAAGTCGGAGATGGGTCTCTCCTCTTTCATGTAGGCAAGAGGGTAGAACTGGTTCTCCTTGAGTGGGGCCAGGTATGCTGGCTTTGTGGATGTTTGGGACCTTCTTTATTTTGGTGAAGGTTTTGGGGACCAAGTCTTGGGATAGACCTGGTTGTTTGTGGGTTAAGGCTTCGCGGGGGTGCCGCGGGCTTCGAGCTTCTTGGCGCTCACCTTTGGTGTCACAGTAGTGACACGTTGAGAGCCGATCATCTACTTTTTGGCAGGCGCAATTTCTTCTTCGGGAAGTGGGAATGGTCCCAGCGCCCTGAAGACGATAGTCCAGGGAGTCGAGGTCGACCTAGAATTCAGAGAGTTGCCGAGGGAGTTGACGCTTCAGCAGCTGAAAGGGCGCTTATGAGTGCGCGTGTTTTGCTTCTGTTGAAGCAAGAGTTGGTGCTTGTTCTCATCGAAGTTAATGGTCAAGGAAGCTGTCATTGTTAGTTTTTTTTAAAGTTTCTGAAACAAGACCCATCCATTAGTAATCACAGAATATAATGATCATAAATGGGAAATTCTATGGTTTTGTCTTTTCAAATCGCTCGAGGGATATGACCCAAGCAATATGAAGAAGGTAAAAAGCCATAGAGGGTACAATTGTTCTGATTGCAAGTATGGTGAGCCCAGAATGAGCATTCTAGTGACTACTAGAAGCAATTGTAAACCTAAATTCAACTTATCGAGAAGCATGGCTTGCTCGAGGTAAGAAGAATATAAGGTTGGAGTTACAAATGTGCCGGTCGCAAATACAGTAGAACTTGAAAGGGCGTACCAGTATTACTAGGCACAAATGTTGGAGATCGCATCTATGAGATGTGATTCTCTGTTTTGAAGGTAAACATTGGTTTCATCAAAGAGAGTAAATGGTATCCCCAATTCGAACACGGGCTCAACAATTTCTGCGAGCATCAGTGCCTAGAAGGGAAGGAACCACAATTTCTCAAATCTGAAGCCAAAATGACGAGAGTTTTTTTTTTTTTTGAAAGGTCAATATCAGATTCATCAAAGAGAGCGAATGGCATTACAATCTGAACACGGGCTCAACAATTTCTGTGAGCGCTAGTGCTCAAAGGGGAAGAAACCAAAATCTCTCAGATCTGAACCCAAAGATGACGTAATTTTTTTTTGAAGATTTTTTTTAAAATTATTTTATTTTAGTTTAAAAAAAATTTAAGTTTTTTTAACATTTAAGTTTTTTTAATATTTTTTTAAAAAGATTTTTTTTTTAATTTTTTTAAATTTTTTTTAGATTTTTTTATTTTTTATTTTTTTTTCTAAAAATCTTTTTTTAAAGATTTTTTATTTAAAGACGAGAGAGTACACATAGGCCTCCTAACCCGGTCTTATGAAACCTCAATTGATAGAATTGCCCCCAGGTAAGGGTAGGATTACTTAATGAACCTGTTTGGAGGACCCTTGCCTAGAACAGTCAAGCCGTCTCCACACTCTAGACAAGGCTTTTCTTGAATCAATTGTGATCAAAGAACGCAATTGGTTTAACCTTAGTTGTCTATGTCTTTTTTTTTAGATCCCTAATGAACTCATCGAAGAGAAACGATGGTCATTTCCACAATTCGAACCGGCTCAACATTTCTGCGAGCACAGAGACG
Organism: Litsea cubeba; assembly: GCA_012931725.1. Lineage (NCBI taxonomy): Eukaryota > Viridiplantae > Streptophyta > Magnoliopsida > Laurales > Lauraceae > Litsea > Litsea cubeba. The sequence goes on from CM022948.1 coordinate 37,852,050, forward strand.
AAACAGAAAGGATCAAAGTTTCTCAGTTTTGAATCCAAACTAAGAAATCTGTTTTTTTTTTTTAAGATCCCTAATGAACTCATCGAAGAGAAACGATGGTCATTTCCACAATTCGAATCGGCTCAACATTTCTGCGAGCACAGAGACGAAATGGAAAAGATCAAAGTTTCTCAGTTTTGGATCCAAACTAAGAAATCTGGGTTTTTTTTTTCTTTTTGAAAGAGAAAGAGTGGAAATAAATTCAAAGATAGAATTAGAAATTTCCAAAAATCCCATTTCATTTTTTTTATGCGAAATCCAACATAGGCCACCAACTAGAAAGTAGCCAAGGTATCCAGAAAAGAAGTATAAGCATAGAGCAAAAATATGGTATGCAAATATTTCATTTCCAAGCATCGTGTTCCCAAATGAACGATTCCCACCGGGTGTAGCCAGCCTGATGGACCGCGTTTGTTCGCTCTCAGCGCTACCGAGGTCGGCGGACGTGGGAGTCCGTTTGGTCCAACCCTTTCGCGCCCGGAGGGGACGAAAGGAAGCATCAACATTTTTTTTAAGTGGGTGTGCCAGATTTTCTATTTTTACTTGGAATTGCAATTGATGATCCGGAGATCGACCTTTGCAAGTAAAAAGGAAATCAACTTCTTTCAAGTTTCCATTGCACATATATTTAAGAAAAGAGACAAGTTTTTGAAATGTCGTAAAAGACGATTTAATTGTTTTGCCGTGAAAGGCGATTTTTTGGCATTTATAGCCGATTTTGGCGTTTATAGCCGATTTTTGGCATTTATAGCCGATTTACAATTCTTATCAATAATGAAAGACAAGAGTTGTGATTTTTGTCACTTTTTAAAAAAAATACAAACTACAATGAAAAGCAAAAAAAGGATGATCTAACTTCTCAGGAGATTGTGAGGGACTCGTTCAGATTGACGGTCGCAAGTCATGTGTGGACTTCGCCATCATCCATGCAGATGAGAATAGAGGATGCTTTTGATTCGCTTGGCTTGGCTTAGCTATGACCTCAGATTTTTAGAGGACAAAGACCAAGACGAGGTCCTATGTCCAATAAAAAGCTAAGTAGACGGGTTGAAAAGCCACGTCTAAGCCATTGGAAGCAGAAGGAGAAGGGAAGGACCTTGAGGGGTACCCCCAAGGGACTTTTGTCACCTTGTAGCGGTCGTCGGTGCAGAACTTCAACAAAGTATTCTCTTTTATTTCTCTGGATTTTCTATGCTTTTTTTCGTCTCTCCGGTGATTTTTCAATCTGGAATTCTTTGGAATGCTCTCCTATTTATAGGCCTTTGGTAGCCATTTAGGAGAGTTTATGGGTTTTAAAGCCACATAATAGGAGGAGTTACAAGATTTATTTCTTTATTTTGTAACTCATTTTCCTTGGCTTTTGATTGGCCGGTGGAGATTAAGGGCAAATCACCTTTAATCACCATGATGGGAGGAGTTTCATGGTTTAAATGTCATGAATCTCTTGACTTGTAACTCCCGAATGCTTGCTTCTGATTGGGCCGTCCAAAGTAAGGAATTAATGGTTGCAATAAAGGTAGTCAATTAACTGCATTAAGTGGTCGCCGAGCAGTTGAAGAGTCGCGGGCCGTGCTGCATCTTTTGGGATTCTTTTGGCGATGATCATCGATGGATTTTCATGCTGATTGACATCGGACGACCATGTAACTTCAAACATTGATTGCTAACAGCAGGCCGGTGACATCTGTCCTATCGATTTCTCGATCGATCGGGTGGAAAGTGCACTTTTTGGTCGACCGGTTAGCGATCAATGATGATTTTGATACTCTTGAAGACGGACCCGTGATTTTGACGGATGTCGACGGGTTTGGTGCCTCAAAAGTCTGAATTTTGGAAAATCACAAAGGTTGGAAGCTTCAAAACGCGAAAAAAAGACGGAAAACGGGTCTCTCCAGGGGAAATCCGGAGATCCGGAGCTCCATGGCCGTCGGTGACCCGGGGACAGGGTCGCGGGCTGCGACCCTGGGGGAATTTTCCCCTTTGGTTCCCGTTTTGCGACCGTTTCGATATTTTTTTCAATTCTTTTTTCTTCTGTATTTTTTTTTCACATTTTTGCACATTTGTTGGCTTGATTTTGCTGTAGAAGGCTTGACGAGAATCCTTGTATTTTGGAGTACAAAGTTTCCAATTTTCTGGGAAAGCCGAAGACTTTGTCGCGTAGAGCTGCCAGTTTTTCTTCAGAAGCAAAAACTGGGCCAAACGATGTCGGAATGACCTGAAATTTGAAGTGAAGCCTCCTGAGCAATAAATAAGATCAACTACAGGCTTTTGTTTGAGTTTTGAAGGCTTGTGGGGTCCTGTCGCCAGTAGACTTGATTCTGTCGCGAATGAGATGTCGCGCTTTGATGTGCGGTCAACCGATGTCTAATTGACCTGAGATTTGACAGGGAACCTATTGGAGTCATTTTGAGATGATCCATAGGCTCTATCTTGGAAACCATGGTCCCGGGGAGCTTCGCCGCAAAGAGGCCTGATTTGGCTTCCGAGAGTCAAAGTTTGGTCAAATGTTGTCAAACTGATCTGAAACTTGACGTGTAGCCCTTTGTAAGCATCTTAAAGTTGCCCATGTGTTTTGTTTGATAAGTGCCGGCCTCGGTGGTTCTCGCCGCCAATAGGCTTGATTTAGTTGTTCGAGGGTTGATGTAAGGCCAAAAATTGTCGGTTTGACTTGGAACTTGACGTGAAGCCTTTTGGATGTATTTTGGGACCATCCACAGGCTTTGATCGAAGATTTGGTGTCTTCGATGCTGTCGTCGTTGGGAGCTCTTGTTTAGCTGCCGGAGGAGCGAAGTTAGGCCAAATGATTTTGAAATGGCCTGAAACTCCTTGTGTACTCCTCTCTTGGCTTTCTTGAATGATCTTGCAGTTTTTGTTTGATTCTGACGAGATTTGATTTTTTGAGAAGTAGCATCGCCCATTTGTGGTAAGCTGCGACTTCATGTAGCCTTCTGATGTTGAAGAGGCAAAGTGACATTTTTGGTGTCAACACACGGGTCCCACGGGCTAAAATTAACGACTCTAGAAATTCCCAAAGCTATGGAAAATCTATCGAGCTCACAATCTAGGCTAAACGTCATCTAATCGCACTTAAGATCTAATCTCGGCTTAAAATGACGGTAATCAAAGCAAACCTGGGTTAGGGTCTGACAAAGAAGTTCTGCAGCGACCACCACTACAAGGTGACCGAAGTCCTTTGCCCCCCCCCCCCCCCCCACCCCAAAGCCTTCTCCTTCTGTCTTCATGGCTTAGACATGGCTTTTCAGCCCGTATACTTAGCTTTTTATTGGATATAAGACATTCTCTTGGTCTGTTTCCTCTAAAAATATGAGGTTTAAGACGAGCCAAGCAAATCAAAAGCATCATCTGTTCTCATCTGAAGGATGATGGCGAAGTCCACACACGACTTGCGACTGTCAATCTGAACAAGTCCCGGCCCATAATCTCCTGAGAAGTTAGATCCCCTTTTCTTGCTTTTCAATGTAGTTTGTATTTTCTAAAGAGACATAAAAGAAATCACAACTCTTGTCTTTCCTTTTAGATAAGAATTGTAAATCGCCTTTCAAGGCATTCAAAACAAACCATGTCTATTTTCTTAAATATATGTGCAATGAAAAACTAGAAAAAAGTTGATTTCCTTTTCTACTTGTGAAGGGGATCTACGGCCCACCACTTGTCAATCCAAGTTGTAATGACCCCGGACCGAGACCTGGGTCCGCGACATCGCATTTCCCACGGGTTCCCACGATGAGGATCCCAAGAAAGGTAGCTAACTCACACGATCATGGTTGTGGAAGCGTGTAGCAAATCGCATCAAGACAACATATTAATTTCATTTCAATATGCATAAGTAAAATCATTCATCCAGACATTATATCATAAGGAAGAAATGTGACATAGCCTTCCCAACATAATTAAAGTTTCAGAGTTATCCAAAGGTGTGTTAAATCAAGTTACATGCCAATAAGAGGCCAACAAAGGCCAATACATCCAAAAGTTCAAATAAAAGACCCAAGTCAAAATGAAGCAATCTCAAGATCCCGCCCGACGTCTATATGACGTCGTCCGGTTGCCACTCTCTAGCTGGGGGTGGCTCAATAGCCATCTTCGGACGCTCCTCCTCAAAGGCAATGTCGCCTGCACTGGGCACCAAAACAACAAGTATCAAACACAATGGTTTGGTAGGTCAATTTAGGCATGAGCATGTAACAAAAGAAAGTTGAAAGGAATAAGGTTAAAAACATCTATTGAATTTAAAACGATTCATGACTAAAATACTTTTCAAATGAACAAGCTAGCATGAATTCATATAATATCATGAATAGTTAATCCACATTGAGCCTATCCTTTCTCCATCATACATGATGATAAGAGTAAGCACGCACGACAAAAGCACGACACGCAAAACACGATCCCACACCACCCAAGGTAGACGAGGAGCTAGCCGCAGAGCCGGAACCAGCACGATGTGTAATATAAGACATGACTAATCTGCAGATAGTCCACATGTTTAAGGACCCCCAGACAGTGGATCAGACTGAAAGGGGGTAGTCCAAGCTCAGTGGTGTTCACACTTAAATTCATGAATGCACAAAACACAACGATACACATACCAAACAGATCGAAATTAGGGAAAAAATCACTTGTCAAACGAGGCAAAGCGAAGCTAACCCAATAACATAAGTTACATGCATATCGAACTTAGGAAGTGATCCCCTTTTTTGTTTTTGAAACAAGTCAAAACAAAGTTGATACTTGCAAATCAAAACAAGAGCAAAACGATGTCACCGCATCAAAACTGAAGTTTCAAAACAGCTTATCAAGTATATGTTAGACCTTCATTTGACCCTCATGTATTTGAAACCCAAATGTTGAAGTAAAAAAAAAAAATGAATTGGTGCCCCGAAGCTAAAAACACATTTCAGATTTCAAATGCACGACATCAATTTAAGGGGTCTCTTGGTTTTCATTCCTACAGAAATCCTTCAAAAACAACTCATTTTTCAAAATTCAGTCAGCTCT